>CM053576.1:115602654-115740718 GCA_028646485.1 Cryptoprocta ferox | reverse complement strand
AAAACCATTCTACTTTGTACACAGCAAGCTGACCTTTTCCCTTTTTAGTAGAAAACTCTCAAGTACCTTTGAAGTTCCTAACATGACCATTACATAACTTAGGATCCATTATCTTGTCATGTTTTAAATGTTGTGTTCAGGAATGTATCATTAATTACTTTAATTTATTTTAATTCTAATGTTCCAATTCAGATACAGCATTGTCCCCAATGAAGACATCTATTCATTCCTTCATTTATTCAATCAGCTTTCATGCATTCTGCCAATATTACTTGAATGACCTGTACCTCAACTGATCCGTTAGTGGTAGCTAGTAATCACCCTGCAGTCTTCTAATCTATTCAACCTTCCATTCTTCTGGAAATAATTGTCCATTCTTCTAATATGGAAGATTATTCTCCAAGTTTGGCCACTCCAGTGAACAGAGACTTTTATGATCTGGCCTTGGATGTTCATGGCCATCATTTCTGCCATATCCTATCTATCAGTCAGCCACAAGCTGCCCCAGATTAAAAAGAAGGGCAATTATAGCCCTTTATTGATAGTCAGAGTATCAGAGAATTTGCAGGGTATGTTTTAAAATTTTCAGTCTGACTTCTGTCTATAAATTATTTATAATCCTCTAACATACAAAATGCACTCATCCCCTGAGAACTGGAGAATGCTAAGCACAGCATGACTCCATTCAAACCTGTGCACTAAGACAGGACCAAACTCTAGCATGGCTTCTAGCTCCATAAGACTGTGTCCCTAGGATGACCCCGGCCCTCCATTAAAACACTAACCTGAGGAAGCTCAAGGCTGCCAGGAGAATCTACTGTTTGTCCTAGCAAACACCTGAAGATAGGCCCCAGCCTCTTATGAAGGGTTTAAAATTGTGAATCCTTTCTCTCTTCCTTTGAGATATATATGTATCTCTTATAACTCAGGAGCGTCTTTCTCAAGGACCTGAAAGCTGCTTTTTTGAAATGTAATCATCAGGAGGCTAGGGCCTCAGTCTCCCAGTCTCTGTGGAATAGAATCCTAACTTCAATTTTTGCCAGTTTAACAGACACAGCTGGCCTAACCTCATTTACACTGACCAACCTTTTTAAGTTTTCACTTGAGCCCTGCTGCTCTCCTTCCCTACTCCCTCACTTATCTCTTCGAAACACCCAAACTCCTCTGCACACATGGAAATGGAGCTCACTCATCTCTCTTCCTCAGTGTCAGGAGTGACTGAACAGAATCTCTTTTCACCACTTTAATTAATATATGGCTTTGTTTATCTTTGATGCTCCTCCTCCAAGATCCCAAATTCTCATCCCATTAGAAATTCCAGGATATTGTCATTTAATTCAGGTCTAGATGCAACAGGCATTTTGGATATGGCGCATTTAGTATCATAGCTCTTAGTATGAGGAACTATAAACTCAAAAGAAAAAATGATCCTATGCATTTATACCCAAGATACAATGGCAGATCAGTCCTAGATAATGGCTGCAGGCACTCAATGATAGTCCCGCGTTCAATGCAGCTCTGAAATTGAGCAGGGCACGTGTTGCCCAGTTCCTTGATCAAGGTGCAGCCAGATCAAGTTACTTGATCTGGCCCTTAGTTCTACATCTCGGATTCTTGGTTTCATCCTCTGGGCCAATATTTCTTTTTTCACAAGAAATAGCCTACATTTACAACAAGTAGACTTCTCTGCCTGCTTCCTGCATGTGAAGAGTTGAGAGGGGTGGTGTCCAAAATCTTCCTTTTCATCTGGTGCTGTTCCTGTCCCTTTTGGTCCAAACTGATCAAAAATATCCTTGAAAACTTCATGGATTTTTTTTGTGTATCAGTTTCCAATCTACTTCATCAAACAAAACTCATATCCACAACTGTCTTAAAGATAAGTCCTTTTCTTACCCTGGGTTGTTGTGGAATAATGACTTAAGGTTCTTCAGGAATTTATTATTAAAAGAGGCTAAGCAAGAGATGTCCTAAAGATCCTCAGAAGACCATTTATGCAACTGAAAGGCTTTATAAAGCATCTTCTTAAATTTTCCTGGGGTTTCACAGTTATAAATTTGCTCATCTTTATCCTAAGACATATTTCTGATCGTCCCTCGTCCCTCAGTTTCATTTTTCCCCAAGGTTCTTTCTTATTTTGAAAGTAAACCAGGGCACCTGGATGGCTCAGTCGGTTAAGCGTCCGACTTCGGCTCAGGTCATGATCTCAGGGGTTTGTGGGTTCGAACCCCACGTCGGGCTGTGTGCTGACAGCTAGCTCGGAGCCTGTCTTCGGATTCTGTCTCCCTCTCTCTCTGACCCTCCCCTGCTCACGCTGTCTCTTTCTCTCAAAAAATAAATAAAACATAAAAGAAAAGAAAGTAAACCAAAAACTTTTGGACTCTGGGGACATCCTGTTTCTTCTCTGGCGTGTAAGAAGCTGGGAAATTACCACTTCATCCTAGTAGCCAGTAAAAACTTTAACAAATTGAAAAGCTGCTATGTCTGATACCATAATGGATACAAATCATTATACATTTGTCCAAATCCATAAAATGTACAACACTGCAAGTGGACCTTCACGGAAACCATGGACTCCAGGTGATAATGATGTGTCAATGTAGATTCATCAATTGTAACAAAATACCACTGTAGTGGTGGATGCTGATAATGGGGGAAGATATGCATGTGAGGGGGCATTAGGTATATGGAAAATACCTGTACCTTCCACTCAATTTTGCTGTGATCTTAAAACTGCTTTAAAAATAAAGGATATCAGGGGCATCTGGGTGGTTCAGTCGGTTAAGTGTCCGACTTCAGCTCAGGTCATGATCTCGTGGTTCATGAATTCAAGTCCCAAGTCGGGCTCTGTGCTAACAGTTCAGAGCCTGGAGCCTGCTTTGGATTCTGTGTCTACCTCTCTCTCTGTCCCTCTCCCACTCATGCTCTCTGTCTCTCTCTGTCTCTCTCTGTCTCTCTCTGTCTCTCTCTCTCTCAAAAATAAACATTTAAAAAATTGTTTAAAGTACATTAAAAAAAATTGCTGTGAGACAGGGGGTGAAAAATAGTTTTGTTTTTGAGCCCAACAAGTCCTAGAGCCATAGTTTCCTTTAAACTTTGCTCAAAAATATAAAGTGTTTCTTTTTCTGTTCACTTGTGTTTCTCCTCTCTGTATCTTCTTATACACAGCTAAAAGAAATCAGTGGGTAGTTTCAAAAACTGCCTGAAAATTTCCTTAGCCAAATCCATCAGTTAATGTAGATAAATATTATATTTTTCACATCAACACAGATGATAGTTTTGCAAAATTTCTGACACTACATAACAAGGGTCCTTTTCTTTTCCACCCTCCAATAACAATTTCCTTCCTGTCCTGACAGCCTTAATCCCATTTTTCTGAAGCCCTGCTAGATTTTATGAAAAGTCTCAAGTTCTGCCTTGCTTTAACTAATATACTAACTTGCAAAAATAGCATTAAAGGACCTTTCAGCTTATACCAGGTGCCCTGTTCCAAAGCCAATACCATATGTTTTAAGTTTTTACAACAGCAAAACCCTATTTGTGGTACTGAGTTTATGTTCTAAGTTTATAGTAATTAACTTAGCTGTTATAATAATTGTTTCTTACAGTCACAGGTTTTGTAGGACAGGAATTAGGACAGGGCTCTCTGAGAATGACTGATCTCTGCTCCATCACGTCCAGGCCCTCTGATGGGAAGACACAAAGGTGGGAGTGATACAGACCAGAATCATCTGAAGACTTGTTTACTCTTGTGGCTGGTGCCTTGGCTGGGATGATTTAAATGACTGGAATGCCAATTAGAATGCCTAAACACGCCCTCTTTATGGGCTGTGCCTTCTTACAGCCCAGCGACCTCAGTGCCAAGGGACCTCTTCCATGGTGGGTTGAAACTCCATGTATAAATATTTCAGGAGACAAGGAAGAAACTGCATCATCTCTTATGATGCAGCCTTATAAGTCACATAGTTTGGTTGAAACTGTCACAAATCCACCCAAATTCAAGAGGAGGGAAACTAGATCAATTTTTTTTTTATTTTTAGATCAATTCTTAATAGAGGTCACATGTGGAACAGGAGATATTATAAAGACCATATTTGGAAAAAGTAATTCAATCACTCATCGATAAATTATTCAAATGTGTGGTTTAATAATCAATTAGCTTCTTCATATCACACATAATGTAGGCTGCTTCAGAATATGAATGTGATCTATATTCACGTTGCTTTGAAAAAGTTTATAGTTAATATATATATAAACTATATCCACAAACTATAATATATAAACTATAATATATGTAAATTATATATATATTAGCATAATGTAGGCTGCTTCAGGTATGAATGTGATCTATATTCATGTTGTTTTGAAAAAGTTTATAGTTAATATATATATATATAAACTATATCCACAAACTATAATATATAAACTATAATATATATTAATTATAATGTATACATGTATATATGTATATATATATTTAAAATAGGCTCCACACCCAGTGTGGAGCCCAATACAGGGCTTGAACTCATGACCCTGAAAACACAACCTGAGCTGAGATCAAGAGTCAGATACTTAACTGACCAAGCCACCCACGTGCCCCTAGTTTATATTTTCTTATGTCAAACAGTCAAGGAAATTTGTAAGCAAAAATGTAATTATACCACATAATAATAAATAATTTCAAGGTAGTAATTCAGACCACCTAAGAGCATGAACTTTGTGTTTCTAAGTCTGTTATGAAGCTATGAACTGTAATCAACTTATTCAGACTCTCAAAGCTTCAGGGTTTCTTTCAAATAACTTTATTGACATATGATTTATAGAGTAGACTGCACGTATTACAAGTGTAAACTCTGATGAGTTTTAACAGATATATACACCTGTGCAACCAGTAAATCATATGCGAATGAAACCAATGTCACAACCAAGATACAGAACATTCTTATCTCCTCACAAAAATTCTTTGTGATTCTTTTCAATCCATCCTTTCCCCCTGACCCTAAGCAACCACTGACCTACTTTCAAAACTATAGATTAGTTTGTATTTTCTAGAATTTTTAATAAATAGAATCTTATAGTAGTTATTTTTTTTTGCATCAGGCTTCTTTCAGTAAGCATACTTATTATTGAGATTCATCAATATTATTGTGTGCATCAGTATTTTTTTCCTTTTTATTATTGAGTACCATTCCATTGTATGGATATAACACACTTTGTTCATCTATTAACATCTTGACAGATATTTGGTTGTTTCCAGTTTGGAATTATTATGCTTAGTCTCAATGTTTGCATCTGTAAAATGGAATTTTAAGAAAACTATAT
The DNA here is from genome assembly GCA_028646485.1 of Cryptoprocta ferox. Lineage (NCBI taxonomy): Eukaryota > Metazoa > Chordata > Mammalia > Carnivora > Eupleridae > Cryptoprocta > Cryptoprocta ferox. The sequence continues at coordinate 115,735,399 of CM053576.1, read as the reverse complement.
AAAATAATGTAATCAATTGCTAACACATGGCTGTGGGTGCAGAGGTGATCAGGAGCTGGAGTTATCTGCTCAGTGAGCAAGTATGTGATATTTTAATCAGGAGATAGGAATTCAAAACAAGAAGGATGCAAATAGGATGAAATGAATCAGGAAGTCTCCAGGGAGAGTGAGGAATTGAAGTAATTATTGAATAATGACAAGGATGTGGATTAGTGGAGAGGAAGAATACAAAATTCCACAAAGACATGACTATTAAAATAATGACTCAGGTAGAAACATGAAAGGACACATAGCAAAGTCTTAACCATGATTTCCTTTGGGAGAATGGGAAGTACAAGTTGGAGTAGCAATGTGATGAGGAGGAAACCTTGTCTTGTAATTAATTTGCTCACTCCATTCATTCATCCATTCATTCCCTGATACTAATGGAGAATTCTCATGCAGACATGGAGGCGTAAGCTAGGCACTATTTCTCACCTCTTGGAGGTTAATTACATTCAGAGAGGCAGATAAAATATAAATAAACAGACAAAAATAATACACATTGTAAAAAGCAGCATAGACAACAGGAAAATCAGGCTGAGAGGCTGGTAATGAAAAGAATTCATTTCTGTAAGCTAGTCATGGAAGGCCTGTAGGGGGAAGTGATATTTATGATTACTTCTAACGGGCAGGAAAGTTTCAACATGTGGACAGTATAGGGAAGGAGACCAGAAGCAGATAAAATAATATTTGAATTAGTAAAAACTTTGAATAAGAAAAGATGTGATATATTTTAGACAATGAATGAATTACTTCATGGCAATTAGAATAGAGGATTGGCATTAAATAAGGTTGGAGTAAAAGCAGGGGTCAGATAATAGTCTTGTGTGGTATTGAAAAGCATTTTGTTTTATCCTGGGTTCCATGGGGAGCCACCACAGAATTTCAGACATAGAATGGTACGCACAGGTTTGTATGAGAACAATGGATGGCAAGGGAGGACACTAGTTGAAGTGATAAAACAAGAAACTGGTTCTATTCCACCTAAAACATGGTGTAGGATACAAGTGAATGCAGAGAAGAAACATAAATCATACATCTTGTGTTAATAATGCTCAAACAAATTGGCAGTGAAAATACAGAGCTGTGAATAGAGTCAAGACATATTTTAAAGGTAATTAATAGGACTTATTGAGGGAATAAATATTGATGGAATAAATTAAAGGTAATTAATAGGACTTATTGAGGGAATAAATATGGGTGATGAGGAAAAAGAAGAGATCAAGCCAGACTTAAAGTGGTGTACCTGAGTAACCAGTTGCAAGTTGTTACTGTTTATGAAAATGAATAAAATGGTAAAGGAGATTGCCATCAAGATTTCAATAATGGTTTTATTATGGACATGCTACCTTTGAGATACTTATGAGACAACCAGGAGACAGAGATTTAAAAAGACTGTTAAATATATATGTTGCAGCTCAGACTTGCAATCTGAGGTGGAGATATACATTTGAAATTCATCATCATAAATGGTAAATATGTACATGGTGATTGTTTAAATGATTCAAGAGGGTGCAGAGAATGATGATAAGAGGGTCCAGGGTAAAGATTCAAGAAACCCAGCATTTAAGACGGAGGAGGAAGAACCAGCCGAAGAGGCCCAGAAGAGTGTACAGTGAGGTAGTAAGAAACCTAGAGGAAATTTTTGCCCAAAGAACTAGGATAGGTGAATATTTCAAAAGCAGATAAGCAGTGAGAAGTTGAGTAATGTAGAGACAGGGAAAAACTCTTCTAGTGTGGAAATCACAAGTTACCACACAAGAAAAAGTTTTGTGGAGATGTGGGAAAAGCCAGTTAGGGAGAGGAGATCATGATGGGAATGAAGAAGAGGACCCAAAGTATGCAATAAAAGCCACTGTGGCCCTGAAAAGAAATCGGGGAGCAACTGGGTAGTAGCAGGACAGGGAGTATTGTCCAGCAGGAGTGTCTCATGGGGAGGTGTGAGTGCATGTTTGCATGCTGGGGGAGAAGATCCAGGAAAGGGAGAAAGGCTGGTGACACAAGAGAAAAGAGGGGCAACCAAAGAAGACAAAGTCCTCAGGAAGTGGGAGGACTTGGGAGGAGGTGAGGAAGTGGGAAGACTTGGGAATCAGAGCACTTCTTACTTAAAGAAGCCTCCATTATTTTCACTGTTTTTCAGGAAGCCCACACTGGACGTTCCAAGGAAAATGACAACAATGATCTGCAATCAGAAAGAACATTCCTGACAGACATCCCTGTGGGGCTTTACCATTCACATGCCTTGTAGAGACTCCAAGACACAGCTTCAGATGGATTACAAGGGTACAAACATAGTGCAAAATGTCTAAACTACATCACAATGGGAAGAGCTAAGTAATGAAAGAAATGGACTTGATTTTGGAGATAATTGTTTTAAAAACTGTGGGTTAGAAGCTACTGAAAATGAGAATAAAATTTGAGCTAAACTTTCCAGCCATCAAAGTAAAAGACAAATTTAATATGTTAAATCATAAAGTAAGGTGTCATTAAAAGAGACCTACAAACAAATTAAATAAAGGAGACTTACATACACTTAGTATATCAGGGTTTTTTTTTTTAAATTATGAATGTTATTGAAGAATATAATGGATGTTTTCTATCAAAATTTTACAAAACATCCAGAGATAGCCTGTAAAGAGTCATTTCTCAAACTGATTCTCAAAACACAAACAACAAAAAAAAATGAAGACAAAATTTTAAATTGTTTCCCAAGTACATTTGTGTGAAGACCTAACACTGTCATTCAGGTATTTATGAGAAAGACAATAAGATGGTTTAGAATAAAAAAGAAGCAAACCCCTGCAGCCTCTGTGTGGCTCAGTCTGTTAAGTTTCGACTTCGGGCTCAGGTCATGTTCTCATGGTTCATGGGTTCAAGTCCCACAGTGGGCTCCGTGCTGACAGCTCAGAGCTTGGAGCCTGCTTTGGATTCTGTGTGTGTCTCTCTCTGCCCTTCCCCCACTGATGCTCGCTCACTCAATCTCTCTCTCTCTTCTCTCTCTCTTTCTCTCTCTCTCTCTCTCTCAAAATAAACAAACATTAAAAAAAATCTTAAAGAAAAAAAGATGCAGCAAATCCCTAAGGAAGGAAGGAATGGTTCATATCCTTCTTTCTCTTGTCCCTCCTTCTGTATCTCTTCAAAGTGTCAGTGGTTTCCTGCAGAGAAAGGTAGGAGTGAAACATTCTGTCTCTATGTGTATTTTATTTGCAGGGAGTGGGGTGGCAGGGGGCAGTGGGAGGGGAGGATATGAGGAAACAGATAAGAGACCAGAAGTGACAAAGGGACAAGAAGGGCCCAGCCCAATCTGAGCAAAGCAAGCATGTCCCCATCAGCATTGTATGTTGTGTCTCTGAGTCCAGCTTCCAGCAAGCCCTGGAAACGGAAGATGGAGTTATAATTGTGTTCGCTAGGCAATGAGAGAACTATGGCATTTTCTTGAGCAAGGGGATAATGAGATAAAAATACTTTCTTGCGTTAGTTAGTTTGGTTTACTCTTCACCTTGAGCTGGAAGGAGGAGGAAGTAGAGGCAGCACAGCCACTGAGGAGACAAGAGCAGTAACACAGGAATGTCACAAAAGCCATTAGTTGGTGGTGGCTTCAGGATTAATGAAGGAATAAAGCTCAAGAGATAGTTTCATGTACAGAACAGAAAACTCCGTCTGTCAAATGAGCAAATTTGGTAAGTAAAAATGTAACCCTTCAGACAAAGGCATGTGTCCTGGGAGAAACCCTCATCACGGGAAGGGAAGCTGGTTGAAGGAAAAGCAGATTACATATTTGTGTGGGAAGCTTAGGCTGTTTTGTTGGTTTCTTTCCACCTTTGAAGACTTTCTAATGATCTGCTACATAAAAAGGCTGACCTTTGTGATTAAAAAAAGTTAAATAGTCCTTTCCTCATTCAATTCTGCCTTTGGTGTCACTCCCTTGAATAGCTCAAAGACAATTTAATCAGTTTTGGTTAATTAATTCAGGTTCAAAACACTAGGTGCACTTGCTGCTCCCAATTAGTAAATCAGATAGACCATGAGCTGTAGGGTTCTATTCTATGTCCAGCTATATTAGAATGTACAATAATGGGTATTTACAGGCACTCATTGAAAGCACCTGATTGTCAAGGCAGTTTCCCTTGATATAAAAGACAATTTAAAGTTAAGCTATATCTGGTCCAAATTTAATTAATTTGGGATCCTCGCTTCCCAAAGAAGGAATCAAACACATCGACTACAAAACTGATACCTGAACAGATAAAGACATGGGCTTTTTCCCCCCTTTTAAAATGTCGGTGAAATTAAGAAAAGGTAATATTGGTGAACACAAACACATCCACAGCTATTCTGATGATGCTGATGTCGACGATGATGCTGATGCTGCTGATGATAAAGATGATGACAATGACAACCACTGTAAGGATGGCAGTGCTGGTAAAGATGGATTTCAGAGTGACAGAATGTAAGACTTAGGAATCCAGCGATGTTTAACAAATTGTATTGTCAGCAGTGACTCACATTAATGGAGTCATTATCAGAAAATTGCATATAATTCCTGTTATTGCAAGTCCTCGGGATAATATGGCTGTTCTGCTAGGAGATTTAGAAGCTGCATGCCCTGTGTAATTTTGGAAATTGCTCTGATATAGCTCCTGTGGATACAGAGCTCAGAGCAGGCCTGTCACACGGGCTTGGGCTCCTCAGGACAGCACTCTGAGGAAGTCACCCTCCTGGTTGACAGTGCAGACTGACTCTTGTCCTGGAATGATAAATTCTCTCATTTATTTAGTATACCCAAGCCTCTTGCCTGTGTTTCACTGTGCAGGAGTAATATACTCATTATACTCTAATTATGCTTTAGAAAATTGTCCCATTTCAAAATTATAATGTTAGAAATTACCTGCCACCAGATCTTTAGGAGAATGGTCAACCCTCACAGACTTCTTTCAAATGGCAGCACCAGGCTCTCTGGCTCTGTTCATCAGACACTGGGTGATGGCGGTCTCTTGAAATCTTTTTCCCCTCTCTTGCTGAGATAGTTCTCCTTTTAGATAAATTCTGGTTGCAATATTTTACTATTTTTAATCTTCCAGGAGGGAAGTAGTAATGCCCTTCTTCCTGTCCTTCACACCGATTTGTCTTTGCTTCTCATTATACAGAGTCTGCTTAAGTCATGGAGCCTGCTGCCAGTTCTATTAAACTGCAGAAGGAACTGCCAGGTCACAATTTATGCTGCAATATCATAAAATTAACTTTCATGCAGAAATCCTTTCCCCCCACCCTCTCTTATTCATTTTTATGCTTAAGAAATCCTGATGATTTCTGTTAGAAGGATTAGTTGTCTTTTCCTTTGGAATCGACAAATTGGGCAGAAGTTTGGCTTCAAGAGCAAAAGAAAATGGAAGAAAAGCTTAATTCAAATTTTCTTCCTAATGATTACAAAATTCTTCCTGCATTATTGCACTGGATTTAAAATAGAAATGTGTGCTATGGAATCTGGAGGGGGGATTTATATAAAAAATTACATCTTTTACCCAATCTTGAATCAAAGATCTCCACCCTCAGTGCAAGGCCCCCTGTTCCTGGCCACCCCTTTGGGACCTAGAAGAAACTACTCCCTCACTGGGATCTGGGGGGCAGTGCTCCTAATTTCTGTTATACCCAGTGGGACCTGTGCTGAGCATGTACTCCTAACAATTTTCCACTCCCTTCTTCCAGCAGCTGGCAGGCTCAGAGCTGGAAATACAACTAAGGAAATCCAGGCCTTGAACTCTAAATGAACCCCATGAAGTTCCCATGATTATATGCTGGGCCAAACCCTTTAACAGGGTTAGAGGAGTGAGCTCTGGCACATTGTGGATTTTACTTCTACTTGAACTTATGATCTTGTCCCTCAACAAATTATACTGACCCGCCCCCTCCATTTCCCTTTCTTCTTAATCAAAATATTCTCTTCCTGGATACAGGATGGAAAGGCAAGCTTGTTATTGTCATTAAAGGGCTTTCAGAGAAGAAAAGGGCTTTTCTTCCATTAGAGATATCAGCAAAAATAAAACAATACTTGTTCTTACAACCAATCATAATATTTCAAACTTAGAGTTGCTCCTCAGCTGTGAGAAAGAAAGTTATCATTTAATTTGACAAATTTTTGTATGGATACTTCCAGATATTACAGGAAAGTGTGCAGTAGAGAGACCTAATCTATGATGTCATCTTTATAGTTAGAATTTACTTCTTTCTAATAAAAGAAGAATGTTTTACAATGAATGATGACTATTGCAAATCTGGTATTATAGTTCCATATTATATCATTCTATTTATTTTTTGAATGACATATGAAGAATATTTACATCTAAAAATATTGAGTGGAATATTTTTCCAGGTGTAAGTATTTCATGGCTTAAGGCTTGTCTGGGGAAGCAAAAATTTCCTTACCTGGAATCTGAAAGTGTAGCTGGATATCATACAATTACTAACCTGCTTAGAAGGAAATTCTGCAATATTATGAGAAAGGTAAGTAAAATATTTATCCCAGAGCAATGGAAAAACATTGGATGCTAATAATATGACTATTCTAACTAGAATAATATCACATTTAGCCAATCTCTGCTGAGGTTCTATTTATGTTCATGTACAAAAGAAAAATAGGTAAGGTAGATGGACTGTGTAGGGAGCAAACCTGAGAAGAGGTCAATGAGTGTACAAATCCTGGCCCCTACAGCTACATACGTGACCCCAATTTACAACAAATACAGCAAGGATGCATTATGTAGAGTTCTCAAGAGAAATTGCTCAAATCAATCATATGCCATTCTTACCAATTAGAAAACATGTCCCTGAGTTGAGTTTGGATCTAATAAGGTCTCCAAAAACACAGCCTCCACTGGATAGCATGACTAAAGCTATTGAAAAACAGTAGTAGGTAATATCTCATTAATTTAACTAAGTGTTTCTGAACAGGTTCCAAATCTGGTGTGAATTATAAAGACTCTCTTGCAGTTTAAAGCCAGAAAATAAATATGTTTTCTGCCAAATGCACTTAAATAGTTAGTGAATTGCCAGTCATTTAAATTATAGGTGCAGGCTAAATTTATCCATCCCTTGAATACAATGAAGCCAGCATGGCTACCTAAAAGTATGTTGCAGAAGCAATGCAAGACTTTCTTACATTTATCACAGTTGTGTTGCAGCCACAGGCTACAATTTTGTCATCTTAGGACAACGGAGGAGAATTGACCGCATGTATGCTGAACTCATTCTCAATCCTAGATAATAATTGCTCATAACACAAAGAACCTGTCATTATCTGACCTCCATATGTACATGTTGGCAATTCAAGTAGATTATAAGCTTAAATCTAGAATATATAAATAAACATGGCTGTACATGTCTGTGTGTATCTCCCAAACAATGTCATCACCTTAACTAGCTACTTGTACTTCAATCATACATGGCTTTCCTTTTCTTGTACACAGATCCTTTTCCATGCTGTTCCCATGGCTTAGAAGGGCTGACCCCAGGCAAAAATCTCACAAATATTTTAAGCTTTACATAAATACTATTGTTTCATGCAACACTTCAGACACCCCTGGCCTGTCAAATTGTTCCTGATTAGTAAGTCCCATAGCCTACTCTATGTACCCCTCCTAGAGAACAGGGTTCATTCTGCTTTGTATCAAAATTACTTTATTTTTTTTACACATTTACTCCCTTGAATACACAGTCTGTAGAATGCAAGGTCCAGAACTTACTCATCGTTCTATTTTAGCCAGCACCAAGCATAATGACATGCATATCCTAAATCCAAATTATATGCTCATTGGAATTAAACTGTGTTAAGCTCTGGCTATTTTCCCTGTGAAGAAAGAACATTAATGAATCTGTTAAAGGCTTCTGCAACCTCAGGACTTGAAACACCAGGAATTACTACTTAAATACAAGGTCTATCTAAATCATAGTCCGTGAGGAAAAAAGTGTGTTTTTTCAGGTTGACTGACCAAAGCGAACGACATGACTTGTGAACATACAAACACACTGTCATGTACTGGGGGCGGTTATTTTAAAACTCATTGCAAACATTAACTCAGAGACCAAATAGGCCAATAGAAACCAAGTCTGAATTTGCTCATTACAGCTCCGGTGAATGCTTGACATATAGTCTGTGTCTATCACAATCTGTTGGGTGGCCTCAGGCAATTCGTGTTTTGTTTTTGGACTTCAATTTCCTTGAATGATTATTTGTTCTGACTTTATTACAATGCATTGTTTCACATAATCAAAACAGTAGAAAGAGCCTAAAACAGATGAAGAAATATGTATTTTGTCTCATTTCATCAGGAGGCAGAATGTGTGATCTGGGACAAGGTCCTTGCCCTGTTTAGGATGGTCTGCAATGTGAGGTTATTAAACTAACTAGGTTACTCTATGGTATCCACGCACCCATTGTTCACTAAAGGATGAGCTTTTAGTTTCTGATGGTCAAATGATTCAAGTGAAAAGACTAATTCCCAACAGAGCTAGACTATTTCATATTTACTTTCTTGAAAAAAAATAATTTTAATGTTTTTAAAAAGTGGGCTTCTTTTAGGGCCTGATACATTGTGAACAATGACAACCTCACCAGCGTGCTATTCAGGAGAAGTTTTGTGGTGCTTTATTGTATGTGTCAACTTGATAGGGTCAACAAGTACCCAGATTAAGCACTCTTTCCAGGTGCATCTATAAAGCTGTTTTTAGATGAGGTTGGCATTTGAATCAGTGGGCTCTATAAAGTAGGTTACCCTCCCCAGTGTGAATGAGTCCCTTGAGGGCCTGATTAGAACAAAAAGGCAGAGAAAGGAGGGATTTGCATTTTTTGCTTCCTGCCTATCTTCTTGAGCTAGGACATTGGTGTTCTCTTCTTGGACTGAGATTTATACCATTAGTTCCCCTTGTTCTCAAGCCTTCAGATTTGGACTAGAATCACACCACCGATTTCCTAAGTCTCCAGCTTGTAGAAAGCAGATCATTCATGTCACTTCTCAACCTTCATATCTGTGCAAGCCAATTCCTCAATAGTATATACTGTATATATATTCCCATCCTATTGGTACTCAATCCTACCAGTACCCATATATCCTATTGGTACTATTTCTCTGTAGAACCAGAATACAGAGACATCACTGAAGACCTAAATTTCCAAACAGGATTTCGTTGGGAAATTTTCAGCTTATTAGAATCGCAGACATAGGCCACTGATCCCTCTACCTGCTCTTTCAATACCTCCTTCTCATTCATACACACAGTGACGTGAATGAATGCCTGCTCTTATAATCTATCATTGCTAGTCACTTACTCACCAAAAGAATGATCCCTTTTTATCCTTCAGCCCTTCCACCTGAAAACATATTAGTCCTTCATGGCTTTCTGCATAAAAGCTACTGGGTTTTAGAGTAGAAAAATCCTCCTGTCTTTTGCAAAAATCATAGAGCTGATTTCAAACAGCATAACAGTGATTTCATTTCATTAATTAATTCATCAATGGGATAAAACTTGTCATTTTAACTTGTTTCTGAGATTCCAATCAAAGCCTAATTAGGATAAACATTTCAACATGTGCCCTATATTAGCAGCAGGCATCAGGAAATGAAGACTTCCAGTGTGGAGGGGTAAGGGAGGCAGAAAAGGTCATCCTTGTAGCCAAATGGATATGTTTTTGTTAAAAATGAGCATCCAAGAAAATGTTACAGTGTGATGAAACTAACACCAACCCTTTGAATGGGGCTGGATGAATCAGTAGATTTGCAAACTTTTCACTCTGTTAGCAAGGAAACCTTTGTAATAGCCAGACCTATTCAAAGATGTGAGTTACCCCAGGGAAAGTGCTTAGAAACTAGACTAAGAAGCTGGGGCAAGCCTGATAATCCCATCGGTGCCCTATAATGGATACAGATGACCAAGAAGAGAGAAGTTCTGTCTTTGAGTAACCTTCCCAAGGTCAATTGGCCAGTAGCAAAACTCAAGAAGATGTCAGAGGGTTTGTGTAGTTCAACTATTTTGCTTTATCTACCACTATTCTATATAGTGAAAAAACTCTAGGGGTATGAAACTTTGCAGACCTGCAGTAGGTTAGATAATTAACAGCTTGCCTCATAGCCAATACAGACTTGCAGGAATATTAAATAGATTGAATACCTGGGAAGAGTAGAAGATCAGAGGACAATACTCACCCAAAGAAACACAGAGAGAAGGACCTATATGCATATTTCCCAATTTTATCAAGACCCAGCCTAGGCTTTCTGATGCCATATCACAAAATGCCAAATGGTCTGACAGTTAGGAAAGGAACATGAGAGGTACAATTCTCCAATGTCAGCAGGCAGCTCAGCTCTGCCTCTTCAAGGTAAAACTGAAGGAATGATGGACACTTGGCTCCACGCTTTGCCATGCATTTGTAACAATGGTGTCATGACTCCTTTCCCTTCCTCAACTCCCTGGTCATCCCATTTCTCTTGTGGCTTTAGATAAGTCTGAAAGAAAAATTCTTCCCTCGTTCAGCATCCTCCCAGCTTGGGCCCTGGCTACCAATTTCACAGTTTTTCCTCAGAGCGATGACAGGTTACCTCAGTTTCATTTCTGAGTTTGATGCCCTCAATTGCTGCCCATTTCATATCTATGTCAATGCAGAATTGTCTATTTTTATTTGAAGTTTTTAGAAACACGGAAGAGAAGCCTCGGCCTTTTCCTTCAAATAACTGCTCCGACAGCTTTATGGATGGCTAGTTAGTTTCTTTCTGACCTCCCTGAGAGGTCCCATCAGCTCTAACCCAGTTTCCTCTAAATTCTATATTCCCGGCTCTGAGACAGCAGCAGACGGCTGTATCTTGTTCCACAATCCATAATTCTCTGCTTCAAAGTTCAGTGCCAAATAAGATCGCACACTGTTGGATAACCTTTTGTACCAGCCCTTCAGCAGTAATTAAATCCTGCTCATTCCATGATGCCTGAAGAAAACCTAGGCCCTCTGCTTGTTTTCAAGTGCAAAAAAGGAGCAAAACAAAACAAAATACAAAAACAAAGAACAATGACACAAGGATCTGAGACTTCCTCTTCATTAACCATTCTCTCAGAAAAATCAGGGAACAGAAAGGAGCCTCCAGGTGTGAGGTAAGGAGGTGGCAGAGCTGAGGGGGATATGTCAAAGTCCTCCGGGGCACTTTTGCTAGAATAGAACTGTGAGCAGGATCTTAATTTGTACACAGCAAGCCCACAAATCCTTTAAAAACCTTAAGTAGGCCTGGCTGGTCAGAACCAGGTAAGTTGTTTGAGGCCCTGATGCTTCTAGGAATCCGTGATGGAGCTTCTCTCTGGGTAAGATAGGACTTATTCAGCTATTAGTGTATGCCTAGCAGGTCATTATCACACCTACCATACACTGAACACCTTCTACAGGATTTATTTACATGACGTATGATCTTTATTGCATGCCTGGATCTATTTCCGTTTTACAAATAAAGAAACAGATTGAGAGGATTTAAGAGACTTTTCCAAAATTTATGAACAGTGGGCCTGGGATTGGATCCTGGTTCTTTTTATAGAAAAATCTATGCTATTTCTAATATGCCACATTATCACACCCTACCTAAGGATTCATCCAGTCAGCATCTGTGTTGAGCACCTACCATCATGAGAAAATACTACTCAGTGATTTTTCCCAACACTGGCTACCACCTACCTCATTGAGGTTTACTAAAGCTGGATGGATCAGACATCGTTATCATCCTGAATTCCCATTATGGCCATCTCTGTAACCACCACAGAAGGGAGTTCTGGGAAATGAAAGACACAGACCTTGCCCTCAGGATCGTAGAATCAAGTTGGGATGGCAAAGATTCATGGAGAACACAACACCTCAAGACAAAGAGATCAACACAAGAGATGTCAGATGAGTGACTACAAATTCTTGGATTAGTGCCCAAGAGAAGAACAGTCTGAGTTGGAGGTTGGTGTGTCCAGAGAATGAAGCATGGATGAAGAAATCTTTTCATATGGGTCTCTGGAGAGACAGAGAAGTTATAAGATCTTTAACATATGAAGAGCCACAAAGTAAGATTGCAGAAGTTGAAAAAAATAATTGTGTTTGCAAGGGACATAAGGAAATTCCTTCTGCTGAATGCCTTAGAACCTGTGAAAGAAGTAAAAAAAGTTATAATCCCCCCAAATCAGAGGTCTCATCATCATACCTGTATGGTCCATCAATAAAAAGAATGTAGCTGGTGCCCCAAGAATATGTGTATCTGTTCATTTCTAAATTATATACGTGTATTACTGTCCAAACAGACTATTATGTAAAATACATGGTAGAATGTTTTAAAGGATAGCATAAATATAAATTCTTATTTTTCTTTGAATTGATTTTTTGGAGTATACATGTTCTCTTTCAAAGCTAGAGGAGCACATGTACCCCAATGTTTATAGCAGCACTTTCAACAATAGCCAAATTATGGAAAGAGTCCAAATGTCCATCAACTGATGAATGGATAAAGAAGATGTGGTTTATATATACAATGGAATATTACTTGGCAATGAGAAAGAATGAAATCAAGCCATTTGTAGCAACATGGATGGAACTGGAAGGTATTATGCTGAGTGAAATAAGTCAGAGGACAGATATCATATGTTTTCACTCATATGTGGATCTTGAGACACTGAACAGAAGACTATAAGGGAAGGGAAGTGGAAAAAAATAGTTACAAACAGAGAGGGAGGGAGGCAAACCACAAGAGACTCATAAATACAGAGAACTAACTGAGGGTGGATGTCGGGGGTGGAGGAGAGGGGAAAATGGGTGATGGGCACTGAGGAAGGTGCTTGTTGGGATGAGCACTGGCTGTTGTATGTAAGACACTTTGACAATAAATTATATTAAAAAATAAATAAATTCGAGCCCACATCCTTTCTTTTTTTCCTCAGCTTTATTGATGTGTAATTGACAAATAAAAATGTATATTTTTATATATTTAAAATGTAGATTTTCAAGGTGTATGTTATGTTTTGTAAAATGATTACCAAAGTCAAACTAATTAACATACCTATCACCTCACATAATTATATTTCTGTGTGTGTATATGCTGAGAATACTTAAGATTTTCTCTATTTGCAAATTTCAAGTATATAATACAGTAAATTAACCAAAGTCACCATGCTGTGTAGTAGCTCTCTGAAACTTATTCATCCTATATAACTAAGATTTTATACCGTTGGACCAACATCTCCCTATTTCCTCCACCCCTCAGTCCTTGGCAACAACCATTCTGCTCTCTGTTTTTGAGTTTGATTTTATAAAATTCCACATATAAGGGAGATCATGTAGTCTTTGGCTTATTTCATTTAGCATATATCCTCCATGTTCATCGATGTGGTGGCAAATGGCAAGATTTCCTTCTTTTTTAAAGCAGAATATTTTGTACATACACACACACACACCACAATTCCTTTATCCATTCATTCATGGACAGGAGTTTCGGTTGTTTACATGTTTTGGCCATTGTGAATAATGCTGCAATAAATAAGGGAGTATGGATATCTGTTCAAGAATCTGATTTCTTTTGACTGTATACCCAGAAATGGGATTGTTGGATCATATAATAGTTCTAATTTTAAGTTTTTAGGAATGTCCATAATAGTTTGTGTAATGACTATGCCAATTTAAATTCAGCAATATACCAACAGTGTCCAAGGGATCCCTTTTCCCCAGATCCTCACCAACCCTGGCAATCTTTTATCATTTTCATTAATAGCCCTTCTACAGGTTTGATGTGATATCTTGTTGGTTTTGAATTAAATTTCGTTGATAATTAGTGATGTCCACCTGTATATCTTCTTTTGCGAACTGGCCATTCAAATCCTTTGCCCATTTTTAAATCAGGGTATTTATTTATTTTTGTTACTGAGTTGTTTGTGTTTCTTATACATTTTGGATATTAACTCCTTATATGTATGGTTTGCAAATATTTTTTCCCACTCCATAGGTTGTCTCTGGACTCTATTAATTGTGTCTTTTGTTGTGCAGAGGATTTTTAGTTTTATTCATTCAAATTTGTATATTTTTGCTTTTGCTATGTGTGCTTTTAGGGTCATATCTAAAAAATCATTTCCTGGACCAATGTCAAGAAGCTTTTACTCTATGCTGTCTTCTAGTAGTTTTATAGTTTGGGATGTTATATTTAAGTCTTAGCCAATTTTCAGTTGATTTTTGTTCATGGTGGGCTATAGGAATCTGACCCATTCTTCTGCATATAGGTATCCAGTTTTCTTGACACCATTCATTGAAGAGACTAGCTTTCCCCATTGTGTGTTCTTGGCAACCTTGCCAAAGTTAAGTTGACCATAAATCCATGGATTTATTTCTGGGCTCTTTATTCTGTTCCATTTGTCTGTGTAATATATATTTTTTATTAAATTAAGAAAAATTTAAAGTTTATTTTTGAGAGAGAGAGAGAGAGAGAGAGAGAGAGTGAGCAGTGGAAGGGCAGAGAGAGACAGAGACCCAGAATCTGACGCAGGCTCCAGGCTCTGAGCTGTCAGCACAGAGCCTGATGTGGGGCTCAAACCCACACACTGTGAGATCATGACCTAAGACAAGTCAGACGCTTAACTAACTGAGCCACCCAGGTGCCCCTGGTCTGTGTAATATATTTTAAAATCAGGAAGTGTGATACTTCTGTTCTCTCACAAGCTGGCTTTGGCTATTCAAGTTTTTTGTGGTTTTATTTTTATTTTTTAAAATAATTTTAGTTTACATTAGTGCAATATTGGTTTCAGGAGTAAATTTAATGATTCATCACTTACATACAATACCCAGTGCTCATCAGAACAAGTGCCCTCCTTAATATCCATCACTTATCTAGCCCATTCCCCACCCACCTCCCTACATCATCCCTCAATTGTTCTCTATCTTTAAGAGTCTTTTGTAGTTTGTCTCCCTCTCTCCTCTTTCCTCCTTCCTTCCATATGTTCATATGCTTTGTTTCTTAAATTCCATACATAAGTGAAGTCATATGGTATTTGTCTTTCTATGACTGATTTATTTCACTCAGCATAATACATTCTAGTTCCATCTACATCATTGCAAATGGCAAGATTTATTCTTTTTGATTGTGTATATATACCACTTCTTCTTTATTCATTCTTCAGTCCATGGAGATTTGGGCTCTCTCCATAGTTTGGATATTGTTGACAATGCTGTTATAAACATTGGGGGGCATATACCTCTTTGAAGCAGCATTTTTGTAGTTCTAGCAGTTTTTGGTGACATCTTTTAAAGTTTCATTTCACCTACAAACAGATACAATTTTATTTCATCCTTTCTGTTTGGATAACTTTTATTTCTTTTTCTTGCCTAATTCCTCTGGCTAAAACTTCTAGTACTATATTGAATATAAGGGATAAGAATAGGCATCCTCGGTTTTTTTCCTGATCTTAGAGGGAAAGAATTCAGCTTTTCATTGTTGACTATGCTGTTAGCTGTGGGATTCTCATAATGGCCTTTATTACTTGAGGTATTTTCTTCTATACCTAATTTGTTGGGACTTTTTATCATGAGTGGATGTTGAATTTTCTCAGATGTATTTTATGCATCTATTGAGATAATCATATAATTTTTTATCCTTCATTATGTTATTCTGATATATCAAATTTATTGATTTGTGTATGTTAAATCATCCTTGCATTCTAGGAATAAATCCAACTTGATCATGGTGTATGATTATTTCACTGTGCTGTTAAATTCAGTTAGCAACAAAATTTTTAAAATAACAAAATTAATTCAATTTTCAAGTATTTGTTGAAGATTTTTGCATCTATATTCATCAGGGATATTGGCCTATAGTTTTCTTTTCTTGATAGTGTGTCAGGATAATGTTGGCCTCATATAATAATTTAAGGAGTACACCCCCTCTTTGATGTTTTGAAAGAGTCTGAAAATTATTGGCATTAATTCTTACTTAAATATTTGGTAAAATTCAGCAGGGAAGTCATCTGGTGCCGGACCTTTATTTGTTGGGGTATTTTTGATTACTGATTCAATTGCATTACTCATTATTTTTCTGTTCTGATTTTCTATTTCTTCATGATTCAGTGTTGGTAAGTTGTATGTTTCTAAGAATTTATCCATTTCTTCTATGTTACCCAATTTGTTGATGTATACTTGTTCATGGTAGTATGATCCTTTGATTTCTATGGTATCAGTCATAATGTGTCCTATTTCTATTATAATTTTATTTGGGTCTTCCCTCCTTTTTGTTGGTTAGTCAAGCTAAAGCATGGCCAATTTTATCTTTTTGAAAAAAAAAAAACCCTCTTAGTTTAATGGATCTTTTTATTATATTATTGAGTCTATTTCATTTATTTCTGCTTTAATATTTATCATTTCTTTTCTTCTGTTAACTTTGCACTTAGTTTGTCTTTATCTAATCCTTGAGTTGTAAAATTAGATTATTTATTCAAGCTTTTTTTCTTAATACAGGCATTTGTCACCAGTACTCTCCCTCTTAGAACAGTTTTTGCTGCTTCCCCTAAGTCTTACCATGCTGTGTTCCATTTTCATTTGTTTCAGGGTATTTTTTACTTCACTTTACTTCACTTTTGATTTATTCTTTGAATCACGGGTTGTTCAGGAGTGTATTCTTAATTGACACATCTTTGTTAATTTGCCAATTTTCCTACTGTTACTTATATCTAGTTTCATACCATTGTGGTCATAAACATATCTGATATTATTTGAATCTTCTTAAATTTGTTGGACTTGCTTTGTATCTCTTCTTTTAATACAACTAAGTTTTACAATGGCAGAAAACTTGTTAAACATGAATTAATAATTTTCCCCACATATAGCTAAATGTTATTTGGAAGGCTGGAGTTCATTAAAAATTTTTGTGTGATTGGGAATCTTTAACCCTGCAGGTAGAGATGAGTAAAAAATAAATGTATATGATAGCAGTGAATTAGTTCATTGAGCACACATAGCAAAGTTTAAGAACTGGCAATACAAGATATGCCCCTGGTGATGTGAGAGGGGTTAGCCTACCTAAACAAAGTGGGTATATCACTACCCACAAAGCCTGATCACCAGGGAAGCTGCAAAGCTCAGGGTCTGTGGGGCTTCTACACTAAATTATAAATTTCAGAAGGGAACAAAATAGAAGCCAGTCTGACTCAGGAGAGAGCTTCCTGTAACAAGAGACAGGGCATTTTACTACAGATCAGAAGAAATAATAGTCTTAGACAATAGCTCTGAGCCCCCAGTGTATCAGATAAAGCACATTGGAAGGCCAAATAGATGACCTTGATCTAGGTACATCTTAGAATAACACAGTATTTGAAAAATGAGCAAGGGTGTGTGCACACACCTGAATACTTATAAGTAGTAGAAGTTGAGTAGGAGAAATAGAAATGTACTAAAATCTTATATAATAAAGGATACCCAGTATGATATAAACCACAAAGTTCACATTAACTTGGATGAAAATGTACAGTTCTTTTGCAGATATTTTTAGCCTCACAATGATTAAAATTATTATTCTTGATTTTATATATTAAATTTGGATTTCCTTTGCGTGTTTTTTTTGTGAAAGACTAATTCAGAACATTTTGTTAAATTTTTGTTTATACATGTTTATACACAACTTGTGACTGTTAGAGCAAGTCTCATTTAAATCATTAACAGAACCTCTTCCCTTGTTTCTGTTTCCATACTTGCCCCTTAAAACAATTCAAAGGTTGCTTTTAGAGTCAGAGTCAATTTATCCAAAAGGCACATAAGTAAAACACTCAGGCTTCCCACTACATTTAGGGTCCCATGGAAATGGTTTAATTTCCTTTGAAATCAGAATTTTTAAAAATGAACTTTTAGGTCAAAGAATAGTCCTAATGTATAGTATTAATATGTTCACTCTTATATCAAGGCAGTAGTTAATGGCATAAGATGCCCATGAGGACAAAAGCATCTAGGGCCCAAGAAAGTCATAATATGGTCCTGTTGAGATGTAACATTTCTGAAATCAAAAACTGTATCTGTGCCAGTCCTCTGTTCTGATGCCTTAGAGTTTTATTTGCTGGTAGTGTAAGAGAAGACAAATATAACATGTCCTAGAATCTGTCCCCTGTCAGACTTTTTAAGCATCATCTCGCTCTATCATGACACCATCCTAACTTGGGTATTGGCTATACTTCTCTACTCTCTATTGCATTCCCCCAAGGCATAATCTCTGCTTCTCTCCCCTAGATCTTTCCCTCAATAAATGGCACATACCTCTTTCTGGATGCCATTCATCCAGGCAATATGGAGAGAGAGGGCATTTACCAATTTTCCAATAAATGGAAAAATTTCTCTCTCCATATTTACCAAATTCCCACATCTATGCAAATTCCACAGAAAATGCCATCTTCTCTGAGAATCCTCCTCAGATCATTCCACTGCATGACCTTTACATCTGTAGAACTTTTTGCTGCCCTTTTTATGAATTCTTAGATTGCACAGAACCTAATAATTCCTATTACAAAATTTAACACTGAGCAGATGTTATTGTTTCCTTGGTGTAAAAGTCAGAAGTACATCCCCTGCCCCATCTAGATTGGACTTCTCAGAGGACAGGGGTTATATTCTTTTACATCTGTCTCCTTATTTAGCCCATCACAGTGTCTTAATACCATTGGTCATTACAGACGTTCAGTATGTCTCTTGTAGTGGAATGCAACATACACAATATTTGCAGCACTTTCATTGTCATTATCCACCTACAGTTGCTTTTCTGAATGAAGAGGCAACTACTTTGTGGCAAGGACAATGTCCTCTCATCTCTGACAGTTCCAGCTCTTCTGTCCACATTTTAATATACCCCTGGACTTAGAGGCAAGAGCCCATGGTTCTACTCTGGGTTTAGTCTGAAAGTAGCTAAAGTCATCTCAAATATTATTTTATTCCTTTAGGTTTGTTCCTTGCCTGTAGACACAAAGAATGGACAGTAATTGATCACAGTGAACGTCTGTCTCTGGCATTCTCCAGCTTATGACCCTGTGACACTAGTCCTAAGTTTATCAAATACAAATGAGAAACAAATGGCTAATGGCTTCCAGGAGATATAAGAAGGGAGTACATGCCATATAACTGCTGAGGGTCTTTGCACAGGCAAGCTGCTAGTGATGTCAGCCTTCAGGTGTAGTCCACAAACCATGGTAAGGTTTCATCATTTGATAAAACTCATGCCACCTCTCAGCATGCATAGCCCTTAAATTATTTTTACTTTATACCATAAGGAACGTGGGTTCTAGGATCAGTGTAAGAAGATACTGATTGAGATTTCTCCAAACAAAATCAATAGTTTTCCATTTTCTTACCAAAGACAGACACAGAGTCTTCCTAAAACTCATGCACAGTACATGGAAATAACTACCAGGTCAGAAAAAGGGACTGTCAAAGGGCCTCTTGTTTGCCTCTTTTAAATCTGTATTTTTATTTGGATTTTGTAGACTTTCCTTGCTCTCTTCTTTTTGCTTCAGTAACAACAAAAGAGAGAGAGACAGAGAGACAGCTGGAGACCCCAGAGAATAAGACATTTTAGAAGAATTTTCTCTAGTAAGTCCCCCGGGGCAGAAATTTGTATGGTTAATCTTTTAGAGAAACTTGTAGATTCCTAAGCTTGTCTTGTTTTCATTCACATTTTAAAAATATTCACTGCCAGTCCAACTTCACCAACCTGAGATAACTTGCTTTCTCAGTTTTTCCAACCAAAGAAAAATCCTAGCTGCCACCCATAGTCATTGGTTCCTAAAACTAAAGTTGATGCTCTGATTCTTCCATACTCTTCATTCTTGCTCTCTCAAGAGTTATAAACATTGCATGGCAGACAAGGCTGACCTGCAGTCACTAACAGCCTTAAATTGAAACCAAATCATAATTGAAGTCTCTTCAACCATTTTCTAACCTGAATACCAACTAGGAAACAAGGTCAGACTTCTACCATACATCTTACATTCATTATCTCACTTAACATGTAAAACCACCCCACAGAATAATTGTTAATTTTCTCATTTTAGGGGTGAAAAGCTGAAGACCAGAGAAATGGCCTCTCTCTATTCATATAGCTAGAAGGAGGAAGAGCAGGCCATTGATATCCCTGTTGTGACCACATGATATCCTATTCACAGCTACTTCTATGCTTCATAATTGTCACTTTTGTGGCTGCCTCCCACACTAGATGATAAGCCACTAGTAAGTAGGATCATATGTTTTCTGCTTTGCACCCACAGTGGCTTACACGGTTCCTTTCATGGAACTGCTACTATTTGTTTTAGTCTCTTTGTGGGCTTGAGAAGGGAGAGACAGGGGAGAGCTATCGTAGTCAAAGCCAGCTCCCTGGCTGTATAAGGAGAGATGGTGTAAATATGGATGGGTTTGGACTGGCTGAGTTAAGCTACCCAACATTCCCATAAAAGGAAGATTGCTACAGCAAAGGCATCAGGGGACTGAAGGTATGTAATATGACTGTGTGTAAACTGGAATGGTGCCGTTGGCCAATACTGGATATAAGAAATTAGAAATTACTGACTGATGGGATTAGCCTGGGCTCAGAAGTACTGCCTTTTTGAATATATAGGTTCTGGTCTTGCAATTTCTCAAGCTTGCCCAAGGGCAATGATTGGTCTCACTCACACACCTTCTCCCATTTACCATTTCCACTAAAGAGAGAAAGCTAAACTTTAAGGGAGCTCTTTGCCTTTGATATTCTGACAAGAAATGTACATTGATGTTTGCCAAACCTCCCCCACTGACCTGCCCTTATTCTTGGAAGGAAATAAGAAGGAAACAGCGGAAGTTAGGAGGGGGCTGATTTCTGGCACAGTCGCTCATTTAGAAAAGTCATTTCAAATTGCACTAGGTGCTTCAATTGCCCTATTTTCCTGAAATTAATTCGAAATTTTATGGGTACAATTTGTTTCCCTTAAGTCTCTAATTATGCTTTTAACATTCAATCTTTCAAACTCTAGCCATTAGTGACTTAATATGGTGTTATCAGGAGATAGAGTGGAGTTAGGAGTGTGGGTGGGAATTATAAGAGCAGAAGTTGCACCTGTGCTTGTGAGGGTTTGAAATTGATGTCCCCTGGAGGAAAGCTAAAAGAAAAATCTAGTAAGTCACCAAAATAGACTAAAGTCTGAAAATTCGTATTTAAGGTATTAGGACAAGGGGCTGGGAAGGGCTTGAGAGGTAATCACAAAGTTCCATTTAAACAGAGTGTGGGATTTCAGGCCAAATGAGAAGAATCATAGAAAATGCAGATATCATCAGACAGCAAAGCATGCACAAGGTATAAAATATAAGGCTAGAGCAGAATTTTCAAGGACATAATAAACTAAGGAAGGAGACAGGTAAGAAGTACTTCAAAGACATGACAAAAAACTTGAAGCTTGAGTCATTGAATTGCTGGGAACAGCCTGTAGGAGGAAGGAGACAGAAGATAATCAGTAAAGCAGAATTATCATTTCTTAAATGAATCATCAATAAGCATTGACTGAGCAGCCACAGTACTTCTTCTAGTTCTTAAAATAGGAGGTACACCAGATGACCTCTGAATCTCAACGCCTGCCTTCTGAACACACAAACTCCCCATTTGTGCTGACACAATCTGCTCCATGGGTCTGATGACAGTGTGTGACTTAAACCATTAAATACTGTACAACTTTAGGAACAGAGATCAAGGGGGGCTGATGCAGACATGGATGGTTTTATGAGGTGTTCAAACAGAGAAACAGAAGACTCAGACTGTACTATAAAGAACTCACAGTTTGAGAAACTGAGGAGGAATTTAAAAAGACCTGGCTTTCAGGAAACTCACAGATTAAAGATGCCAGCATTTGGGAAGACCAAAGTCCTGCCAGGAGGACCTTGGAAAAGAGACAAAGGAGAAACCCAGTCACAGGCATTCATCTCATGTAGTCTGGGAGTGGAAAATTAGGAGGCATTGTGTCTATAATCAACAAAGTGAACCACCAAGGCAGGTAGAAGAGGGAATGATCACTGGTGGGAGAAAATAGAATCATACCCATGAAGCAACAGTAAGTTGTTTGGAACAGAAAAATTCCACATCAAAAAAATACATTCTGAGGGTGCTTGGGTGGCTCAGTCAGTTGAGTGCCTGACTCAATTCCAGTTCAGGTCATGATCCCAGGATCATGGGGTCAAGCCCCACATCAGGGTCCATGCTAAACCTCTTTCTCTCCCTCTGCTCCTCTACCCCATTCATGCATCTCTCTCTCTAAAATGAAAAAATAAAAACAAAATAAAAAATATATTCTGTAGAAACTTAGACAAATAAAATATCACTGCATCTTGAAATGTCCAGTGAAATCTCCTCAGATGAGAGAAGTTCCTAGCTAGAATAGAAGAATGAAAAGATACTGGAGGAACAGGAAAATTAAAACTCTGAGTAAAGAGAATGACCTGACAAAAAATAAAAAGTGAGTCATAGGTGACCATAGTATGGTAATAGTGAAGACCGCACTTGACTGAATTGTTTTGTGCCTGTATGGTGGGCTTTGAATCCTATGTTAAAAATGCTAGACTTCACACAACCAAATGAGTAGATAATACTGAGAATTTCTGAGCAGAAGTTTGAAATTAAGATTTTTTAGTCTTTCAGTTTTATTAATAAATGGGTCTCTTTTAAAAAAAAAAGGTTTTTATTTGTTTATTTTGAAAAAGAAACAGAGAGAAAGCACAGGGGAAGGGCAGAGAGAGGGGAAGAGAGAATTCCAAGCAGGTTCCATGCTCACAGCATAGAGCCCAATGTGGGTCTCAAGCCCACAAGCCATGAGGTTATGACCTGAGCTGAAATCAAGAGTCAGATGCTTAACTGACTGAGCCACCCAGGTACCCAAATATCTTTCAGTTTTTTACATATGATTTCAATCATGGCTTCTCACCCTAAGATCTTGACAATTTTCTGGGGTGGGTGAAATAATAGCAGAGGAAATATTTTCTAAAGTTTGAGAGTCATAAATGGTGTACATTTTTAGAAAAGCATGGAAAACCAACTGGCCAACCAAAGCTCAAACATTAGGATCCCCTCATGTGCCATCCATGCAAAAATGCATTCTGTACAGATGTTTCCTAGAAGGACAAATATGTACCATGCATTCTACTATACCATCCACACAAATGTGTGCCAACCTAATAGGTTTGCCATTTATGTAAGTGTTAACACCTCCACAAGTATGCCACCTACAAAGTTGTGTCATCAACATAGGTGTACAATGCTAGCTAATCTGTAGTATGGGGGGAGGGGGAACCTGTAACTCCTTTCTTTCCGGCATCTGCCCACACAGAACGCTCTCCAAGAAAGCAAAGCATATAGAATTTTCACCCATTACACTATAACACACTAAAGGTGAGGAGCCATGCATTTTTGTTTGGCACCAAATCACATTTTCTTCTTGATTTATCTTTCAAGTCCTTAAATAAAGGAAAAAAAAATTTTCTCATAAAAATCTCACATTCTAAACATTTATTCTAAATAAACTACAGAAGTCAGTAACATATACATAACAAAAACAAAGAAACAATGCATTAAGCTGAACAAGTATATATATTCAAGAGATTTGAATCAACATCTGTGCAAATTTAAGAAAAAAGCATTAAATGCCAAAAAGAAGGAAGAATGGTCTTTCCATTTTACCTCTTAGGTATCTTTTCTCCCTCTGCATAGGAAACAAACTAACTCAAGATTCACACTTTGGGGGGAAAAAAAGAAAAAACATAAAAAAAAACTTCTGTAATTCAAAGATGAACTTGAGTATGACCTCAGAGAATTCAGAACTGAAGCTACGTTACTCCTTTAATAAACTGGACTTGGAAATAACTGATCTCAAGGAAAATTCAATCAAAACCAAAGTCTTATCTTTCTTTAAAAACAGGACAGTTGAGAATTGAATGTGATGTCCTGGAAAAATCGAAGAAGAAAAAACATCAAACCAGTTTGTTCTTGAAAACAAGGCAACAAGAAATTGATGGCATTTTCACCTGTGGTTTTACTACAAAAGATCTTGGGCTAAGAAACCATGTCACTTGGCCCTCTTAAAATCCAACACAGAGATAGAGAATAATAAACCACGGTAGCAGCATTTCTGGAGTAATTTTGAAGTAGAATCTACAAAGGTTCTGGAACAAACTACTATTTGTTCTTTGAATAGGCAAAGGTTTTCAACCCAAACCACCCAAAGTGCTGGGTTCTCTTCACTCAATTTCTTCTTCCATGGTGGCAGAGAGGGAGAGCAACAGATGGAAAATTGAGAAAAGAGATATTCTGCAACCCCCTTCTCATATTCTGCTTAGTAATATCTTTTATGAAGACACAGAAATGGTGCGACATTCCACCTCTTCTCAAGACGTTAAAGATAGGGAAAGTTAAACAGTGATGCCAACCTCTAAGTAACTAGAAAGGGCTTATTCATTTGCACAATTACATCACTTTCCCAAGTAATTGTCACAAAAAACAAAACAAAACAAAACAAAAAATAACCTAGCTATTGTGCTAAATTCTTTCTTAGGTTTTCTTTACAAAATGAATTAGAACAGGCCCAAGACTAGTTCAGTTCTACGACATCAACTCTTCCAGTTTAATGACGACATACTTTACTGAAAGGGGAAAGTGTAAAGTTTAGCCAAACATACATTTGCTCCTCTATGCTACAGCCCACGAAGTATGTTATGCTTGTGAATGACATATGCCTGTCATGGGGATCCTACATGACTACGTGTACCACATGTTAACTTCAGGTAAGAGGAAGGACTGTGAGGGAATCCAGAGATTCTGATACATAATAGCACAAAAAAAATCTACCCCTTTTATACCATGGAATGTCCATTGTCAAACTGACCAAGACACAGAAAACACCTACCAGGCTAGTTTAACCGAAAACAAAGTTTTAATCTATGGGAGTCCATCACCTGATTTGACCTTTCATATACCAAGCCCAAGATTGTTTTAATCAAGTGAACAAGGAAAACTAAGACTTTTACTGATTATTGAATAAAACACTAAATCATTCCAAGTGTAATAAGTGGTATTATGAGAACAATGGGAACCACTATTACATGAGTATGAAAATTATGGGATCCCTACCCTTGAGGAACTCACATTTAATGCGAAATACTAGTTTAAATACTCCTGTGGCAAGGGCTGTGGCTAATATATGTGAATGATGCTATTCAAAGTAAAGAAAGGAAATTGAGTCCACAATAAGGACCCAAGGGTGACTTCTTGAACTAAGAGTCTTAAAGGATGGAGTGGAAACCAGCCCAAGCAGAATGGCTGGTGCTACCAGCAGTGATGCAGCATGAGCCAAATAGGAAAACAGACATAGTGCAGTGTCTTAGGATATCAAACAGTGAAAGCCAACAAAATTTCATGAAAGAAAGCATTCTAGTCAAGGTCTCTCAGTAGGAAATAGAAAGTAAAACAAAATTAGGATCATCTGAATTAAGTTTAATAAAGGGTTTATTCACAAAGGCATGTGCAGGTGTTGAGAAATGACAAGGGATAATCCAAGTATCACAGATTGAAGGGCATAGGGGGAAGAATTAATAGCAGTCCAGAAACAGAAGGGCTGCTTGGCAGGAGCAAACACCTGAGACTGAATCTGAGGGTTTAGTCAATTCACCACAAGCCTGCAGGGAAGGAACCAAGAGGATAAATACTCTGGACTTCACTCCTCACCCTGCTTCATGTCTTCTACTGGTGCTCCCCATTCACCAAAGCCAACCTGAAGCCAGAGACCAACAGAGGCAGTTGATGTAGTCTCTTCTGGTGAGAAACCCTCAGCACAGAGCGGACCAGAGAAGCATGGAGTGTGTCTGTAGGACAACCTAAAATACCCAGCACAGAGGGGTACAGACTGAGATCAGTCCCAAGAGAAGTGATATCTGAATTATTTCATCTTTGAAGCCATTATTAACAGTTTATCTCTTCCCTGAAGACTTTCCAGATCTCCCTATAATCAAGCTACTACTTTTTATGATCCATAGAACTTACTTTCCTTTACATTTAACCCTTATTTCATTTTGGTGTTTTTCATGATCAGTTGGCTGTATATTTGTCTCCATAAATAGGTTCTGAGATCTTCTAGAAAAAAAGTTGTGCATCTCAGGTTTGCATTTCCAGTGCCCAACATGAATCACAATCACCCACTTTTTGTTAAACCGAATGTAAATAATTACGTCCATCATCTGAGTGATTCACAGTATCAGAGAGCCACACTGGATATGAAAACTACCCATACATTCTCTACATTCTCAATATGTCCAGATAACCTGCATCTGCATGCTCATGCATCTGAAAAGGAGAGATTATTTTATCATCCAGATGACACACAGAAGTAAAGTGCAATATAATTACCCAGAAACCAATGGGATAACCAAATGTTTGCAATAATATAGATATTTATTAAGCAGACTCCTCCTTATTAACTCAATAAAATACAAGTATTCAAAACCATTCAGAGTCACACAACAAACATTTTCTCAAAGACTGTTCTGCCCAAGATGCTTGTGCTAAATATTCTGCCCACTGTCATCTCATTTGATGGCCAGAAGAATTCTATGGGGTAGGTGATATTATCTGCACCTTATAGACAAGGAAACTGAGGCCGAGAAACTTTAAGAGATGTAACTTAGTGACAGATATAAACACAGTTCTTTTGATTTCAACTAAGGTCCCCTTCTCACCACATCAGAATGATTTCTTTTCTTTTCTTTTCTTTGTTTTCTTTTTTCTTTTCTTTCCTTCCTTCCTTCCTTCCTTCCTCTTTCTTTCTTTCTTTCTCTCTCTCTCTTCTTTCTTTCTTTCTTTCTTTCTTTCTGTAAAAGCTATTTATTTAATCAGAGTAAGGCTTTGGGTTTTTTTTAAGTTTATTTATTTTCAGAGAGAGAGAGTAAGAGCTCACAAGTAGGGTAGGGACAGAGAAGAAGAGATAGAGAATCCCAAGCAGACTCTGCACTGTCAGCACAGAGCCTCATGTAGGGCTCAAACTCATGAACCATGAGATAATGACCTGAGCCGATGTCAGAAGCTTAAGTGATTGAGCCACCCAGGCACATCAGACTGATTTATTTTCTTAACCTGATAAATAAACATAAATGGGATTGTTTTTATTTTTATTATTTGTTTATATTTATTTAATAATTGTGATTTATTATGTTTACATATAAGAAATGCCTAACAATATACAAAAGAATGTCTAGGTTGGTGTCCCATGGGCATGTTTGCATTAAGAACATAAGTATAAACATGTCAAAATCTGCTATTAATTGAATTTTGTAACTTGGGAAAAGGTAGAAATAAGATATTTTACTAAAGAGTAAAAATAAATGAGCAATTACCAGCATGATTCATATTAGTAAAAACCACTATAACATTGACTTACAAACACTTTGTAGGAACCATAATGATAAACAGGTTGATGTGACCTGGGACATTTTCTTGTGCATTTTACTATCTATGAAATTACAAGCCACTGCTTAGAGTTCATGGCAATGAGTTTTTATAGAAAAAGATTGAAAGTTATTCTAGGAAGCAAGAAAGTTTGTTTACCAGCTAAAGAAAAACATTCGAAAGCAAAATACACTGTGGCAGAGAAAAGTAAAAATTGCCATGATTTGTAGCTCTGGGTGCCAACTTCATTAATTAATACAGACTTTAAAATCCTTTCAAGAATATGAGCTAAAGGACTAGAAGTTCTGCTGGTGTAGATAGTAAATGCAGATCAAATGGTTTCATTTAAAATATGGTAGCTTCAGATAAGACTAATTAGCAGGATGACAAAACCAGTCAATAAAATAGAAACAAATCTTATTCTTAAATGCTGGCAACAATTAGTGGAAATAATTGGAAATCATTCCTCTTGCACATTTGTATATAAAACTTTACACCAGTGTTTGGCTGCTGTTGTTTTGGTAATTTTTATTATTTTCTCTTGTTGTAATAATATGTGTTTTGTTCTGTGTGACCAGAAGTAGTAATGACATCAGGGAAAGAGGGAAGGGGTTCAAGTGGTCAGAGAATCAGAGAGAGGAATGAAAGGAGGGAACAGAGAGGCAGATTTCTCGGGACGACAGATGGAACAGGCCAGGAACCTATTACAATGGGTAACAAAAGCTTTTACTCTTTAAAGCATTTTTTTTTCAAGCCAAAATTCCCTATTCAGCTTTATCTTTTTTTAAATTAATTAATTAATTAATTTTTAGAAGGGGGAGCAGAGAGAGAAAGAGAGAGAATTCCAAGAATCTTCCCTGTCGGTACAGAGCCCGACATGAGGCTTGAACCATAGATCATGACCTGAGCTGAAACCAAAAGTCAGATGCTTAACTGACTGAGCCACCCAGGTGCCCCAATTCAATTTCTTCTCATAGCTCTCAATTTCCTGGTTATTTGCTCTTTTGGTTATGTACTGCTGCATAACAAACTATTCCAAAACCAATACATTTGCTGCAATTCTGCAATTTGGGCAGAACTCAGCAAGGGCGGTCCATCTCTGTGTCATGGGGCATCAGTGGGGGTGTCTTGACTAAGGATGAAAACATTGCTTCCTGGGTGACCTCACACACGTGGCCAGCAAATTGATGATGACTATCAACTGTGAGCTCAGCTAGGCTTGCTGGTTAGGGTTTCAGTTCTTGACAGAGCTTCTCTACATGGTTGGGTCTGGTTTCTTGTTGTACAGTGGTCTCAGGGTAATCGAATGTCTCATGCGGAGGCTGGATTTCCCCAGACCACAAGGGTGAAAGTATCCAAGTCTTAAGGTTTAGGCCTGAAACAGGCATTGTCTTATTTTTTTATTTTTAATTTCTTTTATTTTATTAGGCATAGCATGATTCCTGCCATATTTTATTTTTTAAAGCAGGTCATGGCCCAGATTAAACAAAAGGGACCACACAAGAGCATAGGTATCAGAGGATATGGTTCCCAGGGATCAACAAAGTAACAATGTAGCCCACCCATCTATAAAAGGGATGATTGAGATTTGACAAAAAACAAAAATTCAGGCTTTTAACAATGTTAGGACATCAGTCTCTAACAGAAGTACAAGATGACTCTAAAAAGTGGGGTGCCTGGGTGGCTCTGGCGGTTCAATGTCTAACTCTTGGTTTCGGCTCACGTAATGATATTGAGGTTTGTGGGTTCAAGTTCCACATCTGGCTTTGCACTGATGATGTGAAGCCTGCTTGGGATTCTCTGTCACCTCTCTCTCTGTCCCTCCCCTGCTTGTGCACACACTCTCCCTCTCCCTTTCTCTCTCTCTCAAAATAAATAAACTTTTAGAAAAAAAAAAGATGACTCTAAAAAGTAAACACCTTGCAACAGAATTCATGTCACCCCAGACTAATAACCAACCGAAAAACAGAGTTATAGTATCCACATAATGTGAAAGATGGGGCTGTTTTCTCCAAGGTCTGAAACAAATTCTTTATGAAGGGAAATTTACCAGCCAAGAGATCCACTTTTGTTTACCTGCCTCGATACAATATTTACTTACCTTACACTTTCTCTCAATTGCTTACTAAGCAAAAGTGTATTGTTCCTTTGCTGTACGGGTACATACGCACAGTGATATATGTTAAAAGGGAGTCATATACTAAAAGAGAGTCTGAAAATATTGGTCTCATGTGGATTTGGACTCTCTGAGAAAAGTAGTTTAAAGAATGCTCAGCTTTACTTTTCCCTGTAACTAATAAACCTCTCCAAGATTTGTATTATGGAATTATGAGACAGGTGAGCTGCTATTATAGAAGGAAGAACTAGCAGCCTTAATTAAGTTTCTGCCACAGATATTTTCTGTTCATCTAGGATAGCTCTACACCACCACCTCCGCCATCTCTAAGCCCATTTCTTCATCTTTGAAATCTAAATATGAGGGGCACCTGGGTGGCTCATTCTGTTGAGCCTCTGACTTTGGCTCAGGTCATGATCTCACAATTAGTGAGTTTGAGCACCATGTCGGGCTCTGTGCTGACAGCTCAGAGCCTGGATCCTGCTTCGGATTCTGTGTCTCCCTCTCTCTCTGCCCCTCCCCAGCTCACACTCCGTCTCTCTCTCAAAGTAAACAAACATTTAAAAATTTAAAAAAAATAAAGAAAACCTAAATAGGAGGATTCAATGAGAATAAAA
Organism: Cryptoprocta ferox; assembly: GCA_028646485.1. NCBI lineage: Eukaryota > Metazoa > Chordata > Mammalia > Carnivora > Eupleridae > Cryptoprocta > Cryptoprocta ferox. Next base: position 115,705,172 of record CM053576.1, on the reverse strand, counting down.
TAAAATATAAAAAATGGAAGTATTAAGTGTATTGTATACTATAAAGTATTGTACAAAAGTACTGTTTCATGATGGTATATAAATCCCTATTTTAGACAACTCCAGTTTTTGTTTTGTTTCTGGCAAATGCTTTACTTGATGATCTCACACACTGGGACCACTGATTCCTACTGTCATTAAGTCTCATTGCAGGGGTCTCTGAGCCCTCGACATAAGGAAAATATTTTAGGATTTTTACAGATGTTAAAGAAGTATCCACTTCTTTCCTCAAGGTGAGGAAAGCCACTTGAGAGGTGCTGAATGTGGAGTACAGTGTCTCCAGGCCACTTGACATTTTCATTAAGAAACCTCTTGCCAATAGTAATTACCTAAACCTCACCTGGTCATGACTAAAGAGGAGACTATGTCCTCTTTCATAAGCAATAGAGTCCTTTCTGTAAATATCAAATCATAAAACAATGCTAAGCCTTGAACTTCATACTTTCTTAGGCACTCTGGGGAATGGTAAGGAAGTATAAGCCATGTTCAGAGTTCTTGAAGAATTTACAGTCTATTGCCACTTCAGAAAAGCCTATAATGCTACAGTGGGCTGGTGGGGACAGCTGTGGGAGTTTATAGGTACTACTACAGCTTAGGAAAGGTAGAGACAAATCTGAGGTTGGCAGGAAGGGAAGGTTCCTTGAAGATAGGAACTAAACTTCTATTTAATATCCATTTCTGTATCTGAGCATCAAGAGTAGCTGATGGTAGTTTATGGACTTCAATAGGTTCTTGATGGTCAAGATGATCAGAGAGAGAGGTGAAAAAGAAGGTGTTTAAGATGAAGGAGAAGCTTTCAATGAAGACAACTAAAATAGACGGTCTCTGCTATGAATTTAGGGAGATGAGGTAGGCTAGGTAGGGCACTCCAGCTAGAGGCTTCTGAGTCCAAGCCCAGGAGTTTGAATTTTCGTTGATAGGCAATCAGAAGCAATTATTTTATGCTTTAAAGTATAGTATTCCATTTTGTTTAAAAAAATATGGAGTGAAAATGTTCTGTAGTTACATTTCCAATATTGAGAGTTCAAAGTCTTACAGAATTCTGTTGTTAAGAAATAGAGAAAAGCCTTAAACACTGAGTCATTTTTCAATGATGGAATTACTTGCCTCTGATTAATCATGAAGATATTTCATTTCTGACTGTGTCTCCTTTCATCTACTTCTACTTCATACATTTCTTAGGGACTGAAAATCCACTCCTTTGAAACTCCAATAAGAGATTTATTTTTGTGATGATTTTTTTCACTTTTGCACAAAAAGGGCATTATGTTTGTGAATATTTTATAATAACAGGCTCAGCAATGAGTGAGGTAAGGCTACCAGAAGCATGGTGGCCTCACAGGACAGTTATTATTGTCTTGAAACAAAATGCTTAATGATGCTTCCTTTAGGAATTTCAGTGCAGGGGTAAACAGTCACTGAGTCAGGTGATCATGAAAAGAGAATGGTGTCACAGGCAAAGGTCTGTTTGGATGTGAATTATGAAAATAGGGTGTGACTTCTAGGGTTTTTTTATATTTTATCACAGAATATAATCAGATCCCCTAAACACTGAAGTGAAAAGTGCATTCACCCTTACACCCTTATGGATGCAGAGAGAGGTAGCTAAGCCAGTATATAACCCTGTCCTGGGAAAGCCTGCCTAAATATTCAGATAAACACAAAAGTCAGGTGAACAAGCAAGCCTATACAGCCCCTGGAGGTACAGCTAAACTAGCATTGCCTGCTTCTCTGTATTCTACAGGAATGCTAATTTTAATACCAGCCTGGATCTGTACTTAGCGCATCTCCAGCCCTTGCACACAGATTTAGAATTGTACCTGACATATCCTAAAATGATACTTTGATTTTTCACTCTCAAACCATGCAATTTTGCTTTCTAAAACTTCAGCTGAGAATGAATGTATTTAACATTTGGCTTTGGCAGGAAGAAAATGTTTCAGTATAGAAATATGTGTCTCCATGAATGCAACTGTGAATTCAAACTCTGTCTGCAATTAAAGAGGAGACTGAAGCACTTAGTAGGTGTACAATTACATTGTTACCTGGAATCCCATGAGCTAAGTGGTCAGAATTCATAATGGTATGTATAATTTGGACAAGTTATAAATGAATTAAATGGTACCCAGAACCACCAGGGGCTGGAGAGAAATGACTAATGTTTCTAAGACAAAATAGAGAACAAGGAAACTAGGGGCCCTAGGGCATAATCCATAGAAAAGAACATGCATCTCATCCTATTTTGTCCCTTATAAGTACAGTGTCTGAACACAGGATAGCCCCCTCCCCTCTTTTACCCACCCACACAGAGAGACTATAGACAGATGGTCCCACGAATCAATTCCGAGGACAGGATAGTAAAGGGGAAAAACATTATAATTGAGTTGTGCCTCCAAATGTGACTTTCTGTGTGACGAGAAAAGTGCTTCACTTGTGTGGCTATAGACTCATCTGCTAAAGAAAGGTTTTGAGCTAAGTGGGTTAGGTAATACCCTGTTTATATATATATATATATATATATATATATATATATATATATATATATATATATCTGCATATGCACACACACACATGTACTAGAAATGATTTCTTCTTGCCAGTCATCTACCATAATTCTAAAATTTGTCAGAAAGAAAGTTTGTTTCCAGGTAAGTATTTTTAAAAACTGGAATAACAGAATCATCAAGCATGAGTTACACAAATATCAAGCTTGAATTCCTGGGAAGATGAAGGTCCAATTAGGAAGCCTGATACAGCAGCTCATTCATCAGAGGGAGGCACTGAAATGGCCAAATGTACAGCTGTAAAACAAATGAGGAAAAGACCATGTACTAAGGGCCACAGTCATTAATTTAGCCATTTCTTTACTGAATGCTACTCTGTGTCGCAGACACCATTCTATATGAGTGGGTCTGATAGTAAACAAACCAGAAAAAGGCCCTGTTCTCAAGGTGCCCAATCCCAGTGAGGGGAGATATACAATAAACAAAATAAAAAACAAAAAACAAAGAAAGAAAGAAAGAAAGAAAGAAAGAAAGAAAGAAAGAAAGAAAGAAAGGAGAAAAACAGTAGTTGGGCATGCTTAAGTGTTAAGAAGAAAAATTAAGGGGGGCAAAGGAAGAGACAGTAGGCACATGAAGAATGCTACTGCAGACAGGCTGTTTGGCATAGGCCTTTCAGTGGAGGTGATATTTGAGCGGAAATCTGCAGGAAAGGAGTAATGCCCATGTGAATAACTTAGAGAAACTCATTCCTGCCTGGAGAGTCAAAAAGTACAAATTAAGCCCTAAGGCTTGAACATGCTTGGTGAGTGTGAGGAAATGTAAGGAAACCTATGTGGCCCAGAAAGGAAGGGGGTCAACAAGGGGAAGGTAGACAGAGCAGGTGGCCAGCACACATAGGACCATGTGGGTGATTCTACTGCTAGTAAGGGCCATGGCTTATGCTCTGAGTCATGTAGGAAACCATGAAAAGATTTTTCATAGACTAGTAACCCCTTCTAACTTAAGTTTCAGTAAGATCACTCTGGATGCTTTATAGAGAATGAATTTCAAGGAAGCAAGCATCTAAGAGGATGATCTAGGGGTTATTTCAAGGTCAAGCCAGAGATGAAGATGTTTGGGGCTCAAGTAATAATGACCAAGGTGGTGAAAGGTGGTCATTTATGCAGATCTTTTACAGGTATAGCTAATAGGATCGATGGTGGGTTGAATGTCATCCACAAAGAGTAAGGTGCTCTCCATGTGTGGTTCCACAAGATGAATTCTTGACAGAGGGAGGTAGCAAGTATATGTGAAATCCTAGGAAATGCGATGCAGCCAGCCATTGGGATAATGGAATGACCAAGGTGTTTGTTGGGTTGAATATAAAGTAAGGAAGGTGTATCTGAGGGGTCCAACTTAACATCCTTCAGTGCATATGTCTCAAAGGCTGGTGAATCATGAGACAATTGCTCGCCATGCTGTGTGAGATGCCTCACCCAGAATTCTCTGCATCCTTGTAGTTCCCAAGTCAGAAATAAAGCCCACTGTGTGTAGGGTAAAAAAGCTCTTTGGCCCTTGGATGACAAAATTAAAGTGAGGAAAATGCAGCTCTACACAGGCTGAGTCTGGGAAACAAGAAAATCTGATTGGGAACTCAACCCCCTGTAGTTCAAAAACCAACAGTCTAAGAGAAATCACAAGCTTGACTTTATACATGGTTGCTCTGTCAGTCATATTCAGATAATTGGCAGCAGCACCATGTTACCATAATTTTCTTTTCAGAATATGCCAGAATCTAAAATGCTTGTTGTAACCATATCACAATGTATATTCAGTGAGCTTTGACTATTGCAGCCACTAATTGTGTCTGTGAGTTATATATCTCCTCTAATGAAACTTGGGGCCGCCCATGGTGACTGTTAGTATAAACTATCACAGAAAACTTTGTCACACAGAGACAGACAGACAGACAGACACACATACATGTTACTTATCATTAGGCAATTTTAATTTAATTCTGATGTTTTAATATATCACATATGATATTTTAAAAACACTGAGCCTATCAGTTTACTTTGTGAATAAATTCAGTTGTAAACTCACTGCTTCTTGAACACTATTTAAGCCCATGCTAAGGATATCCTCCTCACTTCAAAATCTCTAATTGTCCAGGATATTTTCTTAGATTAGTAAGAATTAATTGACAGCATATTGTTTATTAATCCATGTGTAAGACTTTTCAAAAGGAATCTGACATTTATGAGATGACACCAGCAATGAAATGGTAGAGAGAGAGAGTGGGATGTAGAAATAGGTGACGGTTCCTGCTTTCCCCATCACCTCTTAAGGTGGTATGTCATTTTCTGGCTATTCCTCCAGTCCCCTGAATTTCCTGTCTCATTCAATCTGAATAGGTAAACTCACAGTGGAGACTAATCTGTAGCCAGGTTGGTAGGAATTTAACAGAGTCTGGAGTTTCATAGTGTTTGGCCACTTGGTAGTTTATAGAGTCTTCTTTACGGAACACGGGAGAGCATCCATGCTCAGAAATTTCTCCTGCTGTCTACTTCAGACCCTGAAATTTTAGCATTATAGTGTATCCCCAAGTGTCATGGATTGTTTCTCTGGACTTTTAAATTCCAAATGCCCCTAGAAAGTGCACTAAGTCAATACAGATAGGCTTATTGGAGTCTTTCCTCAATGACCAGCAGAGAAAGGCAGTAGCAATGGGAAGGGGAAGCAGTGGAGGTCGGCTACTACTGAAAGATTTGAAATGAACTCAAGAAGGGCACATGATGAAGATGAGGAAGACGTCAATAGGAAACCTTCCAGCTTACCTAAAATGCGGCCTTTCATAATGACTGGGGACAGAAGGTTGAAATAGGACACAGGACACTGGATTTGACAAAATGAAGGCAGTTGGTGTTAAGTTCAGCTTACCTAAAATGTGGCCTTTCATAATGACTGGCGACCGAGGGTTGAAATAGGACATTGGACACTGGATTTGACAAAATGAAGGCGGTTGGTGTTAAGTTCAGCTTACCTAAAATGTGGCCTTTCATGATGACTGGGGACAGAGGGTTGAAATAGGACACTGGACACTGGATTTGACAAAATGAAGGCAGTTGGTGCTAAGTTCAGTAAAGGGAATGAAAGTCCAAATGGGGTGGGTTGAAGAGAGAATGGTACAGTCTTAGTAACGTGATGTACTTGGAAAGCAGAAGCAGCAGGAGTCCTTGGGTCAGTCTTCAATTGTTATTGTCTAAGCATGCCTGCAGTCTTTGAATCATGGAACTATCAGAATTCAGAAGGATCCAATACTATGATTCAATACTATGCTGATGGAGGGGGCGCCTGGGTGGCTCAATCAGTTAAACAACTGACTTTGGCTCAGGTCATGATCTCAAGGTTCATGAGTTGAAGCCGAGCATTGAGCTCTGTGCTGACAGCTCAGGACCTGGAGCCTGCTTTGATTCTGTGTCTCCCTCTCTCTCTGCCCCTCCCCTCCTCACACTCTGTCTCTCTCTCAAAAATAAACATTAAAAAATGTTTAAATACTATGCTGAAGGAATTAAATAAAAATGTGGTATTGAAGGGGTAAAAGGAGGATCTAGAAAATAAAATGTAAAACCCTTTTCATAAAATGTGACTGTTAAAGATATGAAAGAAATAAGATGATAATTTGAAAAGTTCAAGTGAAAGATTGTGTGTGTGTGTGATCTTTTCCTATTTCCAGTAAAAATGAGTACTAACGTGTATTGAATGTTTTTTTTAATTCCAGGGACAAGTCTATGTTCTGTATATATATTAACTCCTTTAAGACGTAAAACAACCAGAAGAGGAAGTTTCTTTTTACAGAAGAGAAAATGAAGCACAGAGAGATCGTCAGCTTGTGTAAGGTCACATAGAAAGTAAGTGGAGAGACTGACATTTTATCAGGGGTGGCCTGGCTCTAAAGTCCATGCAATTAACTGTTATGGTTTATTAGCTCCTTAAGATATTATTAACTCTCACAGAATTTTTATATTCCCCATTTTAGCACTATAAAAATATGCTGTTATTTATGCACTTATATGTCTATGTCTCTATTTCACTAGACTGAATAAGTCTTAAGGGCAGGAACTCAATCTCCTTTGTCTTCTCAAGAACTTAAACAGTATCTGGTATATAACAACAATGACTGAATATTTATCTAGGCTTCACAATATGCCAGATGCTAAAGAAGTACTTTATTCAATTTGCGTTTTTTGTAGGGGTTTTTTTTGTGTGTTTGTTTTTGTTTTGGGAAAGCAGAAAGATGTAAGGAGGGAGGAAGGGAGAGAGGAAAAAAGAGGTAGGAAAAAAAAGGAGGGATAGGTAGATTACTTCTAACCAGAAAGGGAATCAATGCCACACACACACACACACACACACACACACACACACACACACGGTAAAGATCCAGAAGAGGAACAGATATTTTACAAGAACATGAACTAGATTTTATTTTTGCTCTGTTCAATGTTTCTAAAATTCAGTCTAAGATTTAATGTAAATCTATTTGAAAGGAGTTGCTAAATTTTAACTGGAAATACTTCTTTGTGCTAAATAATCTTTATAGCATTCTAAATTATAGCCAAGTAGCGATATCATTACAGGGCTGTTTAGTCATAGCACTTTATGTGGAAAGTCAGGAGAAGGTGATGATGCATATCAAAATATATAATAAAGAACTTTTAAAAATCATGGGTATCTTTATTTACTCAAAATACTTTTTATTTAGCCATTTTAATGCATTCAAGATTGAAGGAGAGAATGAAACTAACCAGTGGGAACTGCAAAATGTCTCTGAAATGATAATAATAATATTTTTTTACTCCTGCAGTACTTTCCAAGAGAGAAGGTCAAAGCACTTTATAACCATTAACATATTCAACCTCACAGGAGCCTGTAGGATATGTAGGTGGTAGGCAGTTTGAGTTCACTTTGTGGGAAATGGGAACAGAGATGAAAGTGTTAAGTGGAAATGCTCAAGGCTGAGAGCAGTGTTGCACTTGGGTGAACTGGTTATCCTTGGATAGCTCACCCAAGAATTCCCACTGTGCACTGATGGGGCTTAAGAAGACTGCCTGCAGCCCTTCACTGAAGCCTTTCCTCCCCCTTGCAATAGAGTTCCTCTCACATAACATCAGAGAAAATGCATGCATATTGAAGGAGGATAGAAAGGGGGTGTGAGATCTAGTTCCATGTCCCCCACCCCAGAAAATCCCCTGAGAGGTTCTTATATGGCCTCTGCTTGATTCACAAGAACCTCATGCTCCTGGGGTAGCCCCTTCCAAAGATGACCTGCTCTAAGTAGGATGAGGGCACAGCATCTGTTAAGGGCTTCTTGACAGAGGGAAAATTGGGTAGAACTCAAGAAACAAAGCAACTTTCATAATTCAGAAGTTCTCCTCAACTCTCTGACACTCAATATACTTATCCAGAGTGCAGTTCTTCATATTATTACTGAAAAATCATACTCTTCCTTCAGGGGTCGCATATAGGAAGAAAAACAGTAAAACCAGGAATAAGACAATGCTTATGACATTCCCTCTGGCCAGAACTGCTCCAGGCAACTCAGTGTTCTCTATTGTCTGTTTGAATGTTCCCACTCCAGGAAAGACCTTCCCCCCACTGTGAAGGACTTCAGAGGTCCTTTGGCAAACTTCTTGTTCTTTACATATGCAAGACCCATGGGATCTTCATGAGGAAGTCCTAAAATTAATTGTTTTGAGTGACAGAAATATGTCAAGCCTCAAGATAGTAGTAGCTTCAGGTTCAAATTAATGGAATGTTTTAAATGGAATTACATTAGAAAGATTCCCAGGTTTTAAGAGAAGATAGAGCTCTCCTGGACATCAAGATCTACTCCTTCATATAATTGCCAAAGAGCAAATGTCCCTTCTCTTGTCCACTTGACACCTACTATGTACAATGTGTTGAGGCAGGTATGGTCAGAAGTCCAGTGATCTAGAATGTTCAACCCCTTGGAGGCGATAATGCTGCTGGGAGATGGAAATATCTGCATTCAAAGAATTCAGTAACAATCTAACCTTGTAAAGGAAAAGTTCTAGGGAGGCGTAAGCAAGCAGTATCTGTGGACGATGTTGAAAGTTAGGCCTGCAGAAGCTCGGAAGAAGGAAGGATTCCTGAAGGACATAAGAGGATTCTTAAACAATGGATAACAGGTATATTTGTGGCAAAGAAGACAGAAAATTTTGCATTTTTTATGATATATCACCAAAACTAGAATATTGGTTTAATGAGTGAGTGGGTGAATGAATGAATGAATGGATGATTGGATGAGTGAAGATATTCCAGAGAAAGAGCTTGCCAGGAATAAGGGGAAAATTGAAAGATGCTCTCCCTTTTCAGAGACAAGATTAGTATCTCAGTCTATGATATATCAAATGGTGCTTATATCAGAATATGATAGGGAATAAGAGAACAAAAAGTAGAGTTTAAAAGATCACACCATGATTTATTTCTACCTAAAAACAGATGGGCATGCAATAACCACTATATAAATGCTAGCTGACTTGAATGAATTACCACTCTGGAAAACCTACCATCTTAAATTTAGCTCTAGGGTGCTATGATGATGAGCTGTCTGGCTCCTTTGTAAGCCATCCAAAATCAGAACGGAGTGGGAACACATCAGTCTGAATCAGGGCCTGGCTCTGAACAGCTTGAAATGCCAGGCTTGGAATCTAGACTTCATGCTTGTGTCTAGTCATGTCCCCACCTCATGCTAGAAGAGCAGATCCACACAAATGCCTTGCTAGCTACTGCTGGTGAAAAGCACCATCTCCATGTTGCAAGACAGCGGGGATTTTTTACATTGTGTTGAGTGGGATCACAATGGGGAAAACTGATATATTAGAAACCTAAATAGTTTTCCTTCACTTCTGATTACACAAAAGGAAGAGCCCAAAATGGAGAAGAGTGGTTTGCTGGATGCAGAAAAATTTTCCCCAATGAACTCTCCTATCCCATAATATAATCTCTCCTAATCTCAGCCTATACCAAGACCCAGGAGGTGATTATTTTATTTTGTTTGTTTATTCCTTGTTAACTATTTTTTATTCCTTTTTTTTAACTCAGGTATAGTTTACATATAACAAAATGCAAAACCTTAATTGCTGATACATGCCACAACATAAATTCACTTCAAAAATATTATGTTGAGCAAAAGAAGTCAGGCACCAAATAGCAAATATTTCAAACAAGCATTTATATGAAGTTCAAGAAGCAGAAAAACCGATTTATAGAGATATTTGTTTTTAATTGAGGTTATGTAAACTTGCTTCTCCTTGAAGATACCGATGACTGATTATTTGGTTTAATTTGCACTAGAATCATTCCTTCCTTAAATGAATACTTGACATGACCTCCAAAATTGCCCATAAAATAGTAGGGTAGAAAATAGATTGTACTCAACGATGACTTCCAGTTTCTTCTCCTTTTTTTTTCTTATGTGAAAAAAAAAAAACACAAAATCAAGGGATCTTTAACACAATGATCCCATTATAGCATCTGGTACAGAGGTCACCTTTCACAGATAGGAATGTTAAGGTCAGTCAGAAGGTCACAGTGGCAAAGTCCCCACTGAAATCCACATCTTCCAACTCATACTGCACATTATCTCAGGAAAAGTTAAAGAAAGTCTCTGTGTATGCAGGTGCATGTGCACACACAACTTTCAAAGTTGTCAGTATCTCCTGTCTCACAGAACAGTTTAGCAAGGTTAAGAGTTCAGAAAGGTATAAGAAATATCTGTTTTCTTTATCTGGATTTACTTAGAATCCCACCAACATAATCTAAAGGGATTTTAAAATGTGTGGCTTAAGAACACTGAGACAGATAGACTCAAAACTGAACCCTCATTTAATTTGGGTATTTCTACTTAGAGTGATTTGTGTCTCCTGTAACTCAGGTTTAAAGCCAAATAAAATGGGAAAGATATTTATCCAGAGTGCAAAGCCAATTTGATAGCTATAGCATGGGAAGTTATTGACACCACAGTAAAAATTCCAGCTAGCACATTCATTTTTTTAAGATTTTATTTCAAACTAAGCATAAACCTTCCACTTACTTGACCAAATAGACCATCCTCTTAAGTAACGTGTTCCCACCCTCCACCATAAAGCTCCTTCTTGGCCCCCAGCCATAAACACTTGGCATGCACATCATATGTGCTGTCTTATAATGTTTCTCACACTGTTACGTGTCAGCAGGTACTTAAGATTTTCAGTAACTATTTGCATTTGTGAGTCCTATCTCACCCCAAAACATTTAAGCACAGGAACTAAGTCTTACCAATCTAAACCTTGGTTTCCTTACCCATAAAATGGACATAGTACCAATCTTAGTGTAGTGATAATGATTATATGTCCGGATTGCTCAATATTCATCACAGTGCCTAGAATATATTCAACTTCAGCAAATGGCAGCTAGCGTCATTGTCATCATCAACAGCAACATGAGTATTGCTCTCATTACATTCCTAAAAGAACACAGTATATAAAGTAGATGTGAGCCCAAGGAAGATTATAGAATGCTTAATGCTTTGGGGGTGTCTGACCTGACTCAATACCCCACCAACAGCATATCCGGAGAGAGGCGCTTGTCTAGCCTCTGCCCGAATACTGGTAGAGTCAAGAAGCTCATCATTTTCAAGGTAGCCTCTTCCAAAGTCCAGAAGCAGACCCTCCCCATGCTTACATTTACATCTTTGTGTTTAGGAAATACTTCTTGCATGAATCAATAGTCTCTCCTCATCTACACCTCATCTACAGAGGTGACTGACATTGAAGGTTCTCAGGATTCCCAGATTCTGAGACACTCCTGATACCAAATAAATGTTGTATTGAGTTAGCAAGGCCACTGCTTATTCCTGGCCTTTGTTCAAGTGGCCCTTTCCTCTCCAGAGAATTTTCCCAAGCCCTGCTTGCCACAAATTCTGCACCTTTGTCTCTGAGCCTGGGTTAATAGTCTTTGAAAGTCTGTTCTAGGGCTAGAAATCCTGGCTTTGCCAGCCCTGGAAGCCACAAAAGAAACAACTATTGTTCCACTCTGAAGTGGGCCTTGTTGTCACAGAAGGAAGAGTGCCATCCACTTTCCAAATGGGCTACGGATGGGAGTTATTTTTATATATAGTTATATACATAGATTATGCCAACTCATTTTGTTTGCAATAAAGCTGAAATACTACTAATAATTATTTTTATCACCAACTCTGATCTCTGGCTCAAGGCTTAGTGAATATATATATATATATATTTCAAAAATCAATATTTAATAAAGTTATCAGTGTCTGTGTCCTAAATTGAAGCCTCCCTCACATACACACACACATACACACACATACATGCACAAAGTACCCCATATTCTTTTTTCAAGAAGCTAAAGAGATTGCTGCTCTCTGCTAGCTGTTCACAGCAATTCACTTAAAAGAACGTTCCCAAACAGTAGTTGGTCCCCCAAATGCTAAGCATTTTATTGTTCTTAAAAACTTCAGCCACTTCCATATTCCTGAAGCAAGATGGCAAGACGCTGTGCCATGAAATGTTAGGCCTGCTCATTTGCACTGTGCACTGCTATATGCAGCACTCCATGCCAACCAGCTCTCCTTTCTCCATGCCAGTCACAAAGCAAAGATCAGAAATATGACTCAGTGGAGAGTCACCACTATTTCTTACAATGTCAGTCACTATGGCCCACTTATACCAGAAATTCTTATAAAATAAATCCCAACTCAGGCCTTGAGTTTCTTTCAGGAAACATTTTTAGGAAGAAATGTACAAAGAAACAGGATAAATAAGCACTTCAAATAGTATTTACGTATCTTCTCCATGAAGCCACCCATGTGTTTAGTGCCTTTCTTTACCAAAACAATGCATGTGAAGCTATCAAAGGCATATCACACAGAAGAGCCAACTGCAAAGTGTTGTCAAGTCCCCAGGGAGGATGTAGACTTCCCCCCAAAAGTTAACAACTTTCTAAAAGCATCATAGAACCCCAACTTTTATCTGTGACATTTATCACATGGAGGGCCATTTGACAAAGGACAACAATGATGACAATAATAATGATATGATAGTAGCTAACATGTATTTTGCAGGCTTATGGTACATTTGACATCTAACTAAGCACTTTAAAAGAATTCTCCCCTAATCACAATAAGACCCCTAAATGGAAATACATTATCGGCCCCCATTTTGCAGTTGAGGAAATAGATGCTACAGGAAATGACTTGCCAAAATCATATCTAGTTAGAAGGTGGGAGAATGAGGATGAGGACCAAGACAATGTTATTAGTTTTCTACCAGGGAAAGACCTAACATGTGAGTCTGAGGCTTTATTTGCCAGTGACCACCTGGCCCCATAGCCCTGATCAAATTCTGATGTTGTCACAGTATTAGTGGAAAGTAGCACAGCAAAAGAAACCTATTGAAGGACAATCCATTCTTCTCAAGGCTTGTATGAGTGAACTAAGCTGCTCATTCCAGGTCACCCTGTCCTGAATCCTCTTCTGATTCTGTTATACTTTCTAAGCTTTCAAGTCAATGTAATCCTACTAGCCTGGAGAAGATAACAGGAAAAGGGAAATGGGATTCTGTATACGATTATGTGAAAGAAAATTTCTAATCTCTACCAATAGTTCAATACAGAGCCTTTTCTAGTCAAGTAGCCTACACTGTCATTGCATTTCCACCATGTACTGTGTGACTTAGAAGTCACTTCACCTCTACTAGTTTAATTTGCATTAGCTATAAAGTGTAGATAACCATCATAACTATCTCATTGAGAATTCATGAGTTTCAGATTAATGAATGGAGACCATTTAACAGAGTGACTGGCTCATAATAATTGCTCAGTAAATATGAAATGTTTATCATTGCAATATAGCATCCTCATCAAAGTATAAGAAATTTTCCACTTTGGACAATTGATTCACAGACACTTAATTCCCATGAAATTAGAAAAGTGACCTCAAGATCAACAAATCGTAATACATATGCAGTGGAGGAATTTTCCGTTAAATTTCATAGTTGACTGTGAAATTCTTATTCATAAAATTTTCTGAAGGAAAAATAGGCATTAAGTTCAACTTTAAATGTTGAATTGTTTAGTTACTACTTAATTGAACATAAATGTTTTTCTCCATATTTTAGGCCACATGTGGCCATTTTCCCCTATATATTTCCTGTAAGTCCATTTCGGTGGAAACACTGAGTTTTGATTCCTCTATTTAAAATCCCTTCGGGGGATGGGGGGGGGCGCCTGGGTGTCTGAGTGGGTTGAGCGTCCGACTTTGGCTCAGGTCATGATCTCGAAGTTCGTCGGTTCGAGCCCCACATCAGGCTCTGTGTTGGCAGCTCAGAGCCTGGAGCCTGCCTCCAGTTCTGTGTGTTCCTCTCTCTCTGCCCCTCCCCTGCTCATGATCTGTCTCTCTCTGTCTCTCAAAACTAAATAAAAAATGTTAAAAAAAAATAGAAATCCTATAAAAAAAACACAGTTTTTTAAAAAATTAAAAAAAAATTCCATCAGGGTATCCCTTAAAAATGACTCTAATTTTCATTTAAAATTGTTTCACAGTATGATCAAAGTTTTGGAGATCCTACAAAATTTCAAGTTTCAAAAACCATTTTAAAACATTTATGGAAAGTGCAACCCATTTTTATAGGCAATATAATTTAAGAAGCTAGGCTTTAGGTTGAAATTATCTTATGTCTGCTATGTAAGAGCTGTGTACACTAGAAGAAAACACTTAATGGAACCCAGTTCATGTGCAACATAAAGAATACCCGTGTACTTCAAGAAGCTGTGGTTAAAATTACACATGACAATGTATGTAACACTCAATAAATGGAAGGTAGTTGTGCTAATAGTGGTTTGTGATGTTGGCAGCTGTACTGAGGAAGAGACTACTGGTCCCTTTGCCTGAAAGATAAAGCATCCCCAAAATAATACACTTGGGTGAAGATTAGCTTTTGTTACTTTTGCCAAAGAAGGGAAAATCACTTTTCAATACACTTTCCTCCAATTCCAGAATCTCAAGGTAAAGGTTGAAGTCCCCTCTCTGGGAAGCAGTACCAGTAAAACCTCCTAGTTACACCAATATTAAACAAATTTTAAATTTATCATATGTACTTTCTATTGTTCTGTTTTTACGGATTTGAATTATCTCTATAACAAAAATGCTTATCATTCTTTTTAGCCTTCCCAAGCCCAAACTGAGCACATAATGTAAGAAAAAGAATTAATGTTCATTTAACACCTACCTTGGGCCAAGGGATATACATAAATGCCATTTGCTTGCTTATTTATTAATATTTATTTACATATATATTATCTAAGCATATTTGTCCAGATATACTATAATACATCTTATGGATAAGAAAACTGAGGTTCAATGTCTTATGGTCATATAACTAATAAGTGGCTAGGATCTTTAAGAATGCTATGTCCTTTTTATTAATCAATCATCAGCATTGTGAATCATTCCTCTTCATCTCTGGTAATAATCTTTACTTCGAAGCTTATATTATTGATATTAACATAGCCACTCCAGCCTTCCTGTTTGCATAGTATACTCTTTTTATGCAACTACTTTCTTTTATTATTTATTTTTATTTTTTAATTCACATCCAAGTTAGCTAGTATACAGTGCAATAATGATCTCAGGAGTAGAATCCAGTGATTCATCTACTATGTATAACACCCAGTGCTCATCCCAACAAGTGTCTTCCCCAATGCCCCTTGCCCATTTAGCCATCCCCCCATCCATAACCCCTCCAGCAACCCTCAGTTTGTTCTCTATATTTAAAAGTCTCTTAGGTTTTGTCCCTCTCCCTGTTTTTATATTATTTTTATTTCCCTTGCCCTATATTCATCATGCAACTACTTTCAAAATATCTGTGCCTTTGTTTTTAAAGTATCTCTCTTGTTGATAATTTATTAGTGAGGTCTTACTGTTTCATTTATTCTGACAATCTTACTCTTTTTAATTAATTAGAACATTTACTCTAATAATACTTCATGCAATTATTGGTACCAATGGATTTTATTATTAGGTTTTTTTTTTAGTTTTTAGTTTATTATTTAATTTTTGTTTGTTCCCTATAGTTTTTATCCCACTGGTCCTCCTTTCCTGCCTCCTTCTTTTTCAATATCTTTTAGAATTGCATTTTAATATACCTATTGACTTTTTACCTATATCTCTTAACACTATTTTGTAGTATTTGCTCTACAGATTAAAATATACATCCTTAATCTTTTAAAGTATATTTAGAGTTACTATTGTATAACTTCATAAAATGTAGAAAACTTGAACCTTAGCCTATATATTCCCCATATGCAGGAGTTGTCATAATTTTTACATGTCCATACACTGTAAACTCCAGAAGATAATGTTATCACTTTTTACTTAACATAGATGTAAGTATTTTACAGAAAATTACATTTAGGCTAGGCTGGTAAAATAAGCTGGAGAGAAGGAGATGGATGCAAGGAACATTTAGTGGTTCAAATTTCATAAATAATTTGCATCTGAAGGTTAAGAGTAAAGCAGGAGTCAAAAGAGTACTTGATTTCTGCCTTCTGTAAATGGAGATGTGTTTGTGCCATTTGCTATAAGAACAGCCAGCCAGATTTGGGGGCAAACATATAAGTTCAGTCTTGGATGAGTTTGAGATGTCTTTAAGATAACCTAATAGAAGATGCCACATCAGCAAGCAGATGCATGAGTCTGAAGCTTAGAAATTAAAATTTGGGACCAGTTGCACATAAATGGCAATCCAAATGATGAGAATGAAATTACTTAGGAAGATAGTATAAAATGTAAAGGAAAGGAGGCCTCCTTGTAGGAAAATGTTACACAACTCAAACCAGGTATCCCTGGGTCTAGTAACAAGTGTTTGGGGGTTCCTTGGGAGAAAGGAGGGTGATTTAAGAAAAGCCTATGAATATGATATCATGCGGGTCAAGAGCTAAACAAATAGATCTAAAGAAAAGGGGAACTGCCAATAGAAGCAGATACTCCTGGGGTACCTAGCAGGTTAGGAACTAAAACATTCTTATTGAATGTAGTACCATGTGAGTCCATGGGAACCTAAGCAAAAGTATTTTCTATGCAGAGAAGGGATAGGAGTGATACTGGTGTGGACTAGTAAATGAGTGGAATTTGGAGGTGTATGAAAGGTACAAGTTTACATTTCTTTAGATACTAGCTGGGAGGGGGAAGGAGATTAAAAATTATGGCTGCAGAGCAGAGATGACACTTGAGAGACAATGCATTGTACAAAAATAATTATTGTTCATTTGTTTAAGATGCAGAAAGTTCAGTTTTTCAATCATGACTGGAAAAAGTGGGAAATCAAGGAAAAAGCACAGACGTGAGTTAACAAGAGATTGGTCTTACTCATGAGGATGGGCCTCTTCCTACTTGAGACTGGAGGAAAACTAGAATGGAGGTGTAGGGCAGGTAGCACAAGGGGAGAGATTCATCGCCTGACTCATATTTATCTTCTCTGTGAAGAAGCAAGGTCATTTATTGAAAGCACGTGAAGGGGCACCTGAGAGGCTCAGTTGGTTAAGCAGCCGACTTCGGCTCAGGTCACAATCTCGCAGTTCATGAGTTCAAGCCCCACATCCTGCTGTGTGCTGACAGCTCAGAGCCTGGAGCCTGCTTTGGATTCTGTGTCTCCCTCTCTCAGACCCTCCCCCACTCATGCTCTGTTTCTCTCTGTCTCAATAAAAATTTAAAAAAATAAAAAAAAGAAAGCACATGAAGGAGGTGAAACTATAGATTTGGAAGAGGTTGAAATGGTTTAAAACATTAATGTAGAGAACAGGAGATCAGGAAAATGTGGTAGAAGGGACTGTGGGCAGAGAGTGCTGACTTGGGATTGAGATCACAGGTGTAGAGGTAAACCTCTCTGCCTGCTGAGTAATTTTCTTGCAGGCCTGTGAAGCTGCCAGTATAGCTGTCAATGGACGTGGTGTTGGTAGAAACTATTCCCCAGAGGACTGCCTCTGAAATCTACTTTAATAGGGGGTGAGTAGGTAAGTCTACATGGAGCATACTTTTCCCATGTTTATCATTACATACAAGAAGTGGAATTAATGCCAACCATAGTATCTACACTTCCCTGAACTTTCAACTTTTGTTTCTACAGCCCCCAACTAGAGTGTTGGAAAACCCTCTTCCATAGTGTTAAGTAGACCTCTACATTTTTAAATAAGAATGTGTAATCACAAAGGATGTAATTTCCAGTCTAGTGTATGTTCTGAATGTGTTTTCAGTATGTGCTACTTGTTAAAACTTTGGAGCTGAAGTATTACCTCACTCAACTGATGTATACAATCTTTCACGTGACCTAATGGACAAAAAAAAATTTTTGCATCCACTTGATCAAATAGGAATGATCATTACTTTTTGTCAGAAAAAAAGCGCCTGACTTCAACTTTTTTGAGTTCAAATAAATGTACTAATAAATTACTTAACGGCAAGCATTTCTCTTCTGAGTGCTAATTCAAATACAGATTAACATGTAGAAAAAGCAGAAAGTATTGCCAGTAGTGTGCCACCTGGATGAAGCTGGGCCCTGCATTCTTGCTTTGCTTTCTCAGGACCTCTCTTTGAAGCAAGACATTTCCTTCTGGCCTCTTGTTTGATGGCTCAGAAGTTGTTACCTCCCAGGGCAATGAAACACAGTGAGAGTCACTATGGGTGAGAAATTGATTTTATTAAATGTTAACAGAAAAATCATGAAGATTGAGGTGGGAACAAAAGAATGATGGTGCAAAGGAACTTTCTCAAAGCTCAATTTTTCAAAAGAAGATGTATAAATCTGAAAACAGATTTCTTTAAAGTATACATTTCCCACACATCTCTGGACAGTTTTTGAATATGTTCAAGAAAACATACACTCCAGGTAGAAGAGAGCTACTGCATACAACCCTTTGCCAGAAAAGTTATCTGTATTTCAACATTCACTTAAGTGCTTTAGGTTCATGGGGACTTGCCAAGTCCTAAAACGTCAGTCCTGGGCAGTTAGAGAACATCCCCATTTCTGAAATTTCAACCATCCATATGTAGGTAAGAAAAGTAAGTCTCACAGAGTTGAAATAATGTGACCCTGATTGTCAAAATAGTTCTTTCTGAACAATTTTGAAATAAAGTTCAAAGTCTACAGAAAGGTCTAAAAATACCCATGAACAAAACTATATTTTTTCATCACCTACCCATCTATTCCAGAACATAATTAAGCCCCTTTACCTTTCCAGGAATTACTAAGGATACAGTGATAATTTAGGCATATATCCGGTTTTTAGGAGTGATCAAAGGAAAGAATGGGTGCACAAAAAAGGTATAAATCAAGGAAGCACATATAATTGGGAATGTGAGTACCAGAAACAGTGTCCTGCTAGTTTGGAGAAGCTTAAAGCAGTCTGGTTTTACTCTTATGGGTAGAGCACCAAGCTGTGAATATATTTCAAGACCTACCACATTGCTGATTAAACATGGACAGGGAGATCCCTTTCTAGTACTCCTAAAGCTCTCCTACTTGGAACCAAAGTCGTTGAAGAGCAAAGACTGAGTGAGCTTCTGCATTACCAGGCACTGACCAACTTAAGACTTGGAATCCAAAAGCTGGACTCCACCTTTCTCCATCTCAGGAGGCGAGAGGGTTACACATTTTTATACAGATGGCCTTCCAATGATCAGCAATGGAAGGTGAACTGGCTGCTCTAGTGGAAGTAAAAGAAGGAAGAATTGCCTTTGATGATGCTAGAAAAAGGAAACAAATATAAATAATCTAGAAGACTTTTCTTTATGTTCCTTCAAAAACAATGTCTGGGAAATCTATAGTTTAATACCTACAAAGAGTACAGAAGGCAAACAATGCCACTAAACAATCTGAACTTCTCAGAAAAAAAAAAAGAATAAAAAAATGACATCTGACTCCTCCAAGCTCCCAGCATTTTGTCACTGCCTCTTTTTGACCTTACTTTTTGTCTCACTTAAGTAGGGTTTATACTCTCATTTTTTCCCACCTGCCATTTTTAGACTCTGAGCTGCTGAAGGAACAATCTGGTTCTACTTCACTTTTGATCTTTCTGTAACAGGAACACAAAATACACATTCATTTGACCTAAAATGCAAGTCCAAGAAATCAGCTGGTGCCATGTAGATAATCCAAAATTAAAGATTTCTTCCACAGATCCCAAATAGGCCTCCAGACAAAGATTAAAGTATCCTACAAATATTTTTCCCCACTAACTTCCTCAATCTATGCCAGTATGAACTCAATGTAAACTGTAATGTCTTTTATTTTCACATGAAAAGATGCTCAATATTACTCATCTTCAGGGAAATACAAATCAAAACAACGAGATAGCCCCTCACACCTGTCAGAATGGCTAAAATTAACAACTTAGGAAACAACAGATGTTGGTGAGGATATGGAGAAAGGGGAACATTTTTGCACTGTTGGTGGGAATGCAAACTGGTGCAGCCACTCTGGAAAACAGTATGGAGACTCCTCAAAAAATTATGACCCAGCAATTGCTCTACTAGGTATTTATACAAAGTATATAAAATGCTGATTTGAAGGAGAACATGAAACCTAATGTTTATAGCAGCACTATCAACAATAGTCAAATTATGGAAAGAGCCCAAATGCCTATTGACTGATGAATGGACAAAGAAGATGTGGTATATAGAGAGAATGGAATATTACTCAGCAATCAAAAATAATGGAATCTTGCCATTTGCAACAACATGGATGGAACTAGAGTGTATCATGCTAAGTAAAATAAGTCAGTCAGAGAAAGACAAATATATGATTTCACTTATATGTAGAATTTAAGGAAAAAACATGAACACAGGGGAAGTGAAGGAGAAATAAGATAAAAACAGAGAGGGAGGCAACCCATAAGAGACTCTTAAATAGAGAGAACAAACCAAGGGTTGCTGGAGGGGATGTGGGGGCTAATGGGCTAAATGGGTGATAGGCATTAAGGAGGGCACTTGGGATGAGCACTGGATATCATATTAAAGAAATGAATCACTGGGTTCTACTCCTGAAACCAATACTAACTGCCATGTTAAGTAACTTGAATTTAAATAAATTAATTTAAAGAACTATAATGTCTTTTTTTAAAACTATTTCCCCTTAGCTCGTTGCTCTGTGACATCACATGCCTGCATTAAAACTATCATTCATCCATGGCTTCTGAACAACACTGGTTTCAGTGACAGCCTCAGGGCCAACCCCCAGAGATGTGGATAGTAAATCAAGTACAAGTAAATCAAGAACAATTGTGTGTGTGTGTGTGTATGTGTGTGTGTGTGTGTGTGTTTAGGAGAATGTTGGCTTAGATCTAATCCAAAACAAACTTTCAAGGTAGGCTGGCCTCTGAGGAATTCTGGTTTGCAACAGAAGAACTGGCAGCCTCTTTTCTACAACCTCACAACCAGGTTTCATTCCACTGCCAACCCCTAACTTGATTTTTTGTCTGTAATTCAATGAGAGGTTTTTGCTTCCAAATCACTTTCAAATCTTCCAGCTGTGCTTTCTTCTGGTGCACGATAGGTACATTGCCTTCCAATTGAATTATCACCCTATTTATCTATTTTTCTATATTAAAGTCTGGTTAGCTGTTCTCTTCCAATGCCCTGGGGTCTGGCTCCTTCCTTAGCAAAGCCTAGCATTACTTTCTCAGTAATAGCACTAGGTAGACTCATTAAGTTTCAATATTAAACAAGCTGTAGGAAACTTTGAGCTTCTTCCACAAAAGAGAAATGAAATCTTGAGATACCCATATATATGTGGTGTTTTCATCCCCCTCACAAACTTTTTGTTACATTTTAATGCACATTAATATATGCAGAATAAGCTCTCAAAAGAAAAACTGCAGCTTAGTGAATGTTAAGAATGACAAAACCCAAGACTAATTGAGCCCCATAAGGGACTTGCAGATAATTTTAAATGATAAATTCTCTGCCTCCTCTCCTTATTATTTGCGCAAAACCTGGTGCACATGAAGGAAAAAATAGACAACGAGACTGAGATAAAACATTTCTAAAGTTATCTGTATATGAGCTCCCTTATGGCTGCATTGATAGCTTTTACTCCTCATTGGACTAGCTAGATTCACCTGGATATGCATATCACGGTCTCCAAACATCAGGGATGCACTCCCCAACTCCCCCAAGAGAAAGCACAAATTTCCATGGCATTGAAGGGGATGTTCCATGGTTCCTCCATTTTTGGGTCTGATACCAACCCAACATGGACATCTGAGCAGGGTGATATTAAGAGTCTGTAGCTTCCTTGGGCATTCTAGGGCTCTGTGCCCATCCTGTCAGCCTCCTACACAGTTTATATTGCCAGCTCACTTTCTGAATGGTCCAAAATTCACAGAAGAGAAGTAAGGAGATAGCCAAGTAATTACAACAGAAGATGTTGAAGGGGAATTATTTTATACTAAATTACTATATCCTTGTAAATGAATGGGATTATTTCTGGGGGAAATGGGAGAAAATTATGTTTACCCAAGTGGAAAGTTTTATTTTCAGTCATAAGCTGAGGCTTCATATTCCATTAAGCAGCAAACGAAAATAACTCTTTTAGTCTATTCTTCTTCCTGTCAGTTTTGATTTAAATGAAAGAAAAGAAATTAACCAGGGCTACAGGTCAAAGGATTCTAGCTTTCAAAACCAGACCACTAGTATGGATGTTTTGAAGCAGTCAGCCAACAGGGGGAAAAACGTAGGTTCTATAGGAACCAGTTCACACTATAGGGGCTTAAGAGAATACTCAAGATCCCCTGCCCTTCTAGCTGCTAAGCCTCTGACCCTGCCTGGGATGCACATTGCCTCTGCTCATTCTTTCCTGGAAGACAGTGAGATGATTTAATTCCCATCAGGAGCTGCTACATAGGAAGAACTGTCTTTACACACAGGGCAGGCAGGCTAAGTGGTGGGGAGGGAAGTGCTCCAGAGTGTGAAGGAGTCACACATCTGTCCCAGTGGATGAGCTGGCTCTACCTTCAACCACATACCTATATCCATTATGGAAAACACGAGAAGGCAAAGTTGAGATAGAAGAGCCTCAATGCACTGGGAAATTTGGAAACAGCAGCAGCAATAATAGGAGCAGGCAGAACTCAAAGATTCACTGAAATGAAAGGCTTCAGGCAGCCTGCCACAATAGGATTTCACTAAAAATGTGAGTTACTTCAGAATTCACCATCTCCTTCCCACATGGTTCAGAGGGAACACCACCAGGGTCTATGCTGGTAGCATTTTCTTTCCCCCTGAGCCCTGAAGAATGGAAAGCTAGTAAAATATTTCAATAGACATAGTCCACAGAATATGTGCTCCCCAAATGATTTTTACATCGCTGGCTTTAATTCAATTCCTTAGGGGTTCCTGATCAATATCTTGGTGAAAAAAGTTATAACTCAGAGAGAAGAAATCTCTCTAAGTAATTCCACCAACATTCTTTCTCTGATGGTAGTGTGAGTCCATAATGACAGAGTATTTTCGGAAAAATTCTGTGATCTTTTCCCTTAGGGTGTTACCCAGCTGATTATATTAAACACCTTTGCAGAAGCACAGTAACTCCTTCTCTTCATCCCTCTTGTCTTTCCTGAAGGGCTGCTCCTTCCCAGTCTGTGATATGTTGTTCTTCTTATTACTACCTATCCTGTCAAGCATTTCCTCTGTGGTTTCAGACATTTCATGCATCATTGCTCCCAATGTCTTTTTCTCACTTTTTTTTTTTTTTTTTTTTTTTGCTTCCTAGGCCTTGAATCACTTTTTGGTGCAATATTTCATGACATTCATTTTTCATACAAATTTGCAATTTATTTCCATTTCCTTTCTGATCATATCACATTTCACACTCCTTAAGATGCTGAGTGGAGATCTTCTTCCAGAAGGGTATCCCATGAAAAGAAGGAAAGGAAGAAAAATACTGTGCCATCATCCTAAAGCCAGTTTATACACTTAGATGCCTCCAAATGTAATACTGACCAAAAGTAAAGGTGCAATTTAGGGTCAATGACAAGATAAACAGGTCTATATAGATGCAGTTACTCTACAAAGGAGAGAGAGATTGTCTTTCTCCAACATGATTAATATTTCAATTCTTGGAATCAATCTTAAAATCTGTACCACCAACCAAGAGTTAAACAATCTTTTTAAAAGATGGTCTTCAAGGTTAGCAGATGTGGAGATAAAAATAAATTATAACTCAAGGATAGGTGAAAATCAAGAGATCCTTAGCACAGAAGAAGGCGATGTGTTTTTAACTGAGTTTCAAAGCCATATGGAGAGCTGATGAGGTGAAGAAATGTAAGCAGGATTTTTATCCAGATGGTGGGCACTTGAGTTGAGGAGTTGAATTTTGTAGAGGCCAAGGACCCAGGGAAAAAGGATTTTGAGGGTGCACAAAATTGATTCTCAAGGTCGAAGGAAATGAAGTATTCAATTGTGAACAGAGTCTAAAAAATGGAAGGTCTAAGTAAAGGAGGTGACATGTGGAGCCAGCTGGTGGTTTCAAAAAAAAAAAAATCTCAGTATATGTAAAGTTAAAAAGATATAAGAGAAGCTCACTGATGCAGTAACAAAAATTGTATTTTCCTCTGGAATGAGGAAAGAGTGATCTACATACAGAAAACATACTTAGTAGAGGAAAGATAATCAAAGTTTCTCAAAATATTGCCCCTAAACCATCTGCATTAGAATCACCTTTTTTTTTTTTTTTTTATTAAATGCAAAATTCCAGGCCTTAATCCATTTCCTACTGGGAAGAACTCTGAGTTGGAGCGGTTTTTAAAAATTTACCAGGTGATTCTTATGGTCACTAAAGATCAAAAAGATTACTGATAACAAAATTGCTACAGATAGGCCAAGCACACACACACACACACACAAAGAGGCAATACGCAGGGAATATGACAGGTATCCCCAAACTCATGGCTGATTTTGAAAGACACAGTGATATATTTAATAACTGGAGCAAAAATTGGATGCTAAAAATAATTATTTGAATGGATACTGTCATATAAAGGAAATGCAGTACCTTCATTAATCAGACATCATGCCTTAAGGATTTTTAATAATTTCATTTTCTACTTAGTTGATGGTTAACTAGAAAATACTGTATGATATTAAGGCATTGTTTGTTTGTTTGTTTAAATTTTATATCCCTCTTAGAGCAGAGTAATCATGGTATACTTACATTTGGGTCAGTAGGGACCTTGCAGATTCTCATGCTAATCACTGAGGCAAAACTGGGATGGCTATATATTTACTCTAGCATAAGCCTGAAAAATTCCTTTTAAAGATATGCTATTTTTGGTGTTTTGTTGTCATTTTATTATTTTTAGTTTTTAGTTTTATTGTCTGTTAGAAGGTTAAACAAAAGGGAGTATTTAAAACCTTAAAAATATTATTAAGAAAGAGTCTCAAAGAGGCCCATGTATTGTGGGTATTGTTTTTCCAGGAAGTATCTTTTTGTCAAGATTTCCCCTAAAGTAAGTCTATTACTGCACTGAGATGTTGCTCATAAAGGCCATTCTAAGTCAAAGGGTAATGGTTGAAAAATTCTTTTCACTGATTCATTGTAAAATGGAAAATGTAAAAATACTTCCTTTTCATGAAGACAAATTGCATTTTTAAATTCTCCTAATGAAGCAGCATTCATCAATGCTTGCTCATTTGTCTTTGCAGGGGGAGTTCTAGGGCAGAGATAAGAAGATTAATGTCTCTGAACTTTTCAACACATTGAGTTCAGTCATGGTCCTCCCCTAGTGAGCAGAATTAAGTCAATATCATTACTAACATTCTCAGTAACATTTTTAGATTTACATTATGTTTCTTTCTTTTTTTTAGACTTAGAGAGTCACACTGATATCAAAGTTTATGTTTCTAATTCACCAAGAATATGGCTTCAATTTCTTTTTATCTTGCTGAAAATAAAATTGTGGCCAACAGGGATGGGCCAGTAGTACGAAAGTTGATAGTGCATGAGGGTTTTAAGGAACAAGGAAGAAGACAGGCCCTTTGTTCTCTTAAAAATCATTTATTTATCGAACATTTATTAAGCGTTTACTCTAAGGTAGGCTGGAGAAGCAAAGATAAATAATAAACCAATTTTTCTCTAGGGACTCAAAATTGTTGGAGGAGGCAGGCAAGAAAACAAATCCATGCTATATGTGGTGGACACAGCACTACTCAATGGGGAGAGAAATATTTTATGAATAGAAAAGTACTCAAAGAGGAGAATCGTCTGGTTGGAAAAGGGCAAATATAGTTTAGATATTCCATTCTACCTCCAAATTTATGTCTGTGAGGAACCTGTTAAATGTGACCCTGATGTAAAATCAGGGTGTCTGCTGATGTAATGAATTTAAGATGAGATAATTCTGCATTAGGATGGTACCTAATGCAAAAATTGATGCCCTTATAAAAAGATAAAAAAGATACACAGGGAAAATACCATGTGTTGACGGAAGCAAATATTGAAGTGATGCATCCATCTGGGATCCTCTCTTGGAGATTTCAGGGAGAACATGAACCCTGTTGACACCTTGACTTTGGATTTCTAGCCTCAAGAACTGAGTGATGACAATTTTGTATTTTTTTAAGCCAGTCAGTTTGTTTTGTTATGGCAGCCCTTGGAAACTAATACAGGTATATGTAACAATGAGGAAAAAGAATGGTTCCATACAGGCGTGCCATATTTGGAGAAAATGAGTTTTTTCAGGAAGTCGGGAATATAAAGACTGCAATGGAAGGGATTATCAGGAAATGTGGTTGAAAAGGTGAAATTGATATGGATTTACCTGATGCACCCAATATGTAACACTTTTATTTTATTTATTTAATAATTTTTAACGTTTATTTATTTTTGAGAGACAGAGAGAGACAGATCATGAGCAGGGGAGGGGCAGAGAGAGGGAGACACAGAATCTGAAGCAGGCTCCAGGCTCTCAGCTGTCAGCACAGAGCTGGACGCGGGACTCGAACCCACAAGCTATGAGATCATGACCTGAGCCGAGGTCGGACACTCAATGGACTGAGCCACCCAGGCGCCCCGATGGAGCACTTAAATGACTACATATTTTAATGACTACATATTTTAGGTCTTATTTTTGTACCTAGAAAGTGGTTTATACTTTAAATTTTTTAATGTGTATTTGTTTGAGAGAGAGAGAGAGAGAGAGAGAGAGAAAGCGCACACAGGCAGGGGAGGGGAAAAAAAAGAGGGGGACAGAGAATCCAAAGCAGGCTCTGTCCTGACAGCAGAGAGCCCGACATGGAGCTAGAATTTGCGAACCTAGAGATCATGACCTGAGCTGAAGTCAGACGCTTAACCAACTGAGCCACTCAGGTGCCCCAGAAAGTGGTTTACACTTTAAATTTGAGGCAAAGGAAGCTCTAGGATAGTTTACACCAGGGCAGGAAAAAATCAAAATTGTCTTTGTTCTTGTTTTAGAAAAACTACTCCAAATGTCCTATATACAAAGGTATGTGGGGAGGAAGGGGTTGAAGTATTGTAAGCAAGGAGATCAGATAGAAGGATGTTATTACCATGGTTCAACTAAAAGACTAAAGCAAATGGTTAGGGAGTATCACTTCCAATACTGGTGGACTAACCTGTATTGGTCTAAGCCTCAGACCACAAGATAAAAAAAAGAAAACAGTGTTGAAGTCATTGGAAAATAATCAAAGGCAGTCAGAAATTGGAATGGGTGTGACCCTTGAAAGCAATGAAACAAATTAGGTGAGATCCACATTAAAGTAGTTCTTTCCTGGAGGGAATTCTCCTCTTCACAGGATATGGTGCATAGATCTCAAGCAAAAAAATCATATTCTCATCTGATGAGGAATAAGGGAAGAACTCATAGCTGCCAAAGAGATGGGAAATTGAGGAGAGAAACACAAAATAAGGATACAGAAACAGGCAGATCCTCAAATTCCGCATATAAATATCACTCAAATCTTGATTAACTTCTGATCTGGATATGCATAGGGCAAGAGTTGAAATCAAGTTTCAAACTGGAAGAACTGAAAGGGTTGGAAAGCTGAGGAGTGGAGCAGAGATTTCCAATAGCTTCTCGGTGTTAGACAGGACAACTTCAGGGTTCAAGTCCTACCATGTTAAGGGGGATTGGCAAACAACTCACCTACTTTTAAAATCTTAGAAGGGCAATGCCATAAAAGTAAGAACATGTTCAGGACTAAGGAAGGGCCTTACCCTAAGATTATAGACAAAATTGAAATAACAAAGCCTCTATCTAAGCTTTCCTAGTGTCAAGATGATCCACCAGTAATTTACTGCCTGAAAAAAATAAAACAACATTTAGAAGTTAAGAGAATCCAGAGTATCTATGCTTCAGTCATAGAATATAATCTTTCATCAATGATTACTGGATATGTAAAGCATTAGGAAAATGTAACCTATATTCAAGAGGGAAAAAATTTTCCTGTACCTGAACCTGGAGTCCCAAAATTTTTGAAAGAAAAGAGAAAATGGGGCAGAAAAAAATACTTGGAGAGAATACTGGCTGTTTCCACATTTGATTAAAGACATCAACCAATAGATTTAAGATGCCCAACAAACTACAAATAGATAAATATGAAGAAAATGATACCTAGGCATATGATACTCAAACTTTTTTAAAAAAATAAAAAACAACAAAATCATACAGGAAGCCAAAGGAAAAAGGATGACAATGATGGCTCACTTCTCATCAGAAACAAAAGAAAAAAAAATCTGATGGAACAAAATCTTTAAAATGCTGAATAAATAAAACATCATAGAATTCTATACCCAATAAAAATATCCTTCAAATAAAAATCATTTTAAAATAAAGATGTTTTCAGATGAATAAAAACTGAAAGAATCTGTAGCTGAAAGAACCTCACTAGAAATACAAAAGAAAGGTTTTGGGGTTGAAAGGAAATGTTACTAGATGGAAAATTAGATCTAAGAACAAAGAAGAAACACAGAAGAAATAAGAAGAAACAAAGAGCACTAGAAATAGTAAAAACTTAAACAAATAGATTTTTTTTCATTTCTTAAATTCTTCTTAAAATAGTTAAATGTTTGGGGTGTCTGGGTGGCTCAGTAGGTTCAGTGTGTCCAACTCTAGATTTCAGATCAGGTCATGATTTCACACATTCATGGGCTCAAGTCCCATGTTGGTCTCTGCACTGATATGTAGAGCCTGCTTGGGATTCTCTCGTGCACGCACACATGCACGCACACACACTCCTCCCCCCCTTCTCTCTCTCTCTCTGTCCCTCCCCTGCACACACATATTTGCTCTTTCTCTCTCTCAAAATAAGTAAGTAAACATTTAAAGTAGTTAAATGTTTAAAGAACAATAATAATAGGTCTGTATATTGGGATTTAAATACATGTAGATGTAACAATATAGGACTAAATTAGCACTAAAGAAGGAAGGGATACATTGACTCTATGAAGGATACACTGATTTATATTTTTATAAAGTTCTTACATTATAGGTGAGGTACTAATAAGTTAAGGATGTATATTAAAATAACTTGAGTAATTACTAAAACTTAATACAAAATTAAAGTAAAAATCCAATAGAGAAAATAGAGTACTATGAAATGCATTCTGATTAACCTAAAGTATATACAAAGGAGGAATAAAGGGGAAGGAAAAAAATAGAAATAAATTTCAAGTTGATGAACTCAAATCCAATCATATCAATAAATACATTCCCTCAATTAATAAAATTTCTAATCCAGTGAAACTAGATAACAATTCCAGATCAATAATTATATCTAAATGTATTAAATATAATGATACCTATAGGTAGGAGTAAAAGGATGGAAAATACAAAGTTCAATTATCAAGCATAAGAAACTGGAGAGGCTCTAATAACAAAACTTTAAGACAAGAAGTATCACTTGAAGTAAAAAGAGGTATTTCATAGAAGGATAATTTTGTCAAGACAACATCAGAATACTGAATAAATATATATCTAATGGTTGATCTTCAAAAGACATAAAGGAAAAATTAAAAGGGAAAAAGTCCTAAAAAGAGAAATGGACTTAATTATAGATTTCAACACTCCCTTGTCAGTAATTGATAAACAGATTGACAAAAAAAAAAAAAAAGTTCAATAAGAATGAAGAATAATTGAATGGCAATAGAAGTTATCTTGATTTAATTAATATTTATGTAACACTGCATCTGACAATTTTAAATACATTCTGCTAAAGTCAATATGGATAGTGCATCAAGAAAAGTGCATGCCACACTATACAAGTCATTACTTTTAAAAGATTGAAATCACTCAGAGTATGTTCTCTGAGAATAACTGGATTAAATTACAATCAACAATAACCACTATTGATTTTACATATCTAAAAAAGATAAAAAGTGAATATTATCAACAGCTTTCTACCAATAAAATCAACAATCTAAAATCGAAAAATTCTTCAAAACACACTGTTGTTGTTTTTTTATTTTGAGAAAGAGACACAGAGCAAGCAGGGGAGGAGCAGAGAGAGAGGGAGAGACAGAACCCCCAGCAGGCTCCGTGCTGTCAGAGGAGAGCCCAAGGAGGGCTTGAACTCAGGAACCATGAGATCATGACCTGAGCTGAAACCAAACTGGACATTTAACCAACTGAGCCACTAGGCACCCCAAAATACACAATTTACCAGTTTGGCCACAGGTAGAAATAGAAAATATGACTAGCTCTGTATCTTTTGAAAGAAGTTGAATTTGTAATTTAAATCTTTGCCAAAAAGAAAACTAACTCAAGGTCCAGATGGCCTCACTAGTAAAATCCAACAACCATGTAAACTACTAATACTACCAATCTTACACAAAACTCTTTCATAAAACAGAAGTGGAGAGAACACTTGCCAACTCTTGGACCAGAACCTTGCCTGTGTCACAGCTCCTGGGTGGCTCAGTCAGTTAAGCATCTCACTTAGGCTCAGGTCATGATCTCACAGTTCCTGTGTTCCAGCCCTGCATCAGGCTCCATGCTGACAGCTGGGAGCCTGGAGACTGCTTTACATTCTGTGTCTCCATGTGTCTCTGCCCCTCCCCCACTTCTGCTTCTCTCTTTCTCTCTCTCTCTCTCTCTCTTTTTCTCTCTCAGCAAGGATGGGGGCAGGGGGGAACATAAAAACAAAACAAAACAAAACAAAAGAAACTTGCCTAGGTCCAGACAGGAGAAAATTCAAAACAAAATAATTATAAAAAGATATTTGATGATATTAAGGAATCTGTTCTAATTTTTTGGTGTGGTAATAATATTTTGACCATATCTTAAAATAGCTCTGATCTTTTTGAAATAGGTTCAAAAGTACTCCCAGGTAAGGTAGCATTAAGTTGATCATATAAATCTGATCTCTCTCGTGGTCAGAAATTCTCAAATATCAGCAACTTCACAATTCAACCTAATATAATGTCTGGAATTATTTTTCATTATAATCCAGTGGGGAAGGTGGAATGAGTGTATGAGGGTAGATAAAAGCAGAACACTGTGATGTTGATTGTTAACTATGGATAACCCCCTCCCCCAGGACCATTCTCATTCCATAAAATCTGCTATTTGTTCTGCTTATCCTATCACCAGTGTTATTCATGCTGAGGGGCACACTTCAGATCCCAGGAAAGGTGGCGGGTGCAGCAGACACATAGGAATAATCACAGTTTACACGGGCTGGACACTGTGACACCGTAAGGTTGGCATGTGCCCATTTTGAATGCCCTGGTGATAGCATTTTTCATAAGCTACACCATCTTTTTCATAGCCTGTAAGAGCCATCTCAATTCAGCTATTCTCTCTCATGCATTCCATTTGGAAATTCTTAAGCAAAACGAAGTCTCTGTATAAATCACTGCACATTAGTAAATTGTTCTGAATTATACTTGAATTAGTCAATTTTTGAAGAATGTTACACACATTATCTTTCTTGTAAATTTCAAAAGGCATCACAAAGTGTAATCTAGTCATTGATTTATGGACTTGAATCTTTCAAAGGAAGGTTTCAGATTCACTCTGTGTCCGTGAGTTGCTCAGTCTGGCATTTAAGTAGGAAATATTGTCTAATGTGTGGGAATTCAGTTCCTCATTCTCTTCCTAGGGCAGACATTTATCATCAGCATATCTGAGAAGTATAAGCTGTACTCACAACTTCAAAACTTACACACACACAGACACATGCACATATACACACAATCTGATACAGCTACCTCTACCATTTCCCACACTGAGTGAGGAATGTGCTCTTCCATATGTACTTCTTACATGTCGTAGGACTCCACAGGATTCGCAGTACTGCTTTGCTTTTCTATCAGTCTGCGACCAATCAGGAAACAGAAACCACATGATAATTTTAAAAAGAAGAAGCTTGATATAATGAATGCATTAAGCTATGATCAAAGAATCAGTAAAAATGTAAAAAGAAGGGGACTCTAAGGCTGATGGTAAGTGTGCAAAGAAAGACAAAATGGAAGGGGATGCCTCTCCAACAACGGGGTTCAGACCTCATCGAAGAAGGCATAGTTCCATGAGTTGCAGACAGCAGGATGGTGGACACGTTAGCTGGCGTGCCCAGGCTAAAGCTTGTCCACAGCTGCTGAGAGGGTAGGAAAAACCCTCCAACACACAAGTGAGCCAACACTGATGAGTGGACAGGCCAACGGATTTAGAACATGACTGCGGGCACAAGGTTTAGAGCACATGGTGTTCATGTCAGAAGAACATCAAAGTGGTCCCCCGACCTGAACTACGGCAGTGAGGTTTCTGAGGTACAGTGCTCTGGGTGTGTGGCCAGGGCAGAGCACCACGGGATGTCCCAGCAAACCCACATTACAGAGCCATGACAGACAGCCATGCAGCAGGAGCACACAGAAGCAAACACAACAACCAAAACCAGGAAGAGAAGTCCCCTTCTCATGCAACATACCTCAGTGCTCTCTCCTGACAAAGTTTCACACTGTGCCCATTATTAAGGAGAAATGTTTACTCAAGTGTACAGAACAGGTACCAAAAAATGAATTTTTAGCACAGAGGCAGTAAATCCAGTTGTAGCTAGTGGCTTTCTGGGTTGTATATGTAGGCCATTGTCCCCCAAAAGTGAGCCAGGATCTAACTTAGTGATTTCCATGGCATTCTGAGTGCCATGAAAACAGCTCACCACACAAGTATCACCAGATCCTTCTCATAGTGATTAAGTAGCTCATAGAGAGCTCTGGTGCTGGGCTTCCTTAGGCCAAGTCCTGGCTTCTCCACTTTCTAGCTCTGTGACTTTAGGGTAGCCATTCATCCTTTCTGTTGCCTTATTTAAAAGTGGGAATAATAGCTCCGCTCCTTGAAGTTGTTGGAAAGATTAAATGACAATATATGTTAGCACTTAGAACAGTCCCAGCTCACAGTCAGAGCTCAATGAATATTAGCTTTTAATAGTATTGACTGAGTACCTATGACATAGATCTTTCACCTCTCTAGAAAGAGGTAACAATAGTCTAGGAGCCAATCTTCTATTTACATTTGTTCACAGACTCAGGTATTTCTTTAATCAACCCTGGCTTTTTCATGTCTCCTCTTGCAGCCCACAAAAATTACATTGACACTGCTCTGTGTTTGAATCCCACAGGCTACCGAGAGTTCATTACATGCGCTCAAACTTCCCATACCACATCTAACTTCCCTATTGACTCTTCCCAATTTGTGCTCCTCTTCCTTCCCTTGCTTCCATTGTACAACCTGCGATATTTTTTTTCCAGCCACTTATTTCTCAATTTATATGCTGATATATTGAAGCATACTCTATAAACAGAAAGGCAACTTGTTTAGGGGTCAAAGAAATGATGCTCAATTTTGAAATTCTAAATTTGAATGTCCTCATTTTCTGAGAATGTTTCCTACTTCATTTATTTAAAATCTAATTTATGCAATGAGATTGCCAGGAACATATGCCAGTTAGTCTTAAATGCTAAAATGAGAATCACTAGGTTTCCCACTACGACCTTTGGGTACAGCTCTAGTCTTCCAGTTCTGAAATATTCACTTCTCTTGGAGATGGGTGGGTGGGTGATAAAATTAACACTGAGACACTTCTACTTTCTAATTCCTTCTCCACTTCTGTTCATTATCCTGAGTATGATACATAAACTTTTACTTCATCACTTTTCAAAATGATGAATGTCAGGTCAGATAAAAATCTTTTGTTTCCAGGTCCAAAGAGGGCCAAGAGTGATCCTAAGCCACATTTCTGACATACTGGCCAGGTCAACATAAAAAAAGAAATGAGACCTGGGATCATATTGCCAGTTCCATATGTATACCCCAATCATGGATATTACACCAATCAACATATTTCAGTTTTTTTTAATACTTCTATCTTCCTCACTATACTGAATATATCTCTGCAGACAGACACTGTTGTCTTATTAATGCCATAACCGAAGTAACTAGGATATTTTTGGCAGATAGTGTGTACCAAATGCATGTGGTATATAAATGAATGACTGAAATTTGCCAAGTTGAATCTTCACTTGCTTGTTTTTCCTAAATCTTTTTCAGGAAACAGAATCCCTCCAGTTATGCAGTATAGACCTGGGATCTTTATTCAATCAGCAGCATACAATAAAATATTTCCACCAAAGCTGAATGGCTCACATAATTCACTTCTGCATCAACTATTACAAGACAGGGAAACCCGGACCGCCACCTCAGGGTGACTAAGTAATTGTTTATCCCCCTCTGAGGATATATAATGAAAAAAATACCCAAAGTCAAGAAGGAGAGTCTCCATTTTACTCAACAACTTTCTCTATCTAACAAATCTGCTTTCATGAAAGGCAAGTGTACCTCAGTGAAGAAAGCTCCAAGTAAAGGATCAGCAGGACCTCAGGAGAATTCAGATATAAGTGTTTGAAGATGTTAATCCTACTTGCATTAGAGCAAACCCAGCTACAAAGAAAAACAAAGAAACATCAAAGGATGAATAGGAAATGCAAATACTCACAAGTGGTAAATCAATCACAACCTATGGTACAAAGCCTCTAATACAAGGTATCGGCAAAGATGCTGACCAAGTTTCTAAGCAGAGCCAGAAGAAAGAAAATGCATGATTCATAGTACCTGGAGACATAGAAAGAGCACACTAACTGGATAAATCAATGCAAAATATAGGAGGGTTTTATGAAGAATCAGAGAACCTGACAATTCTGACTTCTCTATGGCAGTCAGATGGATGTTCCTACATTTTTATAGGTCATCACTGGACAATGAAACAGCAAACTACAAGGATGACAATGGAATCAAGAAGAGTTCAGAATACAAATTCAACAGTCACATTGTAGAATTTTCTGGAAAGGTAACTCATTAAGTTTCTATTCATTTATTCAACAACTCTTTGTTAAGTTAAGTACCTTAGGATGGCACGCACTGCTCCAAAACCCAAGATAAATCAGGTAACGTTCCTATCATGAGAGAGCACAGTATTTAATGCAGATAAACATAGATTTGTAAACAGCTAAATAAGTGTGCAATGTTTTAGGTGCTATAATGAAAGCAGGGATGCTTCTCTGAAAATGTAGAAGCATGAAATATTAAGTATACATGATACTATAGATTAGAATATGAAAGCAGTGTAGACTACCTTTGTTTTAGTCACTCAGGCTACTCTAACAAATACTATTGACTGAGTTAGCTTAAACAACACACATTCATTTCTCATAGTTCTGTATACTGGGAAGTCCAAGATCAAGGTGCCAGACAGTCAGGCTCTGGTAAGGACCAGCTTTCTAGTTTATAGACAACATCTTCTTGCTGTCTCCTCAATATGATCACGACAGAGAGGGAGCAGGCTCTCTCATGTCTCTCTATTAATCCTATGATGAGGGCTCCACCATTATAACCTAATTACTCTTGAAAGGCCCACATCCAAATACCATCACATTAGGGATTTGAGGTTGCCAGCACTGCCACAACAAAACACCGTAGACTGGGTGGGTGGCTTAAATAACAGATATTTATTTCATTATATTTCTGGAGGATGGAAGGCCAAGATTAAGGTGTTGGTAGATTTGATTTCTCCTGAGGCCTCTCTCCTGGGCTTATACATGGCTGTCCCCTCACTGTGTCTTCATACGGTTTTTCTTCTCTGCATACATATCCCTGATATACCTTTCTGAGTCCAAACTTCATTTTCATTAAAAATAGCAATCAGACTGGATTAGGGCCTAACCTAATGGCTTTACTTTAACTTAATTACCTCCAAATATAGTCACATTTTGAGGTACTGGGCATTAGGTCTTCAACATTGGAATTTGGGGTTCAAGGTTGGAGGAGGCACAATGCATCTCGTAACAATGCATTTCTTTTTAGGGGTGCCTGGGTGGCTCAGTTGGTTAAGTGCCAACTTCCGCTCAGGTCATGATCTTGTGGTTTGTGGGTTCAAGCCCTGCGTCGGGGTCTGTGCTGACAGCTTGGAGCCTGGAGCCTGCTTCAGATTCTGTGTCTCCCTCTCTCTCTGCTCCTCCTCCACTCATGCGCACACTCTCTCTCTCTCTCTCAAAAATAAACAAACATTTAAAAAATTTAAACAGAACAATGTATATCCCTTTAGTTCCTAAAACATGCTATGTCTTTTTTCCTCAACTCAAGTCTTCACATACGCTATTACTACTTCTTGTGGCTTTGCCCTCTCACTTCAGTAGATAACATCTATTGTCTTCAGATCTTAGAAGTGCTTCCCTCAATTTCAATGTTGGAGAAGTTGCCCCATTACATAGATATTATTATATCTTATTAATAGAAATTTGTCTTTTTGTAATTATATGCTTAATTTCTCATCATATTAATCTTCTCTTTAAACAATGCATTCTATGAACATAAGAACAATATCATTTACACCTATATTTAATTCTGTATTCTTTTCATGAAATTATACTCAATTTTATTTTTGGTTTTGTTTGCATTTGTAGTGTTCTCTAAGTTTTTAAAAATCAATTGTCTTTGTATTTAATTACAATTTTCTGTCTTCTCTAGCTGTTATTTCTAATTATCTTGACTCCTCTGCCTTTGTGGTCTGCATTCTTTTTATTAAAAATAGAGATTCACATTTCAGTTGTATCTCTTCTTTGCTTGTGGTTTTTATTTTATTTGTTCTGAAATGGAGTTTCTTTGAACCTCAATTTATTTTTTTTTACATTTACAATCTCCTTTTTCATACCATTCTATTATTTTATTACCTTCTCTATAAGACATACAAAGAACTTAACAATCATATAACAAATGTTAGGCACTAAAATAGAAATAAAATCTACGCTTTCCAGACAAGTAAAAGGAAAATGAATAATAAAAATCAATCAATATTAAAGGCAGAAACAAATGCAATAAAAATAGAATCAATCCCCAGAAGGCAGAACATAGAGAAAATCATCAATTGTAGAAACAGTCTAATTTTAGGGACATTCCAATATATAAACATAAAATAAAGTTTCAAAAAGTTCAAATGTAGTAGCAATCTTACAAATGTAAAGGAAAATATTTTTCATTCTTATAAACTACTTTAATAATTAACTTTAGAAGAAAATGAGTCCAAAAGTTCAATATAGAGGGCCAGAAAAATAAATAAAAGGGCACTCTTACTAAAGAGGAAGCTACTATAACAGTATCCATATAAGAAAAAATATATAAAAGTATTAGTGGTTATAAAGACAAAAATTATATATCCTAAAAGTATATCCACCAAGAAGAAAATCATTGTGGACTGTAATGGACTATGGATGCAGAAATTATAGAACTAAAATAGAAATCAAAGAAGAATATTAACCAGATAAAGAAATTTGAATTACATCTTTCAGAAATGGATTGCTTATGCAAACAAAACCTAATGATAGTATGGGATTTTTGAAAAGCAGTTGAAAAAGCTTAATCTGATTTTATAGAGATAACCTTTTACCTGAAACTAATATCATGTTATGTGTTAATTATACCTCAGTAAAAAAATTACAGGGAATAAATGTGTAAGAATAGACAAAGTATCCATACAGAAGTATTCCAAATACATTTATTCAGGTATTCCTCCCTCAAGGAAGTAGAATACAACTCCCTTATCCTGTAGTGTGAGCTGCATGCAGTGACCACCTTCAAAAGATTACAATATGGAAAGAGGAAGAAAGTGTAACTTCACACAGGATATCTCTGACCAGTACCACATCAGGCAGGTGATCTGGGTCAACATCAGCAGTGATGTCATATTGCTAATATGTGCCCTTGAAACACAGTGGTAAGAATGGCACCTGACCTCTGTGATCTTCCTCCCTGCAAAACCCATAATTCTAGTCTAATGATGAGGAAAAATAATAGATCAATGTCAGTTGATGAATATCTATAAAATGCCTGATCAGTACTCTGCAACACTGTCAATATCATCAAAAACAAGGAAAATCCAGGACACTATCATTCAAGAGGAGCCCAAGGAACACATCAACTAAATGCAATGTGGTATCCTAAATGACATTCTAGAAATGATAAAAGAAAATTACTCAAAACCTAAGAAAATCTAAATATAATATATATTTTAGTTGATAATAATATATCAATGTTGGTTCATGAATTGTGACAAATGTACCATACTAATGTAAGATGTGAAATATAGAGGAAACTGAATGTAGCATACATAGAAACTGCCTATACTATCTTTGCAATGTTTTTGGCAAATATAAAACTATTCTAAAATAAAAAGCTTTAGAAAATCTATAGAACATCTACACCTAAATGTTGAGAAAAGATGTACAAAAACTTTTTGAAAAAAAAGCACAAAATGCAATTAATTCTGCATAAAAGGAAATCTGAATAAAGAGAAACTCTGTGTGCATAGTTGTAAATGTTCACTATCATTTATGTATCATTTGACCAGAAATAGATATATAAAATTAACATAATTCTAAATAAAAATCTCAAGCAGAATTTGAAGAGACTCAAGACAAACTTAAATTAACTGTGGTTAAGTTTAGATTCAAGAAGATCCATGGGTGCCCGGGGTAGCTCAATTGGTTAAGCAGCCAACACTTGATTTAGGCTCAGGTCATGATCTCAGAGGTTCATGAGTTTGGGCCCTGAGGGGCTCTGCACTGACAGTGGAGAGACTGCCTGGGTTTCTCTCTGTCCCTATATCTCTGCCTCTTCTCAGTTCGCTTGCGCACTCTCTCTCTCTCTCTCTCCCTCTCTCTCTCTCTCCCTCTTTCAAAATAAATAAACATTAAAAAAATAAACATTTTTCTGATTAAAAAAATATGTTGGTTGATGCATGCCAAACTGAATATCTAGAATTAGTATAAACTTGTATTAATTGAAATCATACAGTTTTCATAGGGGGATAGACAAAGAGATCAATGGAACTGAATACTGAGATAAGATTTAGACTCAAATGGGGGTGTCTGTGTGGATCAGTCAGCTAACGTGTCTCTTGATTTTGGCTTGGTCATGATCTCACAGTCATGAGATTGAGCCCCACATGGGGCTCTGTGCTGGGTATGAAACCTGATTAAGAGTCTCTCTCCCTCTCCCTCTGCCTGTACCCTGCTTGTGTGTGCTCTCTCTAAAAATAAAAAAAAAAGAAAATTGAAAAAGAAAGACAAACATATATGGGAACTTGGTAAGTGACAAAAGTATCATTGCAAATCAAAGGCAAAGGAAACTAGTGTTAAAAACTAGTGCAGGGACCATTTATTTCCAATATGGAAAACTATTAACTTAGATATCTACCTAATTCTATACACAATAATAATTTCCACATGTATTTAACAACCATGTTTGTAAAATACATTATAAAATTATTAAAAAATAAATACCTCCTGCATATTAATGAATCACAAATAAAAGCCAATCCACAAAATTGGAGAAGATATTTGCAGTACATAAAACAGGAGTATGACTGTCCACAATATATTTGATTTTTAAATAAGAAAACATGCGCTCTAATTAACAAATGACCTGAAATGATATGTCAAAGATTAATTCAAAATATCTGGACACGAAGAAGGAGGTCAGTAGGGATATAGATGAAACAAGATTGTTTATTAAGTTGGGTGACAGATACATAGAGAGGGGAAATCATTATGTTATTTTTCCTACTTCCATGTTGTCAATTGTTGAGTCGCCAAAAGATCATCAATAAAATTGTTGATTTGCCAAAATTTAGGTAGGTAAAATAAGGCTACATTTATCAGACTTATTATAGTAAAGGAGAACACCATGACAGAGTCAGAGTGGTGACTCCAGAAAAGGGATATCAAGTAAGGACATTATAGGTTTTAGGGTTTGGGCTCAAATGATTTAAGGTAATTCTTTCAAGGTGCAGAACTGCCTGATTTTGAGAGAAGTTTGTGACATGATTGTGATGAACATAAAGAGACAATGATCTTGAAATGAGTCAAGATAAATGAACTGCTGTTTGATAAGCTAGTTGTTTACTCAGGTGAGCAATCTAATATCTCATAGGGTAACCATTTGCCCAGTTGAGCAGACTCTTTGCCCAGACTAGTGGTGTGCAAGAATTTCCTGAAGCAAATAGTGAAAATACTTATTGGTTTATAGACTCATTTTCTTGGACAATAATTTCCTGGAATAAATCATGTAGACATGCTGACACAGTTCTTAGTCATGATATTTAAGCTATGTGGACACAGATCTCAGTATATGTTTTCCATAATAATTATTTATTTTGTTAAATAGGCAATTTACCAAAAAATAAACATGAATGAACATATGAAGAAATGCTAATCTTCTTTAATTATCAGGAAAATTATTTATGTGTTATTTACTACCAATTAAATTTAAAAAATCAAAAAATCACCAAGATTTGAGAAAGACAAAGAAAACTAAAACTCTCACTCATTGCTGGTAAAAGAGGAAAATGGTAAAACATTGTAGAGGGCAAGTTGTCAATCTGTGGATATTGAGATATATAATCTGTGACTGAGCAATGCTGATTTTAAATCTATGCCCAGGAGAAACTCTTGCACAAAAATATGCATGAAAACATCCATTGCAGGAGTGTCCTTAGTTAAGGGAATGAATAAATTATTGTGCATTCACACAATTCATTCAGCAATAAAACCAATTAATGCCTGTGAACATAAGTAGATCTCAAAAACATAATACTGAGTAAAAACAATATTCTGGAATGTTGTTCCAGACATTAATGACAGGAACTATGTTGTTCCAGACATTAATGACAGGAACATATGTCACTATGACAGCATTAATATACATTTTTAAAACAATGCAAAGCAATGTTTTGCTTATGGATGTATAAGTGACAAAATACTTTTAGGATGCACATCATATTGGGGATAGTGTTTATCCCCAGGAAAAAGAGATAAAATAATGTTATTGAAATGGGAAACAAAGAGGGCTTTACCATCTTCCATATGTTATACAGTGTACCTTTTATTTAAAAATTAAATCTTAAGGGGAAGCAATAAAATATTAACATTTCTTTATTCTGGATGGCTGGTACTTTTGTATTTAATATTTTATTACATGTATTTTTATATAGTTTTAGAACTTACCAATTTTCATTAAAGGGAATGAAAATGTTCATCAAGGTGGGAAATAGTTCAGCATAAGCTAAATAAAAGCAGAAGGTAGGGCAACTAGTCTATTTTCACCTGTTACTCCCTGACATTGTCAATCCTCAGACCAAAATCTTATGCATTTGAACACTTATTCTAGTTAGTTTAAAATCACAGAGAAGTATATCCCAACCCCACAAATGAATCTCTTTTCCCATTAATATAATAATCTATATGAGCATCTCCCTCTCTCTCTGATGCCCAAATGCTTATATTTTTGTACTATCGATTTTGTCTTCTTTCTTTTTTTAAATTTAAATTCAAATTAGTTAACATACAGTGTAGTCTTGGCTTAAGGAGTAGAACCCAGTGATTCATTTCTTACATATAACACCCAGTGCTCATCCCAAAAAGTGCCATCCTTAGCGCCAACCACCCATTTACCCCATCTCTCCACCCACCTCCCCTCCAGCAACCCTGAGTCTCTTATGGTTCACCTCCCTCTCTGTATTTTTTTTTCTTATTTTTCCTTCCTTTCCCCTATGTTCATTTGTTGTGTTTCTCAAATTCCACGTATGAGTGAAATCATATGATAATTGTCTTTCTCTGACTGATTTATTTTGCTTAGCATAATACCCCCCAGTTCCATCCATGTTGTTGCAAATGGCAAGATTTCATTCTTTTTCATATCTAAGGAGGATTCCATTGTGTGTGTGTGTGTGTGTGTGTGTGTATACTACATCTTCTTTATCCATTCATCTTCAAATCTCCACTGAATGCTGTTAAAAGATCCAGAGAAAAGGAGAAAGAAAGAAAAAAAAAAAACAAGAGCTAAAATCAGAGAATAAAAGGGTCTCTGCCCTAAGTCTAAATTTATGAAAGCACATATCCCAAATTATCTTATATGGTGCTAACTACTAAACAACAGGAGACATATCCAAGTCACTTTATCAGCCAATGGAAATAAAAAATATCATGACAGAGAATGAGAGAAAGAAAGAGAAAGAGAGCTAGGTCTTACTTCAAGTATAAATGGACCCTTTTCCTGTAGCTCAAGAATATCTGACACAACACTGATTAAATTATGGTGTGACTTCTGAGGATCCATCCTTCAAAAAAGCATGGCCAAATGGCTAACTTCATCCTTAGTTTGGGGGAAAGCAGAAGACCTTTGGACTATTACTAGAGATCAAGAGACACCTGAGGAACATATTTGCAGAGATGACATCATTGAGTGAAGTGAAAAATGGCAGTCATTCACTGAGCTGCAGGATGATAATGAGAGAGTTTAAAGTAATATAAGTCTGCAATTCAAGATACTGATATTGGGGGACAAAACCATGGCTTGTGGAGTCATCAGCATACTGAGAGTTGTTTAAAGCATGGGAGGAGCTGGGCTTACCCAGGAAAACTGAATCCATTGAAAAAAGAGTAAAAATGGAAAATAGCACGTTTTAACTTATCCACAAAAGAAAAGAACTCAGTGAAAGAGAGTAATAGAGGAGTAGCCAAAGAGTTGAAAAGGGAATCAGCAGAGAGTATGGGGAAACTCAAGAAATGAAAAATGCTTTCCTATGTAGGATGAAATGGTCAATAGTACTGAATGCCTTGAGGTATCTTTTGATGAAGCTTGAAACGATCCCTTTGCATTGAACATTTGAGAGGTCCAGGGTAAAAGTTAGAGAGAGCAGTACTAAGGAAAATGGAGTAGTGGAAGCTCATTACAGCGGCATGAGGAGCAAATGGAAAAGAGATCTACCCACAATGTGGGTAGTGTGTATATTTAAGAGTATTTAATAGTAGTGTTCAATGTGAGACAGGACAAATAGGAATTAAGTTAAACCTTGGCACATTGTTGTTAAACTCTAAAAGAGTACTTTTTGGAAATCTGAATAACGCATTTTGTTGTAAAAATACTGTATGTTTAATTCATTTAATCTCTAAAAAATGCATTTTAAGTCAGCTATTAATTTGTGAAAAAAAATTCAAACTGTGATTTGATTTTGGAATCACTTATCATTTGTTTATCCTGATTATGTATATTATATATATTATATTATGTATTTCATTTTATTTTTTATGTATTTCATTTTAGTGAGACCGTTTTTTTAATTTATTTAAATTTTAGTTAGCCAACATGCAGTGCAGTATTGTTGTCAGTAGAATTTAGTCATCACTTACATACCCAGTGCTCATCACAAGTGCCTTCAAAGTGTACAGTTTTGAGTGGATAAATGCATAGTCATATTCATAATTCTCCACTGAAATCAGGATACAGATCAGTTCCACCAGTCAAGAAAATTCTTACAAGGTGTAATCATCTCTTTCCCTCCTCTCAGTGCCTTACACCCACAC
Source organism: Cryptoprocta ferox (assembly GCA_028646485.1). Lineage (NCBI taxonomy): Eukaryota > Metazoa > Chordata > Mammalia > Carnivora > Eupleridae > Cryptoprocta > Cryptoprocta ferox. The sequence goes on along the minus strand of CM053576.1, from coordinate 115,661,656 downwards.
TCACTGGTTTGTAGTGAGTGCACTATGCACTTAGTGTGGTTCATTTGAGATTTATCCTTCTTGTTGCATGTATCAGTAGTATTCATTTGTATGGATATACCACAGCATGTTTATCCATTTAGCAATTGAAGAACATTTATGTGATTTACAGTTGAAGTTGATTATAAGTAAAGCCACCATAAACATATGCATATGTGTGTGAACCTAAGTTTTTATTTATCTTGGGTAAATGCTTAGGAGTGGGATTACTGGGTTGTGTGGCATCTTATATCAGCTGGAATTCCATTTTGTTTATTTCTTGTTTTATCTTCCTGGACATTTTAATCAAACTGTAGTTATATCTCAGTTTGTTTAATATGCATTTCACTAGTGACAAATAATATCCAGTATTTGTATTCAGCATCTTGCATTGCCATTTGTATATTATCTTTGATGGAGTTCCTATTCAAATACTTTGTCCATTATGTTTTATTGCATTGTCTTATTATTGAGTTTTGAATGTTCTTTATAAATTCTGGATAGAAATCATTTGGCAGATGTAAGTTTGGCAAATATTTCCCCATTCAATATTTGTCTTTTAATATTTCTAATACTGTGTTTTGAAGAACAGAAATTTCATGAGCTTTGTTTTTTTAAAGTTTAAATGAAACCTGGTTTATTATGTTCTTTGTGTCTTACTTAAGCAACTTGCGCCAACCAAAGTTTACAAAGATTTTCTCCTATATTTTCTTATAGATCTTTTATAATTTTAGTTATTACATTAGGGCTTAGAATGCATTTTGTGTTAATTTACATATTTGGTGTGAAAGTGAGTGTCAGGATCCAATTTTTTGCTTATAATGTTATAATGTTATAAAACACTGCCATTTTTACATTGAATTGCCTTCAATCAATCCCAAAAGCTAGTTGTTCATGTATACATGTGTATCTATTCCTAGACTTTTTATTCTATTTCACTGATTTGTATGTCTCACTTATCACTAACACCACAGTGTTTAGAGTAAATATTAAAATTAGGTAGTGTGATTCCTTCAAAGTTATTTTTTTCAAAGTTGCTTGAATAATATCTGTTTCATTTCCATGTACACTGATTTCATTTTAGAATTAGTTTGTCAGTCTCTTCAAAATGTCCTACTGGGATTTTGATTAGGATTACATCTATCCATATATTAGTTTGTGGAGAATTGACACTTTAGGAATATTGAATCTTCCAAACCATGAACAAAATATAATTATCCATACATTTAGTACTTCTTTGACTTCTTTCATCAGTATTTTGTAGTGTTTGACATATAGAACTTGAACAGATTTTGATAGCTTTATATCTAACTTTTTCCTATGTTTGGTACCATTATACATTTTAATTTTTATTTTAAGCCATTTATTACTAGTACATAGAATTATAATTGGTCCTTTCAATATTATTTTTGTAGTCAGAAACTTTGCTCAAGTCAGTTATTAGTTCTAATAGCTTTTTTGTGGAAGTTTTAGGATTTTTCTAAGAAAGCAATCATATCACCTATAAAAGAAAATTTCATTACTCCCTCTACAATCTGGAAGACTTTTATTTACTTTTCTTGCCTTTTTACACTGGCTAAGACACCAGCACAATGTTTATTAGGACTGTGAGAGCAAATATCCTTGGCTTTTTCCCTCTTAGGAGTAAAGTATTTGGGTTTGACTGTTATGTGAGTGATTGGCTAAGGCGGGGGGGGGGGGGGTCGTAGATTCCTTTATCAGGTTGAAGGAGTTTCCTTCTGTTTCTAGTTTACTGAGAGTTTTATTATAAGTGGATGTTTTTAGTTTTCAAGTGATTTTTCTGCATTTATTGACAAGATCATAGGAGTTTTTCCCTCTAATTTGCTGAAATGGTAAATAACATCAATTGATTTCCAAATGTTGCACAAACCTTGAATTAATGGGATAAACTCCACTTGGTCATTGTACTTTTTTTTTCATATATTGCTGGATTTGATTTGTCAATATTTTGCTGAGGATTTTTGCTTGTGTTTTATGAAGTGTGTGAGTCTACACTTTTTTCTCTTACATTTCTTTTGTCTGTTTATGTTTTCAGGAGGATGCTGGTCTCAAAAATTGAGTTGAGAAGTATTCTTTGCTTTTCTGTTTTCTGGAGATTGATGGTTTAAAAAAATTATTGAGTTTTAAATATCTGGGATAGATCTAGAGATACATTGTTATTATGAATTCTTTCAAAAAATATTTCCAAACAAATGTGACTGCATATAAAACATCAAAATTAAAAATAAAATTATTTTAAAATAGTGAATATAAAATGAACTTCATATTAATGTATATATGTACTCCACATAAATACATGATATTACCAGATACTGAGTATATACATACTACAATATTGAGAAAACTCATAACATTAGATAAAAAAAGAAAAAATGCAAAAAGGAATGTTGTGTACTGACAGAGTAGTCAAAGAAAGCTGAAGTGTAGGTGTTCAGTACTCCTTTGCAGTACAGATATAAAATGAACAGTATACAGATACCACATGTTTTCATTCATCTGTGGAATTCAAGAAACAAAACAAATGAGCAAAGTGGGGGAAAGAGACAGAGATAGAAACCAAGAAACATACTCTTAACTGCAGAGAATAAACTGATTGATGGTTACCAGAGGGAGGAGAGTGGGGGGATGGGTTAAATCGGTGATAGGGATTAAGGAGCGCACTTGTTGTGATGAGCACCAGGTGTTGTATGGAAGTGTGGACTCACTACATCATACACCTGAAACTAATATTACACTGTGTTAACTAACTAGAATTAAAATTAAAACTTAAAAAGTGGCATATCTGTCAGTCACATGAAAATTCATTCCATGATAACAGAGTTATATAGAAGTTACATGTATACATACATACATGTATACATACATGCATATTTTGTAGACATATACCCAGTATCCCTTGATGGTAGATGGAGAAGGATATCCACATTTCAAAAGACAAAACCAACAAATAAGTGACAAAAAAATTCACTGCAGTGCTTTTATTACCCTAAATGTTGTAAAGTTTCTAATGTGTGAGTAGTGGTTGCTTATATACCAGAGGCATTATTGTTACTTATTTTAGTTTCTTTCAAGTTGGAAACTTTCACTTGGGATAAAACTAGGAATGTTTAAAAGCCATTAAAATGTTATTCTTTACAGAATATTTTTACAGAAGTGATTTCATTTCCACTGTTACTTTTCCTACAGTTACTTTTAGTTTGTAGTTGTTGGTTCAAGTGGTTGTTATTTCATTAGTTATAATAGCTTTTTAAAAAAGTTTATTAATTTGAGAGAGAATGCACAAGCGAGCAGGAGAGGAGCAGAGAGAGAGAGAGAGAAAGAGAGAGAGAGAGAGAAAGAGAGAGAGAGAGAGAATCCCAAGCAGGCTTTGTGCTGTCAGCACGGAGCTCAATGCTGCACTCAGTCTCACCAAATGTGAGATCATGACCTGAGCTGAAATCAAGAGTCAGATGCTTAACCAACTGAGCCACCCAGGTGCCCCCTTTAATAGCTTTTTTTTGTGTGGAATCTTTAGGATTTTCTACGTAAGCAATCATATCACCTATAAACGAGTCCAATATAGTTCAGTAGGAGTCTGGTCCAATGTAAGCTGGTGAGTAAAGGGACAAAATGAAGAAAGGAAGGAATGTGGCATAAAAATGAAACTAGATTTCATAATTAGCATTAAAACTTTACCAAATATAAAATATTCATGGTTTTGAGACATTAGTACAAACTTATTCAGTGTGTCTTTGACCTGGCTACCTAGAAACTGGAAAATAGTATGTCTATAACTTAGAAAGTGAGCTCAACAAGACTATTAATCTCAAAACATATGCCTGTGTCCTCTAGGCCGACCCCCACACCCGGCATGTAGTAAGTGCTTGATAAGTGTTATTTCTTCTTGGAAGTAACAGCTGATGTAAAGAACTTTTGTTCATGCATTATTAGCTTCCATATAATTTCCAAGAGCCTTCTTCTAAACAATTTTTATATTAACTAGAGAACTATCAATAAAAGCATATTGCTGTACGCGGGGTAAACCAGTTTAACCCATTCAGATTCACACCAAAAGTTGTTATTATTCTTTCTTCTAGGAGTATCACATCCAGTTCCTTGCTAATTTTCTTTTTTCATTTTTCTAATCTGATTAATACATTTCCATTTTTATTAGGTCTAATAGATAGCTGATCTAATTTGGAGCTTATATATTATACAGTTATATGTGAATTGATTATAGCACATAACTCTAATAGACTGGCAATCTTTTTGGAGATTAGAAGTGCTGCTTAGTTCCCTTTCTATGGATGATTAATTTTCAGTGGTTATCAACTCTCAAACTGAAAATTAAGCAATACATATTTGCTTTGTGGATGACCAGTTTTATTAAAGTAGTAGAGTTGATGCAATTAATTATCAATACCCTATGAAGAAATGCCAAAATTAAAATGGCTTGAAAGAAGCAGGCAAGTATCTATTGTCAATGGTAAAATTCAGTTACTGTTGTAAAGAAATAGTGTCAGACAGTTCATGATTTATGCAACAGTCTGGGAATCATACACAAACTACCCCTATATTTTTGGGGGTTTATGTCTTTTAAGAAAAATTGGTTTATGTCAATAAACATTTAAAATAAAGTGACTTGAAGATGATAAATGCTTCATTTGTACAACAGAAATCTTTGCATCCCCACAGGAGCTCAGAGGCTGCTGTCTCCGGTGATGACCAGTCCTCAGAACAAGAGAAAACTGTCCACTGAAGTCCAAATATTTAGCTCTTATGCTTGCTTGAACACCATTTCTGAACAAAATTATGCAATTAGTGCTTTGAGAACTAAGAGGGGGTAGTTGGCCTTTCATTTTTGGTCCCTTAAATTCTGCAAACAAGAGTTTCTTTGACAGTGTACGTGGTAGGGAAGCCACATTATAACTGCAGACTAGACTCCCCTGCTCAAAACAGTGGTGAAATTGGCCCAGGTAGGCTATCTCTAGAAATTCCCCTTGCAATATGGAACTCTTCTGTCATATTATCATTAATAATATCATTAATTAAAGTTATGAATAAAAGATAAGATCTGCTATGCTTACGTGTAGGGGTAACTTGTGGTCATAGCTTTGAAGTTATTGATCACTCATATTTTATGGCAAAATAATTCATTAAATCTTATCCTTTGTGACAGCTAGGTGTGAGTATGACCTTGGGTAGAGTTTTGAAAAGGAAAACACTTAGTCAAAAGAAAATCATCTGGGACAATGGGATCCTGATGGGGAAGGGGGAGGATCCTGCATTGTCCTGAGGCTGGAACTTCCATAAGTAAAGAAAACAATGACAAAGAAAAATGCTATTATATCTACAATCTTTGCCTTCATCCTTGCTTATAATAAACCTAAATGTGGTCATGATTTTTGTTTTGACTGAAAAATCTATCTATATTCCCCAAACAAATCAAGTTTTAGCTTCCAAACAGACCACATTTTAGTATCAGTATATCAGCTAAGTAATTCTTCAAAAAGCAAAGGCAGATAATAGTATTCATTTTTCCTCCTCCTTACAATACTCACTATTTTTGTTGGAAACATAAATACTCTAAAGCAGACACACACACAAAGAAATTATATTCTGCTCTTTTGGCTACCCCTTGAACTCAACCATTATTTGAAGATTTAGCCTCTACCCAGGCTCCTACCACATTGGACAACCTAGTCCATGTTTTTGGTTAACTCTTGGCACATGCAATTTCCAAGAATTTTTAACCTCCCCTCTTACTTTTCCACAAAGTTACAGTTTAAATATTAAATATTCTGTCAATATTTCTGTCCCCTCCTGAAGAATCATTAATCACCTGGTAATTATTTGATACTAAATTGGTCTCTCAAGGTTGACCAAAGTCATTTTCTCAGCTGGCTGAATCAGGTAGTTCTGTGTAGAGAGCTTTAAATGTACCATTTTATTTCATCTTCCCATCAAAAGTATGAATTAGGCACTATTATAATTCCATTTTTCAGGTCAGAAGACTAGGCTCAAAAGTTTAAAGAATATGTCCATGGTCACAGAGCTTATAAGAGGGTAAATCCAGGTCATCTAACTCCAAAGGCTATGTATTTAACCAACATCACTGCCGCTCATATGCTGAGAAAACACACATAAACTAAGGCTTATTAATAGAGTCCTGAAATAAGAAACAGACATTTTAGTACAACCTAGACTTCACATAAGAAGAGATATCATCAGGCATGATGAGGCAGTCATCAAATCTAGGAAGATAAATCCAGACAGGGATAAAAGAGAAACTATTTTAATAGTTTACACATTGGTTGTGGTTTTCAATAAATTCTTAAAGTGACCAGACATACATTTCAGAATCCACTGTATCTTTTATTAAATGTTTATTTATTTTGGGAAGTGGGAGGGGGGAAAGAGGGAGTGAGAGAGAATCTCAATCTCCACATCGTTAGCACAGAGCACAACATAGGGCTCAATCCCACCAACTGTGAGATCATAACCTGAGCCAAAATCAAGAGTTAGATGCTTAGCTGACTGAGCCACCCAGATGCCCCAGAATCTACTATGTCTTTATATTTCTTTATACATTCAATAATAGAAACATAGTTAATCTCTACTGAACACTTATGTACCAGGCACTGTCCTTACTGCTTTATATATTTTAACTAATTCTTTTTTTTAAGTTTATTTATTTTTGAGAAAGAGACAGTGTGAGCAGGGGAGGGGCAGAGAGGGGGAAAGAGAGTATCCTAAGTAGGTTCTGTGCCATCAGCACAGAGCCTGATATGGGGCTCAAACTAATGAAACCATGAGATTATGACCTGAGCCAAAACCAAGAGTCAGATGCTTAACCTACTGAGCCACCCAGGTGCCCCTAACTAATTCTTACAGTAATACTCTGAGACAGATGCTATTATTAGCCTCTAGTTCCAACTGGGGAAACTTAGTGAGAGAGAAATTGCCAAATAAATGGTGAAGCAAGGATTTGATTTCAGCCAGTCTGGATCCAGAGTCTAATGTATATCTATGATATCTGTGTTCTGATAACTGTATTGTATATCAAACATACACCTAGAGCACCCTCCATAAGTGTGTAGCTAAAGAAGATATCTTGAATCAAGCTAAGACTTCCTCAATAAATACTTTTGTCATTTCCATATGTCCCCAGTATAAAGAACATCTTGACATATTAAATATTTTTAAATACTTTAATTCAATAATCTAGTACAAAACCAGTAAATATTTTTTTTCCAGGAGAATGTAGTTTTAACCAGTATCATTTCAGTCTGATCATAAGTTTTATTAGTAAATGCCAGTACCTAATCTTTCCATTAATGGAGATTCCAAAATTCAAAATGTAACTACGAAAAGTAGAATAATGCCCCCCCAACAGATGTCAATGGGGCTTATTATTTGGTATAGGCTTTTACTTAATTCCCTTATTTTTGCATTGTCTCTCAACCTTCACATATGTTTGGTGCCTCAATCACTTCTTTTGGTTTAATATCTCCAGAAAGTAAGTGTTCAGACTCCTCTACTAGATGGGGGAGAGGCAATTTCCAAGTTCTAAGAGCTGAGGGAGGAAGAGAAAGGGATGTGTGTGTGTGTGTGCGTGTGTGTGTGTGTACACATAAAGAGACAGAGAAAGAGAAATCTATGTTTTAAATCCTTACTAGGCAATATCCCAAAATGAATTATTTTTAATTTAATTAATTAAAAAAAAATTTTAATGTTCACTTATTTTTGAGAGAGAGAGACAGAGGGCGAGCTGGGGAGGGGCAGACAGAGAGGGAGACACAATCCAAAGCAGGCTCCAGACTCTGAGCTGTCAGCACAGAGTCTCATGTGGTGCTTGAGCTCACAGACCATGATGTCATGATTTAAGCCAAAGTTGGACACTTAACTGAAATTTATAAAATGTGAATATTCTGTAATTAAGCCATAGTCTTTCTTTCTTCTTCATTTGGGTTTCAATTCCCTTAAAAATAGCCTACTCTTGTTCCACAAGGCAGTTAGCTTTTCATCATTTTTTCTGTGTAGATAACATTCAAAGACAAATCCCAGAGTGGAGAGTATATGAACCCAGTCACACGCAATTTGAAGTAAATTCTCCATGATTGTCTGACCCCAGTGCCAGCAATAAACCCAAGGACCAAGAGCAGTGGTGAGCTCAGCCCCACAAATTAACTTAAAACAAAGGAAATCTTTAAATTGTAGCATCATATAAATGTGTATATTATCAAATTAGAAACAGAGACAGTTATTCAAATATAGTTGATTAAAAAACAATAAACTTAGAACAACCGCAGATGGAGAAACTGAAATTTTCCTGGAGGATAAGGATATGCATTTGGATTTTATAGAGACAAGGCTCCTATTTGCATAAACCATAAAAGGCAGAATATCAGGTATCAGCAAACCTGAGTAGTAAAATTTTGGGGTGGGGTGGGGAGGATCGGGTGGGTGTTAGGAAGATCTTTGTCTTTTACTGAAAAACTGTCACATGAATGAATAAAAACTCTCTGAGAGGAAAACCAGTATCAAGAAAACCACAAAACAAACTAAACAAAAACTCTGATTGACACCCACAGGGCATATGTGAGAGTGAGGAGGGAGTAGGAAGATGGGAACCCGGTCCCATATGTTTGGTGCCATTTCTATTCTGATAAGACTTTGTCACTTACTATCCAGTCTCAGATATCACTAAAGATGTTTCTAGTCAACTTTACTTCTTAATCGATTCTTGCTAGTTATACGCAGATATATTTCTCACTTCCATTAGAAATGGAAGCCTTATAACAGCATAGAATTTAGGGAAATGCTCTGAGAAGCCAGATTATTCATACTGGATGCATAAACATTTTAGTAACCACTTAAGAAGTCTGTGCAAATTTACCAAAAGAACAAATGAATGCTAGCAAAGCTTTAGCTACGCCATTTGTCACTTGACTTCCGTACTATAACACAAGCTCTATTTTAACCAAGATGTTATTTTTTACTTAAATCATGAGCAGTTTTAGTGTAGTGTTTCATCTTTTTCTTTAAAGGTGTTTTTCTTAAATATATAGTACCTTACCAAAGTCTCTATTAAATTCACATTTAATTAATTGTACAGTTTTAGAGACTATTCACATACAGAGGGCTTTTAACAGCAGGTATGTTGCACAGAAGTTATTAAAAGTTTTAACTGTTGCACAGCATGGGTGTTTCCAGGACCTATTTAGATTTGAAACACTTAGTGAAAGAAGTACAGGACAAAAGGGTCATGAAATCTAGACTTTAGTCTTTGGTTTGTTACCAATTAGTTGTGAAACCTTGGCCCTGTTATTCAAATTCTTGTGGGTCTCAGTTATAGAAAGGAATGGGGAAAAGACAGATCAAAAGGGATGTGGAAAGAAATCTTAAAATCCTATTTCTCAAGAACTGTAAACAGTCTGAAATGTTATCCTGCTCCAAGCTAGCTAGTAAGTCAGTTTATTAATACAGTCTCAAGGATGCTGCTACAAAACCCTTGGTTCAGAGATGAGAGACAGTTTATTACTCAGAGCAATAACGGTAGCCTGAGTATCAGTGTGTGTGTGTGTGTGTGTGTGTGTGTGTTGGTTATCTAAGCCCCTATTCTTTAAGGCAACACAAAGAATGCCACATGAGACCTCCATGCACTGCAGGTCATGTCACAGGAAACCTAAGTCTTCTGTCCTGGGCAGTAAGCACACCTGTCCTGTGCTCTGGAGGGAAGCATTCTCTCAATCTTCCAAGATTTTTCAGTGTACATTCTTGAAAAGAGAATCCAAACTACAGACAATGTCATTCTTCTCTTACAAGACATGCAGAAGAAACCTAAGAAAGACACAGAGAAATATCTTCTGCAACATCTACCCTTCTTTCCTGTATCATCTTAGCACGTGGTCAATTTTCCCATGAACATGCCACTGCCAGCCACTCTGAATATGCTGACTGACAGAACCAGGAGCCAAATCCTCCAATTTAAATCTATATAGCATATAATGAAGGCTACATCAAGAGGATTCCAGACACCAGGATGAGGCCAATGTGCAACATTACCCTCAACCATTCCCACCCAGGGTTCAATACCCATGGAGAATTTTCTCCAACACTATCAGGATGTGTTCCACTGTCAATATGTATAATGTTGTCTGACTTTTAAAGGCAAATTTGTTCTTTGAACAAGAAATTAATTCACAGTACTCATTTCCCTTCTCAGGAAAAATCTTAGATATTAAAAGACATTTGGTATAAACTCCTCCTTTAACAGATTAAAAAAATATGAGACCCAAGCAGAAGAAATATCATTTGTTCCACGTCACAAAACAAAGTATTGACTCAGGTCTCTTAGCTCCCTGTCTAATTTATGGTGAAAATGGTGTACCAGCTAGCAAAGTAGTGCTCCCTTGCACACTGCTTCGTCTCACATTGGTTGGGTGAGGAGGCACTGGTGTGAAGTGGAGGGCAGGAAGCTTTTCCTGTGTGGGGAAAGGGAGCAAGACCAGTTACAGAATGAGGCAGCATTGTGGAAGGTCCTGACAGTCAGGTGGCTGAGTTTATGCCTGCAAAGTTGGCAACCAGGAACATTTATCCTGATTCAGCCCAGCCTTCAGGCAAAGTCAAGTTCGGGTTTGAGTTCAAAATAGGACATACAATTATTGAGCGTGGGCGCGCACACACGCCACATATACAGCATATACTACATATGCTCTCAGCCACAGTAAAATCATTTTGGGGACAAGTGGTTTATATATCAAAACAAAATAAACATATTCATATCTTAACATCTTAAATATTTATAAATTAGGATTCTTTTTAGTTTATTGTCATAATTTCTGCCAGACCTTAGAAAGTAAGTTCTTTAATTACTGAGAATCCATTTATCTGAAATGTTTACTATTTCTTTTTTTAATTTTTTTAATGTTTATTTATTTTTGAGACACAGAGGGAAACAGTGTGAGTTGGGGAGGGGCAGAGAGAGAGGAGGACACAGAATAGGAAGCAGGCTTTAGGCTCTAAGCTGCCAGCACAGAGCCCGACGGAGAGTAGGGCTTGAACTCATGTGCCATGAGATCATGACCTGAGCTGAAGTTGGACACTTAACCAACTGAGTCACCCAGGCACCCCTGAAATGTTTATTACTTCTTAGTGATAAAAGACACTAAATCATTTTAACAAAAAATGAACATATATTTAGCATCAGTTTTGTATACATATATATATATATGTATACAGGTATTATATATAAAACTGCTCCTACATATATATTCATTTTAATATATAACATTTATTAATATTAACTAATTTTAGATTATATTAATATAAAAAATATATACAAATCATAATGTAAGTGTATGTATATACACATTCTGATTTGCCAATATATCAGACATCTACCATTCTTCAATATATAATCATCCCACAAGTACCAACTACATAATGGCCTAGCTTTCCAAAAATCACTGAAAGGATCCCAGTGCAGTCTGTCCCTGAGGGTTTACATTTCAGCTGCGGAGTGAAGTCTTTTCATGTATATAATACACCTAACAGTGCTCAGTATGTGAATGTATAGTTTAAACCTAATATAGTATATAATGTCTCTAACATTAAGTATATTAAAATATTACATATTTATAATAGTATATATCTATTACATATAATATACCAAACAATGTCAGACTGTAAGAAATAAAGAACAGGGACTTAATATGTATAGAAATTAAGAGCAAAGCTATATCCAATCTTAACCCTTCTGCCAATTAGTGGTGTGACCTTGATTGACTCACTCAACTGCTCTGTACATCAGTTGTTGTTTCTTTTCTACTATATACCTATCAGGGTTTCTTCTTAGGCTAAAATGAATTAACATATGTAACGTGCTTACTACACAGCCTGGCACGCTATAAGTCCTCCGTAAATGTTAGATATCATTACTATAGAAGGTAGGAGAGACAGATTATCAATGCTTATCAGAATAGTTTAGATACTGTGTTTTTCTCTTCAAAAAACTTCCTTTCTTCCTATAACTTGCCTTTAAAACCCTGAATTCCCAACATACCAGGCTCCTCATTCTTCTCTGAACATGCTGCCACACACATGCACACACACATGCACAGTTGTGACATTTCACAGGCTATGTTGCCTGAATGTCAACCCAACCATGTCTGCCAAGTGCTGATGACTTCCACCCCCATGCCTTCCCCAGTTATTCTAGGTGAAATCAGTTGCTTAGCTCCCCTGCATTCCCAAAGCTCTTTTTCTATGCTATTTCCAAGCCATGTGAATTTTGGCAAAACACTTAAATCTATCTTTTTCAGTATCCTTATCAGTAAGGTGGATGTAATAACATCTAATCCTATTAGATCATTATAAGGACTGATGCATATAAAGTGCTCACAAAAATCTGGTACATAGTAAATGTTCATTAGTAGTATGGCCATTTTTTTCATTGTTAAATGCATTTACATACCAGAGGTTATGTACTTTTGTCCACCTCTCACTAGAGTTTATATTATTGGTATGAAGCAAAGGGGCCATGTCAAGTTGTTATTACCTTGGCATCCTCAGCACCAATCATAATGTCCAAAACATGAAAGAATTAAAGAAATATTGGATAATTTATTGATTTTATACCACTAATACAGTGGTAATACAGAGTAGGTGCTCAAAATTCTTTTTCCAGGAAAGAACTTGAATGGATACTTTGTCAGACTATGATTTGAGCATGTTCATTCATGTACAATCTCTATAATTATTGTGACTATTTTATAAACAAAGTTTGCTTTGATATATCTGAGAAGTGATAAAATATTACACTGAGTGTTATAGACAGAAAGTTTCTGTCCTCCCTTAAATTCATGTGTTGAAATACTAACTCCCAATGTGATGATATTAAGAGGCAGAGTTTTGAGGAATTAATTAGGTCTCAAGCACCCTGAAGAAGGCTCTCATCATCACCTGACCATGTTGCTACCCTGATCTCAGACTTCCAACTTCCAAAACTATTAGAAATAAATTTTTGTTGTTTATAAGCCACCCAATCTATAGTACTTCATGATGGCAGCTTAAATTGACTAAGGAAATGAATCAAGAATGTATATTGGTTTCCAAAATGGTATATTAAAAGAATAATAAAACATCACAGAAAAATATAGAATATTTTTAGACTGACTAATCCAAAAGAGGTCAAGAATTCAGGAAAGAAGAAAAAAGGAATATGCAATTGGTTATAAAAATAGAAACTAAAGAGTAAGTCAGAACATTTAAATCAAAATAAGCAAAATTTATTAACTCAGTAAGGTAATTTTTAAGTGCTCAATTGAAAGACAAAGTTTGTCAGAATAAAACAAAACTAAACAGTTTATAAAAGGCACAATTTAAATATAAGAATACAATGGCTGAAAATAAAAGAATTAAAGTCACCATAAACAAAGAGGAAACTTCCTCAAAATATTTAGAAAAAAGACCTAATACATGATATAGCAATTTTACTTCTGGGTATATACCCAAATGAAATGAAAACAGACTATCAAAGTGATATATGTGCCTCCAACCTCACTGCAGCATTAGTCACAATACCCCCGATATAAAAACCAGCTAAGTGCCTGTCAATGGATGAATGGATAAAGAAGACGTAAGAAGCTGTGACATGTATATCAATATATAACTTTATATATGGTTAATAAATCCTGGGCATGTAATATACAGCATGGTGACCATAGTTAACAACACTATGTATATTGTATATTTGAAAGCTGCTCAGAGAACAGATCTTAAAAGTTCTCATCACAGGGAAAAAATTATTAAGTAGGTGGAGTGATTGATATTAACTCAACTTAGATGTAATCATTTTGCAATATACACACATATATATTTAATCATTATACAGTACACCTTAAACTAATGCAATATTATATGTCAATTATATCTCAATACAACTGAAAAAATACTAATAGTAACTAAGAGTAAAGGCAAAAACTTTGATGCGATACACTAGTATCTATATATAAAAAAAAAAAAAAAGCCTAAGAGTGCCTGGGTGGCTCAGTCACTTAAGCATCAGACTCTTGACTTTGACTCGGGTCATTATCTGAGGTTCATGAGTTCAATCCTCGCACAAGGCTTGGAATTCTCTCTCTCTCCCTCTTGCTCTGCCCTTCCCTGACTTGCGCTTTCTCTCTCTCTCAAAATAAAAAAACTTATGGAAAAAAACAAAAAGCTCAGAGCCATAAGCCTAAATGGGTTCCTCTAAAATTGAGAACAAACCAAAGAAGTCAGCCATCTCCCTTTCTATTTAATATTGTGCTGGAGGTTCTACTCAGTACAATGGGGCAAGAATATATAAATGATGTAAGATTTGGAAAGAAAGTAATAAAAACCATAATTAATTTGCAGATGACCAAGAGTACCTAAAGAAATCTAAAATAATCTAGTCAAACTATTAAAAATAAGAGTTGAATTTGACAGGTTCACTTTTTGTTATTATATAAAAAACAACTGTCTTTCTATAAAACAAAACAACTGCATAGAAATAAAATGTTTCAAATGCCATCATTTATAAAGCAAACTCTTTCAATAGGATACAAAAAGCACTAACCCATAAAAGAAAGGATTTGACTACTGTAAAATCAAAAACATCTCTTCATTAAAAGACACAAACCATGGATTGAGACAAAAATATTTGCAACACAGATATTCAGTAAAGGACTCCAGAATATATGAAGAATTTCTACAAATCAATAAGACAAAATACACCCAACACAACAGAGTGTGGACAAAAGTCCCAAACGGGGCATTACACACACATACACACACACACACACACACACACACACACACACACACAATTACACAGTCTAAATGGTCAAATAAACAAATAAACATATGAGAAGGTATTTAACTCCATTAATCATCAGGTAACTGCGAAGTAATACCAGGATTAGATGCCAATAGGTAAAAACCATAATGGCTAGAGTTTCAAACACCTGAAAATATCTAGTGCTGCAGAGGACAGGGATATGAAGCAACTAAAATTCTCATTCAATACTAGTGGGAATGTAAATTTGTAAGCCACTTTAGAAAATGTTTGATACTCTTTCTTTGCTAAAGCTTAGCATATATTTACGTTAGGACACAGCAATTCCATTCCTAGGTGCACACCAACAAAAATGTGTACATTCAGGCATTTTGTTCTGCCTAACAGTCATAGGCAGAACATGGCAGCATTTTTCCTAATAGTTAAACACAGAAAAGAATCCACATGTTCATCAACAGTACAGTGGGTAAATTGTAGTAGAGTCATGAAATTGGAAAGTGTACTGTAAGAATAAACTATTGCAATGTCCAACAACATGAAAGAATTTCAAAAACAAAATTTGAGAGCAGGGAGGCAGTTACAAAATAACACAGACTGTATGCCTCCATATGTATAAATTTCCAAAAAATGGCCAAAATTAACTAATGTGGAATGAGGTAAGATAGTTATTCACGTTGGAGAGGGTAGTGACTAGAAGATGGGGACATGGAAAGCCGCCAGGTGGCCAACAATATTCTATTTTTTGATGTGGGTATTGGTTCCATGAGTGTTCACTTTTTGAAAAGTCTTTCAGGTGTGTATTCAGTGTACTATTCTTTGTGTATCTGATTTTGCAATAAAAAGTTTATGCATATATGTATGTAGGTATATAGATGAGAGAGAGATTAAGAGAATGAGCTATATTGAACAGGTTGTTTTACAAATGCAGTGAGTGTAAAAGAAGGATAATTCACCAGGACCATATGCCATTCCTCCACAATATCCAATCCATCATGACTTGAAAGATCTCATAAAGCAATTCCAGAATTACACGGAGATTGCTGTGAACTACGGAATCACAGTCAGTACAATAAGACCTTTTTTATTAAATAGCTATACAAATATTTTGGGATCAGCTGTTAGATGAATTCATAGATATAAACACATTGAATCAAAATTTGCTGGAAGAAAGCACCTGGTTCTAATAATAAACACTATCCTACTTCAAATAAGTTGAAAACTCAGTTGGAAAGTGATGTGTTATTTTCCCCTACCAAACTCAGGCAGACACAGTCAGTTTGAAGACTAGTCCCCACACAGCGAGGGCAAGGACAGACTGCAGAAAGAGACAGGCCACTCCAGATGGGTAGGTGGCAGATTTAACAAGCAAGCGAACTTACCTATGAGGTTTGCTGGGCACCGCAGGACAGGCACGGGCTCACCAGAATCTTAAAAGTTTATACAGCAGCCTTAACTGGGTTTCATCACATATTCCACCCAGATAATCTCAACAACACCTTACTCTCTCAAGGCCGCTACCTTGAAACTGGCTTCTAGTGTGGAAGTGGTGGGCAGAAGGTACATTCAAAGGGCAGGTGAGGGAGGAGCCTTCAATTACCTGGACCCGGGTCAAATGGATGTCACGTCTTCTCAATGGCCTCCTCCAATCCTCCACACCTCCTGACCTGCTCTGTGACCCACTCTCACAATCCTACAGGCCCTGCCCTCCTCCAAAATGTGCCTTAAGCATCAACAAGCAGTCCCACTACTTGCAGGTGCCCCTATCATTGCTCTATGGCTGCAGTGAAGGCAGATGGCACAGTACAGGCATGTGCAAGAGAGAACACCAATTAAAATAATGATTCCCAAAATAAGAAACATTTTTTTTCCCCATCAAGAGCCCCATGATTCAAACCACTGACTTATTAAATCCCCTAGGCCTGGGGTGGGGGTGGGCTCGGATCACTCAGTGTATTCACCTGTGTCCTCATGTGATTTAATAACGATACATTAGCAGACTCATCAGGTGTGAACACATAACATTCTGTGTAGATGGCACAGGTGCCTCCTTGCGAGGCACTAATCATATCCAAGGCCATTTTGGAGGACAGCTTTTCTCATTAGAACATTTCAATGTTCAGTGAGGATACGCTTTGTCAGCTATCATGTAAGCCTTGCTGGGTGAATTTAGTAAGGGCTCCTATGTGTGCCATAATGTCCTCCAGGCCAGTGGAAGGAACAAAGGCAGCAGCCAAATAATGAAAACAGTGGAACAAAGATTGTGTTCACCTGAGCTTAAAAAGAGAGAGGTTGACAGCTTTAGGAACTTGACCTGGTAGTACATACCACACAGTGGCCAGGGGAGGCAGCATGGTCAGCCTTGAGGAGGTGGACTCAGGGCGGGGGGCAGGATATGCCAGACCAGAACCCCCACCTTCTCCCCTCTTTCAATGGAGCTTGTCCCATTTTAAGTACAGTGTGCCTCAATTGGACAATAGATGCCAGTGGAGACTGAGCAGTTCCCCTGAACCCAGGGGAGTGAAGTAATTTATCTACCCTGGTGGGATATCTTACTGCACATTCCAGGAGATAATGCTTTTCCCAGTGTGATGGGGCCTGGTGTTCTCAGCAGCATGGCACACTGACCCACAGTGAGATTTGGGGCAAGGGCTGTCTCCAGCAATTTCTATCCCCTAATGGTGTCGGGGGTCTCAGTAGTCTGGCATACGGGGCAATTGGCCCTACCAATTGATCATTCAAATATATTAAAGTGTGGGACAGTAGTTTAGTCCAACTGGCCAAGGTGGTTTTACCTGTTAGTAATTTAATCTGCTGTTTTAAGATTTCATTCTTTATTTCTACTAATCTTGCTGCTTATGGGTCATAGGGGAAGATGGAACCTTCATTCAATGTCCTGTTCTTTTGTCTAGTCTTGCATATCATGACTTTTGAAGTGTGAACTCCTATCACTGTCTATTTTATGAGGGTATCTGTCCATAGTACTTAGTTTCTCGAATCCCCTATTAGTGGCAGCCAGGTTTGTGTCACAACATGGGAAAGCTTGGGCTAGGCCAGACAGTGTCCATATAAACCAAGGCATATTTAAAACCTCACTTACAGGGAGGAGGCCAATATAACCACGTTGGCAATCCTTTCCCTGTTGGAAACTCTGGTGAATGGCCCCAGATTCCTTTAGCAGTCTCCTTGGGTGTTGTTTAGAACACATGGGACATGCTATTACTGCATTAACCAACTCACTGTATTCAAGGGCAATTCAGCATCCTTGGCAATATATCATCCAACCTAGCTACTACCATAGCAGCTTTTCCTATGCATCCAATCTGCTGTGGAGGGTTGGTTACTAGGGTTTGTACCCAGGCTATGACAGCTGCTTCATATTGCTAGGGGGTGCCAGAATCTTAGGAGACAGTACATGGAAAATAATGAAAACTGTCTCAGGCTCTTTCAGGGAAACCAAAATGTTCTTCCCATGTATCCGGAAGCCACAATGGCTTATTCATGATTATCTTTCCCTTGGCTACCCATTGTCCAAGGATGAACCCCTTTAGAAGAGTCCAACTATCAGAGAGAGACCAAAGAAAGAGGAAGACCACTCCAGATTCATAGGTAGCAGACTTAATAACCAAGGGAACTTATATATGAGGTTTGTATTGGATGGCTGCAAAATAAGTAAATTTCCATGCCTCCCTATCAGAATCTTTAAAGTTCTTTTTATAGGCCTTAACTGGGTTCAGTCATGTCTTTAGTCCAGATGATCAACAACACCTTATTCTCTCAAGGTTTCAGCATTAAAACGGCCCTTTGTTAAATAGCCTTAAAACATTTCCCTAGTGTGGAAATGGTGGGAAAGACATACATTCCAAGAATGGGGATGGGAGGGAGGAACCTCCCACTGCCTGGGTCCAACTCATGGGTCAACCAGTGGTCATGTCCTCTGGATGACCTCCTCCAACACACACACACACATCCCTTCTCTTTCTGTAGTAAGAATGAAGGGTCAGACAGGAGCCTCAGAGATCATTATTCATTCATTTTGTTTCTTAAATTCCACATCTGAGTGAAATCATATGGTGTTTGTCTTTCTCTGACTTTTTTCACTTAGCATTATACGTTCTAGATCCATCCAGGTTGTTGCAAATGGAGATATTTCATTTTTTACTGCTGATTAATATTCCATTTTATACACACACACACACACACACACATACCATATCTTCTTTATCCATTTATCTATGCATGGACACTTGGCTGCTTCCATATCTTGACTCTTGTAACTTATGCTGCAATAAACGTAGGGGTACATATATCTTTTTGCATTAGTGTTTTGTTTTGTTGGGGACAAATACCCAATAGTGGAATTACTAGATCATATGGTGATTCTATTTTTAAATTTTTGACAAATGAACAAAGAAATGACAAACTGGGGTGCCTGGATGGCTCAGTTGGTTAAGTGTCCAACTTTGGCTCAGGTCACAGTCTCACAGTTCGTGAGTTCAAGCCCCATTTGGGGCTCTCTGCTGACAGCTCAGAGCCTGGAGTCTGCTTCAGATTCTGTGTCTCCCTCTCTCTCTGCCCTTCTTCTGCTCAAGCTCTCTGTCTTTCAAAAAAAAAAAACATTAAAAAAATTTAAATTAAAAGAAATAAAACAAACAAAAAACCCCACAGACTCTTAACTATAGAGAACAAACTGGTGGTTGCCAGAGGGGAGATGGGTGGAGGGATAGGTGAAATAGATCAAGGGGATTAAGAGTAAACTTATTGTGATGAACACTGAGTAATGCATAGCATTGTTTGATCATTTTATTGTATACCTGAAACTAATATATAGCACTACATGTTAATTATACTTGAATGAAAAATAATTTAAAAAAACATATATCCAGGCAGGGTCTTGGGTGGGATGCATGGGGCAAGTATGAGGTACAATTATACTGTCAGATCCCTGTGGCCAAGTATCTGATCTCCAGCCTTGGATCCAAACACCACATCTTGTCAAGGAAGCTAGAGATAACTGAACCTAAAGATGTGTCAATTAACTAAAAACATACCAAACAGATACGGTACACAGATGCCATATCATTATTTAATGAGATAGTAAACTCCGAGCAAGTCAGAATGTTCCCATTGTCCTGCCACTATACACTTTCACTGTTTTTAATAGGAACACGAGAAGTTAGGATATACTCAGAGTTTGGAAAGAGAAATGAGTGGCTTAATTTAAAAATATTTTTAAATGTTTATTTATATTTGAGAGAGAGACAGAGTACAAGGGGGGGTGGGACAGAGAGAGAGGGAGACACAGAATCCGAAGCAGGCTTCACACCCTGAGCTGTCAACACAGAGCCGGACATGGGGCTTGAACCCACAAACTGTGAGATCATAACCTGAGCCGAAGTCAGACGCTTCACTGACTGAACCACCCAGGCGCCTCAGGAGGGGCTTAATTTTGAGGACATTGGCATTGGGCAGTGTGCCTAATGAATCCTTCTCCACTGCGGGACTATATACAGTTGTCTGTGGAATCAGACACTCGTGCAGGTGTCTTCCCCTTGAGTAAATGAGAGGGAAACAGACAATTCTAATTAATTTTCTAAAATTCAGGCAGTCTGTTTTTGCTGATTCACTCAGACTAAACAGAATACTGTTGATCAAGCCTGTTCACAATGTGTGAATTTTATTAGTTAAATCCTTCTATCTCCAACTTCAAGGAATATTTTAATCTAATTCTCTATGAACTAACCTCAGGACTCTATCAGAATAGAAAAATATAATGCAGAAGAAAAGAATCTATGTTTAATTAATAACTGTATTAATATATGTGAAAACAAGTTTCTTAAGAATTATTGGAAATCTAGTTTTAAACTAATGCAAAAGTGACATCCAATAAAAGGATTCTCATAACAAAAATATTTGCTTAAAATGTTTTTTGGTTTTGTTTTTTGTTTTGTTTTTGTTGTTGTTATTCATTTGTTTGGGTTTTTGTTTTGTTTTGTTTTTGCCTAAACTTGCAAATACAAATGCTCCTGCAAGGAGAACTTAAACCAGTCCTACAAAGAATCTGGGAGACACTAACCTGACACAGTGTACAATGAGCCTCCTCTTTCCAGGTGGATGCATTTTATTCTATAAATTGATTAGAAGTTAACAGGAATGCGAAACCTAATTAAATATATAAATATATAAAATCACTTTTAAAAAATATATAAACCGGGGCACCTGGATGGTTCAGCCAGTTAGGCGCCTGACTTCTGCTCAGGTCATGCCATCTCATGGCTTGTGAGTTCAAGCCCTGAGTCAGGCTCTGTGCTGACCACTCAGAGCCTGGAGCCTGCTTCAGATTCTGTGTCTCCCTCTCTGCCCCTCCTACACTCATGCTCATGCTTGCTCTCTCTCTCTCTCTCTCTCTCTTACAAAAAATAAATAATTTTTTAAAAAAGATTTACAAAAATATATACAAGCCAATAAAATCTGCAGAAAATAATATAGGGGATACATACATTACTCAATTCTTTCAGAAAAGTAGTCAGAAAATTATTAAATCATACAGATTATGGTCTGCCTAATGTTAAGCATTTGAATATTTATATCATTCACAATAAATGCTTGTTTGACACAACCCAATGGACAATTTGTACCTTCTAGATATGTCATGCAAATATCACTGCACGCTGGGGAACACTCTGGAATAAAAATCAAGGCAGTGGTATAAAGTCATGCAGGTGGCCATTGTACACCTCCAGAGGCATGATCTGCAGAGACTCTGAAGGGATTACATAAATGGAGCCCATGCGTTGTGTAATGTGGCAGTCTTTTTTTTAAAATCTTTTTTATTTATTTTTGAGAGACAGAGAGAGACAGCGTGAGCAGGGAAGGGTCAGAGAAAGAGGGAGACACAGAATCCGAAGCAGGCTCCAGGCTCTGAGCTGTCAGTACAGAGCCCGACGCGGGGCCCGACGCGGGGCCCGACGCGGGGCTCGAACCCACGAACCGTGAGATCATGACCTGAGCTGAAGCCGGACACTTAACCGACTGAGCCACCCGGGTGCCCCATAATGTGACAGTCTTAAAATCCTCTTAACCCACTGAGAATGAAAAATTTATTTCATAAAGATTAGTATATGGCCACATTATGAAAGCAGGAAACCATTTGAAGTATAGTTTCATTAATTGACTGATGCCAGTATTACTACTTCTGACAATCCACTTGGAATATCATGTATCACTGACCCCAAATCACATAAGACACTAAGTTAGAGGGCAGTATCATAGAATCCATAGCCTATCTGAAGACTCCTTGGTTTTCAATTATATTTTCTTGTGGACACAATTGTTTTGTATATTTCTGAAATATCTTTGTTCTCCCTTCCATTCATATTTATAACCTCTATAGCTCTATTTGTATTATTTATATGTCTTCCCAAATGTTTTTAACGCCTTCCAATTTAACAACGCTGAAAAAGACATTATTGTGCTGTGTGCTGTTTCCTGATCATTAATGAAGACATTACATTTAAAAAAAAAGTCCACCCTTGTTAAACATATTTTTGCAACTTCAAAGTGTATAAAGCCTACAATATGAGTAATTTGAAGACATTGCCACATATTATTATTCTTTGCTTACCATCTTTTAGCTCATTTTCAGTTCTTGAGGCTGAATTTTTCTGGTTTGATTTGAATCAATTTTGCCAGCAAAGTCTCACTGATGTTATATCAATTACTGTAAGAGAAAAACATAGGATGAGCACCGTGCATAATCCTCTCTATTCAGCTATGAATTTAGTTATTCTAACAAGAATGCTATTTAGGATGTGTGTATGTGTGTGTGTATGTGCGTGTGTGTGTGTGTGTGTGTGTGTGTGTGTGTGTGTGTTGAGGGATAGTGGTATTGGGAGATGGAGAGTGCTTTTTAAAAATACACCAGTCACAAAAATAGATTTACTATTCTGGGAGAGAGCAGAATTAAAGTAAGAAAGAAATAAGCCCTGGCTCTGATCATCATGTAAACTGACAGAAGAGAAAAATGTGGACATCAAACTGGTATTCCCCTTAGACCAAGGTAAGCATGGCCCTTGCTCAAGGGAGCTGGTGCTTTGAAGTTCCTTTCTCAAAATTTTCTCACTTTGACTCTGGTCACCCTTTGGTGCCTGGGACTAGCTGGAGTTAGCAGTGCCCTGGAGTAAAGCACCCTCAGCCCTGACCAGGACCCACACGGACCCCAGTTTCTGTTTTTATCTTCTGGAGGGATTCTGACATCCTCTTTGCACCTACCCCTCATAAGAGGGAGTCAACCAGTTGCACAGATGTACTCAGGGATGGGAGAATAGGGGGTCACCCAGGCCCCCGTGGATGGATCTTATTTCGAGGAAGGTGACTTGTTAAACTAATTGTTCCTGTAGGTGGGCTTAGTATTTCTTTCACAGATTCATGAGAGACTGACCTAAAAGAACAGAGTAGACATGCTGATTTGGGGGTAATGAAAATAGTTTATCTAGACAAGTGTCTTGCAAAAGCAATATTTGCTAGAAGTGGCATACTCTAGGGGGTACCCTGTATGAGAATACTTGGATGACAGAAAGTCCCTGTTAGTCACAGAGAATTCTACAAGAGTCATTGGAAATCTCATCCAGATCATTTATTTTTCCTTTTTCAACAGATTTTAAGAGAATCTGGCTACAGAGTATCTACACTTGGTTTGAAATCATAAATGAAGTCTTCGTACTGACTGGTTATACAAGGACTCCTGTACATTTTCTTTCCTTTGAAGAAGTTTGGAAATGCCTGAATAGTTGACACCTAATAAGCAAGTTCAACTGTAGATGTGTTTTACATCTACAATAAACTGACTTTAAAAGAACATTAAAAAGACATTTTAAAGGACATTATCCTCAGTAATCTGGGTGAGACTCATCCAAGCAGTTGAAGGACCCTAACAACAGAAGGAAGATTTCCTTGACACAAAAGAAATTCTGCCACTGAACTGAAGCAGTAGCCCACGCCTAAGGGTTTCCAGCTTGCCACCTGTCCTATAGACTATAGGTTTATCAGTCCCCACAACCACATAGTCCAGTTTCTTGACATCTATGCATGTATGCATCCATCCATCCAATCTACTGGCTCTGATTCTCTGATGGGAACCTCAATGATATATGTCAAAAGTACCTCTCCAAAATGTTCAAATACATTTTCTGACATCAAATCTCCTTAGGCTAATGAGGAGGATACCCTGCCTTCACTCAACTAGTTACTGTGCCCAGAGGACAAGCTGGGTCACAGGCCTGCCCCTCGAGTCAGGGGTTAAGTCATTTCCCTCAATAGCATGAACAGAAAATCAGGGGAAACAACTCAATAAAGAAAATATGGATTCTTCTGTAGAGGAAAGTGATTCTGGATAGCCATCACATGAAATGTCCAAAAAGAGAACTTATACACTATCTGTGTGTCACAACTGACATTCATAGGTGCCAAGCAGATTCAGGTTGAATAAAACTTCCAAATATTTTGAGATCTTACCAATCTGGATTATATGTTCTGGTAAGAGTCAAAATTTCTTCCCAGAATGCAGTTTATTCACATATTAGATAACGTGAATAACAATGCATCCCTTGATTTTTTTTTTCAACAAACCAATATAAAACCATAAGCCATGAAGTTTACGTGCAGTTTGTTGATGTTGATCTTTCAGCATCTGGCTTTATGTCCTATTTCCCTCATTGCCACATTGACCTTTGTGGTCTCATATCTGCACTGTGTTTTCTCGTGCTCTTGAATCTATTAGGACCAGCAGCTGACAAATTAGCACTGTATTGGTGGGCTTGATTCTGTTTACAGAGGAGTTACACTAGTTAGGAAATGAAGAATTTGGCTCAGGGTAAGTGGGGGATAATACAGCATGGCTGAGGATCCATCTGGACTTGACACTGGCATTGATGACACCACTGACCTAAATGCAGTGTAGTCTTCAAAATGAAGAGGCTTCCCAGGCAAGGTGTTTCAGGGGTCAAGTTTTATCAAAGAGAGAGGTACTAGGACCAGAGCAACTGAAAGGTCCCAAGGCTTGAGCAGGACTTGGGCTTGAGTTGGACTCTGTCCAGTGGGTCATATTAGTTATGGAAAAGGTGACATATAGGCATTCTGGGTAAGATCAGAATGATCAAAAGTACCGTGGAGAATAATCTCCTCCCATGTGGGATTGTGAGGTTCTCAGCCTGTCTGGGAAAAGGGGTATATTCTAAAACTGAGAGACAAGATGGAAAGAAAGGCTGTAGCCAAACCATGAAGGGCTCTGGCTGTCACTCGTAACAATACAGGCTAGGAAACAGGGACAAGTTTTTTAACCCAAAAAAGGAATGTGATGAAATAGGTGTTTTTAAATTGTTTGGTGTCTCTGTTAGAGAGACAGTTGGAACCAGGAGGAGCTGCAGAACATTCTAACAAATGCAGCTTGAAGTCGAAACAAATAGTCGTTACCATTCATTTGGGATTTGTGCTACTTTGCAATGTTCAAAGAATCCTTTCAAAAAATATGGGATCATAATGGAAAAATAATGGGAAAATTGAAATAGATTATGAAACATCAGAAACATGCACAGATTTTCAGCACAGTAATGCTAGTGCAGTTATATGTATTGATTCCTCATTCAAATACAATTAAGCTTTGAAATCAACTGCATATGGATTCAGACAGTTGAAAATGATATATTTCTTCAGTACTTAATAGATGTCCAAACTGTGTCTGGCAATGATAGAAAATTGGGTGAGTAAATTGTTCTATTTTACTGTTAGGCTAAATTAACTCTTTCTGCTTTCAGTCGTTGTTAGTTTGTACCGTTCTTCATAGTCTCTGCTGCCTGTTTACTCTGTTAATCTCTGTTGTCTTCATGCTACTCCATTTTACAGATAAGGAAATTAAAGTCCAGAGATGGCAAGTCATTTGTCTCACATATCATTTGCATATCATTTGCTATTTAGTGGTAGAGCTACAGAGAGCTTGGACCTCAGCACTGTTCAGTAAAGAATGAGCTCTTAGTGTGGGAGATAACCATGAGCTCTGGGGAAGCAAATCAAGAGAAAGATAAATAGTTTGAGAAGGATGGGTGAAGAGCATCTGAGCTAAGGGGAAACACCGAGCTGATCTCGGTTTGGAAATGGGCAGAATTGACTATTCAGACTCTGCCCATTTCCCTCCTGCCCCCCCCTCCCACCCCCACATTCAACCAACTTCCAGCCAGTGCATACAGCAAGCTGAAAGCCCCCAGGAGTAGAAGCAGCTCCCCTTTGTTTTGGTCACTCAGCACCAAGTCATGTTCAGATTTCATGGATCGATGCCTCCCACCTGGAGGGAGGATGTGGCACCATCGGAGTAGCTCAGTGCAGCAGCATGGCTTGCTCTTACCCCATTTGGCTGGGGAGGGGCTATATCAGTTTGCAGAGTACCAGACAGTTAAGGCTTCCACTATGGTTGTATGGATTAGGCCCTACAGAGTATGTCCAGCTGACGGCTGAATAGGCTAATACCTAAGCTGTGTTCTCTCCACGCCAGGCTTAACACACAGCATCATGTCCTCCTTTTTTCTAATGTGCACAAGATGCCATATGGGCTTAAAGTGAGCCTGATATAAGGTAATTCCTGTAGGAGCTCTGGTCACAGTCCACCACAGTACTGAACCCTAGTGTGCTCTATCACGTATATGCGTGTGTGTGTGTGCTGTGAGCAAGACAGAATAGACAATAATTAGATGGGTAAAGCAAGGACTCAAATCTATCCAAAAACACATTATCCTTTTATTAAAAAATGTACTCATTTTACTGAAAAATCTAAAAGTGCATATGGTGATGTCATTTTTATTACATAGAGACCCAGTGGGAAGACCCAGAGAAGAGAAAGAAGTAGCTAAGTGTCCTTACCAACTTTCTTCTCACTCTGGATGAGGCTACTGAAACACTTTACAGGTTCTAGAATCTAAGGGAATTATAGCTGGCTCTTCTATGTGCCCTTCTGAAACTACCTACTCTAGTCTATATCCCCCACTCAATCACTCTCCCTCTCTTCTTGGTCCCTTTGTACCAGCTGATTTTTAAATCATTCTTGGATACTGCTTAATGGATTGCATTTGGATTAATGTCTCAGGCCTACAAAACACCTCCATTCCTTTCTTGCATCTAGCCTATTCTTCCAGAACTCTTGCATAGGACAGAGCACTGGTTCTGCCCTTCTGAGCTCATGTCCACTGAGCATTGTCCCACTGGAAGCAACTAGACTTGACCAAGATTAGATGTCTAAAGGTGTGTTTTGAGCATACATTTTTTATACTTGGAAAAATGGTAAGCTGCCATCATGGGAATAAGATTAATCCTTAATATGGAAGGACAGCAACAGTAGAATATTTCAGAGGAAAAGCTCTGCATCAAACTAAAGCCCTCCCCTCATCACCTTGCTTGTGAGATTTAGCCACCCGTGTGTGTGGACTATGAATGGTAATTATCTGAATGAGTGTGCATGGTTTGTGAGAGTCAATAAATGTCCACTTCGGTACACCTTGTCAGTTGCAATTTGCATCAAACCCTCCTTTCTCATCACAGGATGATCTAGGTTGAGAGGTAAGGAGAGGCTAAGGAATATACAGGATTAATTAGCAAGTATTTGAATGGAAGATGCTGTGAGCCAAGGGCAAGAGGTACATGAATGGGAGTCAAGAAATCAATTGAGGGAAATCAACAAGACATGTAATTAAATGAAAGACAGACTTCAGGACAGATGCTTGGGATGGTCTGACTTAATTCTAGGGAAAGATAGTCAGCTAAAAGCTAAAATATAAAGGGCAGAAAATAGATCTGCCCACTCACTTGGTGCCTTGCCTTGTTAGACATGTGAGCTCAGGTGGTAATAATAGCAAAGTGACACTTGTTACATACCAGGTAGTTTTAAATGCTTTGCGTACTTTAACTCTCATATCCTATAAGGGAGTTACTATTATTGTCATCCCCATCTTAAAGATTGGAAAATTGTGGGAGAAAGTGGTTAAGTAAGTTTGTCTAAGATCACCTCACAAGTAAGTGGCATAGTTAGCATTTGACTCCAAAGTGTATGGTCATAAGTACTACACTGTATTCCCAAATTAGGAGGCATGTCTTTCTCCTTTGAAAATCATGAGAAATATATCAAAGCTAGAGAAAGCTAACAAAGTAAGAGTCCCAAAAAATCTGCCACAAGGAAATGAAAGTAGACAGGAGTTCACTATGGAGAATGTCTTGAGGGACCCTGCCCCTCACCCTTAAAGTGTATTCTCCCTGATGTTTCTGCTTGGAATAATACCACTGATTCCTTGTCCAGGTTAAACCTCATAATATCCGTGTTTTCTTTTACATTTTAGTTGGTCCCAGCCCAGATTATAAGGTTCAACCATCCTAATAGGATCTTCTTACTCAGAGAAGGATTTGGCATCAAGAAAGTGAGATTCTGAAAAGGGTAGGCAGGGTATCAGACAAGGCAGATAGACCTGGGGGAAAAAAGGAAGGATCCTAGTTATAAAGTCTGTACAATAAAGAAAGTAGAACCTTTTCTTCTTTTAAATTGGTGTCATGACACTGTGAGTCCAGAAATAAATTGACTTACATCCTGAAAACCACAGAATGAATCCTCATATGAAGAAATAGTAATATCTATGTTTGAATGCAAGGGAGAAAGTGTATGTTTGAGTGTAATGATTTTCCATAATTGGTATTTTTTCACCTTAAAATACCTAGGGAATAGACAACATAAGGAATAATAATGGATAAATACTATTGTTCCTCCAGATTTTTTGGATCAAGAAACTAAAGTTCAGAGAGATTAAGTCACTTGCCCAAAGGCACTCAACCAGGGAGTGGCAGAGCCTAGCTGTGCACTCAGGAAGGACAATCCCAGAGTCCACCCTTTAAGGTTTAGACTGCACTGCCCTTTATGTGAAACAGTGGGCAAAATGCTGGCTACATGAAGCCCACAAATCATGATTGGCACCAGAGCACTTTATTTGGCTCAGGATAAACCCAACACAATTCAAACAGAGCAACCCTTTTCAATTCAATGCATACTCCTGTGTCTCAGCACTTTGTTGCAGACTCCTGGGAAAACAAACACAAGACTCAGCCCTCAGTGCAGGAGACACATAGCATCTCAGTGCATGCGAAGAAACACAAAAGCAGGATTACACATAGCAATGTGTCCTAAACCCTGTTAGAGGAAAAATATACAACATCCAGAGGATCTAGACAACTCCTGAGTTTGGGAGTCAGGTAGAATTAGTGAGGCGGGCCATTTACCCTGGATCTAAAAGGACCTGTGAGGTGAAAGTGACTGGGAAAGGGGATTTTGGGCAAAGGAGAAGATCAAATAAAAGTGCACAGAACATCCTGTAGCTGGGTGTGTGACAGGAATCACTGCTTAGGCTGGAACATCTAGGCAAGAAGGAGGATAAAAGATGCGACTGCAGATTACATTTAAAATTCAATACAAATGAGTATACATGGTGAGTGGGGCGAAGGTGGGTTATATAATAAAGAAATGAACAAGATTCAGAGCCCAGCCCAAGCTGGGTATGGGAAGAAGCCTTTTTTCAGGTCAGAATTCAGATCAGTAGAGAAGCTAACAGTATGCAGTTTTAATCAACACAAAAATTGTGATCTCCAAGTGCAAATGCCCTTCCACGGCTATTAGAAGAACCCCTGAAGAGTCACTCATGCAAAAAAATACTTCATTGCCATTGTTATCAGGCTCATAAGTTTGCACAGCCAGATAAGTAGACACACGCTCCATTGCATCTTGTGAATATCATAGCTTTTGTTCAGTATCACATTGAAATCCTAGGACTATGTCATTTACCCTACCATATATTTTTTTACTCATTTTAAAAATACAACACAAAAGATATGCATAATGGCAAGGCAAAGACTCCCAAAGATTGCAATTTAGTTTAAAAATGGAATGGAAATTGGGAGGTACCCAATGCTTTCAGTTGATATCCACCATATGAAATGTGAAATACATAATAATTTTGAATTAAATATTCACAAGTTAAAAGTTTTGTAGATTGTTCTTTTTTCCTCACTCAGGTGAAGTAAAAACCAGTAAATTCACACCCCTTTGTTAGATGATTTGGGAAATATATGCAAAACAGAAAATATGCATTTTTGTCTTCAAGGACTTCGTAGCTTTATTGGAAAGGTGTGTCTTACACTACAGACCTGTAAGTAGTGGCCCTGTGTTGATGGATTAAAACTTTAGTCACTATAGTTTCACAGAATTATATACTTACAGGGCAAATGGATACTTCTAAAATGCTTTAAAAATAGACATTCAATAAAGAGTTTTCCCTGCATGTATTTTTTGTGTCTGGTATGTCCTAGATACTGTAGAAACAGAGAAGACTAAGAATGGTTTCTGTCCTTTAATAGTCCATCAAGTTAAAAAGAAAAAAAAAAGATACAACAATTCAAGCACCACATAAAGCCACGTACAACAGAGGGATAAACTATGTGCCACAGTAACACAAAGGAAAGGTGACTACCGCTCTCTTTCCCATGTATGATTTTATTACTCAGAAAACTCCTTCTACTAAGACTAATGCCCAAATTTCTGTCTAGCTTTTGCTGCCTGGATCACAAAATTCATATTAGAGAAGGAACCCTGCTAACTATATTTGAATGAACAATATATCCAGTACTTGTCATTAATTTTAGCCTAAGATATATTAGAGGGTAAAAAATCATGCCCAGTTTCAGTTTAATTCCTGAATAATTCTGATGACCATTAGACATGATGATATATCTAAGCATAAAAGCACACAGCAAAATCAAAGCCCAGATTTTTGAGATTTAGATTCTTGTAGTTGTGAGAATCAGAGTGAAGAATAGTGGGAAGCAAGCAAGGTAGCCAGGGTGCAAAATTTAAAGAGGCACTCACTCCCCACTGAACAATCCTGGCTAACAGCAGGTGCCTCCTTAAAAATGTGTGTCATTGGTACCTAGCTGGCCTCACTTTAGCCTCAGTTCTAGAGTGAATATTTTAAAGGGAGAACAAAAGAAAAGGAAATGTTGTTAAAAGAAGCCTATAGCAGCTGGAGAAATGGACCCAGACCATCCATTTCACAAAAGCCTTTCTCCATGCCACCACCACCCCCCCTTTAGAATGGCACCACAATAAGCCTCAGTGATTTCCCATTGCAGACACAAGGCTCAGAGTGCCTATTGGGTCTTTCTTCTTTTGACGAGGCCTGGTCAACATCACTCTTGACCAAGTCCTTGACTTAGCTATAATCAATAAAGAACACCACAAAACTGAAAAGATTAGAGCACTTTTGAGTGAATCTTTATGTACTCTGATTTAAAATGTACCTGGGATTTATTTTAATCAGCTATGGTAACACACGAAGGAAGAAGCTTTAGACTCATAGATGCTAGAAACAGAGAAGGTACAGCATGCCATGCAGGACACCACGGTTGGTCAGAAATCAGAAGTGGCAAGAGGAAAATATGAGGTTTTAGGGTGGTTTTCCATAGGTAGAAATGGGCAAGGCAGGGTAGTTCAGTTACATAGATTTAGGATTGGCTAGTTTGAATAATTTCAGCAGGCTCCAGCAGATAGAGCTTCTCCTGGTTATCTGATACCAGGCCCTGGGGTGGAGGAAATAGTGGCTCCCAGGGTGAGAGCAAGATAAAGGAGTTATGAACTCTGGATTGGTTTATTTGCATATGAAAGGAACACTTCCTGGAGGGCAAGTTGATTGCTATCTCTAGGATGAGCTAACCTTGAGAGGGAAGTCCCTTTTAGTGTCAGCAAGATTCCAAGGAGTCAAAGCATCAGAAGAAAAGACATGCTTAATATATGCCCATATTTTAATAGTCACTCTTCAGTAAATTTCTAGAATTCCCAAGGCCTGTAAGAGAGCTAAGCTTTCTTCTCTTAGGAATGATATGGAAGCATTAATGCAGCAAAGTTTGGGGAAAATGTACAATATCACTACATGAGCTATAATCAGAGGGCTTTGGCTTCCCAGAATTTTCAAGCCAGCAATTTTTCACAACTCAGAAACTGTTTTTTAAAATACATAGAGAGAAAGCTCTTACTGGACTCTGGGTAGACATTTTTAACATTTACAGTAACTCAACACCCTAAGGTTTTAATCACCAAAAAGCTTATATAAAAGGTGCAAAATCCATGGACTCCTTTCCATGTTGTGTTTGTGAAAGAGATGGAAAAACAAAGTGTTCAATGAAAGTAAGAGCTATAAAGACAGCGATAAGGTTCCTGCGCCTTGGGACACAAAGTGGCTGACATGAACACTCCGCTTCCAGATGAAATTAAATGTGCTGGAAGTCCTTTCACAGATAATACAGGTGGCCACATCTTTCCCACTATGTAAGGTACGTAGTGAGATTTTTTAGAACTAGGAAAACTGCCAGCTGAGGAGAAAACTGGAGAAAAGAGCAACTTACAATTATTAGGGTGCTGTAGGATCTGACTAACCAGAAAGGCCTGAAAGAATGAAATTCTGTTCAGCTTGTGTTAACAGTGTTGGAAGTGTGAGAAATGGAAATGAACTTAGTTTCAAGATATTTGAGAGGTGCAAACATCAAAGGGGCATAATTAGAAGCAAGTGCTTAGAGTGGAAAAATGATAAGAGATTCATGGCTGATAATCAGGAATTAATTTCAGGTCTGCAATTTCTCTGAAGACACAGAGCTGGTCTGAGAAAACATTGAGCAATCCTATCTCCTTCTCCGGAGATGTCTCTAACAATGTCAGCATTCTTACTTGTAAAGATCATCTGAGAAACTGCCCATTCTGGTATGATTGTATCCTACTCAGTGTATCAATGCTATGGGTTGAACTGCATCCTCCAAACAAAACAAAACAAAACACACTGAAGTCCTAACCCCCAGAACATCAAAATGTGACTTTATTTGAAAATAGGTCATTGCAGATGTTTAGTTAAGATGAGGGAGTACTGGAACTAGGGTGGGCTCCTAATCCATTATGACCAGTACCCTTATAAGAAAATGGCACAGAAACACAGAGATAAGGCCATTAGATGAGGAAGGCAGAGGTTGGAGCAATGCAGCTACAAGCCAAGGAGCACCAAGGATTACAGGCTAAACACCTGGAATATTAAAAAAAAAAAAAAAAAAAAAAAGTTTCCCCTACAGGTTTCAGAGAGTGCATGGCCCTGTGGACACTTTGATTTCAGACTTCTAGGCTCCAGAACTATGAGACAATAAATGTCTGTTGTTCTAAGTCACTTAGTTGTGCTACTTACAGCAACCCTACCAAACTAATATACAGGCTCTAACTACTGACCAGAGGTCTTATAGTACATCCTCAGTTCTTAGTATTGAACACCAAATCTAATACTCTTTTTGCTAATTTTGAGGAGGTAAGCTAATTTTAGGACTGATTTTGTTATATTTTGCTGTGGCATCATGAATCAATTTCCAAAGAGTAGAGAGTTAGTCAACACAGTAATATTAAGAACTTGTTCTTTGACTCAGAACCTGACATTTGGGCACTTCTGGGACTATTCAGGACCTGCAATGCCAACAAAGGGTTACCAAGGCCATGCTCCTGTAAAATATGAATGCCAGAGAAGAATCATGAATGGCCAAGGAGTAAGATATGACATCAAAAGACTTTTGAGATGAATTTGAAATCAGTAAAGCAACCCTAACATCCTGGAGACTGTAGTGATCCCCTAGCATTGGGAAAGAAAACTAATGAAAAAAAAAATCATCCAACTATAACTATCCACAAAAAACTAAACAGAACAGAACAGAATGAATTTGTATGTTGAAGAACACAAAGTCAGAGTTGGAGTAATTTTTGTATGTGATGAACAGTAAACAGTACTCAGTGTTCACAAAATTTGGAGGGAAAGACTATCCCCTATATGCTGCCCACAGGAGTATAAATTAGGGTAGCCTTCTGGAACACACTCTGATAATGTGTACCAAAAGTCTAAAACATGCGTATATTACTCATCAGCCTGATGTATTTCCCATCTTATTTCATGGTGTTGTCTGAGAAGGGGAATCTAAATGTTTAATATATTGATAGGGGTGTAGGTTACACAGGTATATGCATTTGTCAAAACTGAACAAACTGCACACTTAAAATGTCTGCATTTCACTGCAAAAAATATACAATAAAAAATGAACCAATAAATGAAATTCCCATTTTAAGTTCGTATTCTAGAAATATATACAAATTTTTTAATAAAATAGAGATTCCCTTGTAGGTCAGAAAGAGAGAAAAGGATCCTAGACTATGTGTGAAAGAATAGTATGTTCATTTCAAGGTCTCCTGCCAGCTCTGACCCAAGTATAATTAAGCTGGATGTATAATACTGCCTAGCTTATGAGACCTAAAATTCAGAGTTGCACTGATGTAGGGCTTGGCTGACCACGGTACACAGAAAGGACCTGTGATGATTAGTGGGCTCTGTGTCCCCAGTAAGAACAGGCATATACTACTTCCACATCCATCCATGATCAGTATTAGATAATTATCAGATAATGTCCTTTAATACTTTTGAGAGGAGGTGGCCAATAGAACTCATCTCTTGAAGACCCAAGATTCTAAATGGGTTCCTGCATTTTCTCACAGTGGCCATAATGTCCAAACTAATGTGGAACAGAGGCAAACATCAGTGAGGCCATTATCAATGCATTGGTGACCTCAGGCTAGGACATTGTGTGGACACAGATTCAAGAGAGTGAGTCAGTGAAATATTATGGAAGGGCTGTGGATGACGGCACTTATATAGTCCTAAGTTTTCCCCTTCACGCCACACTTGATTAGCACTTACAATGACCTCACTCATCTGACCCTTTATATCACTTAACCATTGGTTAGAAGAGGAAGTGCCAACTCTTATGTCCAGACTGAGAAGGGATATCTTGTCTCCAACCATTATAGCAAAGTAGCCAAGAACACAGACTAAAGCCAGAAGGCTTACATCACACCTTACCATTTCCAGCTGTTTTAACTTGGACAATTAACTTAATCTCTCCTTCAGTTTTTTCACCTGTAAAAAAAGGAGATAATGTTTATATATAGGGCTGTTGGGAGAATTAAATGGGTTAATGAAATGGGCAGAGTGCTCAGAAAAATGTCGGGCAAATTGTCAGCACACAATAAATACTCATGATAATTGTTAAAGGTTATCTTCTTATTCCTGCACATTGTGCACAAATGTATCAATTCTGCTATAAGTAACATAGATTTTATCAGATACTCAGAGATCCAGAAATACTAAGAATCAAGGAGAAACCACCTCAGGAAAGTCATTTCTTAATTTCCTGATCCCATAGATATTCTGCTTGTACTAATAGTATTCTAAATATGTGGGTCTGATTTCCAGACAAGCACAGTCATGATTTGAAAACTCCCATCCACATCTAACACCCCCACCCCAACACCCACCCTCACTTACAGTACTACCCAATTATATGCAGATCCATATCATCCAGAATGTTCCAAGATGCACTTCCGTCTGCAGGAAGCATATGGTGAAGAATTTATCTTTTAATGCATGTTTCCATTTTGTTGTTGTTGTTAAAATTGCCAGAGTCTGAATTTTCCCCTAAAGAATATTCTTTCTTTCTTCGTTTTTGGGTTTATTTACTTACAAGTTTCATTGACTTTAGCAAGTCCAATACACAATAGCTATGTTAGGATGAAATCCATCTGATTAAAGTCTGCATCCTTCTCTCCAGGTGAACAAAAGCACTGCAGGATTAAAGCAAATAGCATTAAAGACATAATTAAGGAAAGAGGTGAGAAAGTTTTTAAAAAATCTATAATTTTAACTACAGCCAGGATTATTCTCTGCACTTTGCATTTAATGCTGTGTAGTCATTAGAAAATCTGAAACTTAATTCTTTTAGCTCTCATTTTTACATGTTTATCCAGGAGCAAAGGTATAAAAGTAGAGAATTTGCTTGGCCAAGAGACTTATTTCATTTACAAAATTTTATTTTTATGTTTCCCTGTTTCTTTTTTATAAACCGTGAGGTGATCTGGTCCATGGTTTCACAAATGCTGAAGTTACAAGTAGACCACTCAATCCTGATAGTCATAATAATTTCTGCTCTATAGATTCAGCTTGATAAGATATAAAAATTCCAGACATTTTATTTTAGTGACAAAATAAATTGGATGCACGACTTTTGGCCTGCTGCTATGGCCTCTATAGTCTGCGTTGCTTTCCCAGAACTAATAATTTAATTATGATAAGTACAGGGTTCTTTTGAATTCATTCAAATGGCATATATGTACACATACTTCCCAACTGCTTCTGCAATGTTATTAATAACTATGTGCTAATTATGTCAATAAATTAATTGGAACTGTACTCCTATTGGTGTGGCCTCTACATCCTTCTGCTGCTATTCTTCCCATGGACTTTTAACCTTGGCTCTAATAAACTGGCAGTTTGTTCCTCATGTATAAGGAGCATTTTCCTGGATTATTATATTTTAATGCATGCTCTGTTCAGCATTAAATATCTGCTCCTTTAATTCATTTATTGACTGCTGGATGGTTTGCAAGTAACACTGCAGTGGTTTAGAAATTTATTTGGTAAATCATCGATTGACCCTTTCAATCACCTAATTAACCATGAATGAAAGATTTAAATACGTTTATGTTTCTTTTTAAATAAAAGTATGTATAAACTGCAAACCAGAGTAATACAAATTAGCAATGTGGCTGTGCTATTATTGAATCAGCACCATTGGAGTCATCAAATATCAGGAAAGGAGGCAGAGGTTTGGCATCTTTTTCTAACATATATGTAATATTATGCTCTTTTTCCTCAAATAGCTTTCAGATCATTGCACACACAGAATGCAATTACTGAAAAGCAGTAAAGGCATGACTTTTAAAAGACTATGATGCCCCGAGCAATCAGTCACTATATGAGATGGAATGAAATGCTACGCCTGCCAGTTAAACTTTGGGAATGAAGGAGCAATTTCTACAAAAGGCACCATGTTCATCTTACAAGGATATTTCCTTTAGCATCAAGTTGTAAGGTGTTACTGTCAGAGAACTTTTCGGTTTTCTGACTTTTTACATGCATTATATATAATGTCTATTATGTATCTTTACTAAAGTGGATTATAAAGAAAATAGCAGCAGTTTGCTTTATGCTGAAAGGCAGGCACTTAAAGAGCAAAGCATCCTTTCCACTTCCTCTAGCCTTCTCACCCTGGAACAATGCACTTGGCAAAAGAGCGCTTTCCGTTGTCCCTTTCCTTCCTCTGAAATAGCCATGTGACAGCAGAGTTGCCTAGAAATGACTTCTTAAGCCTCAGGGTAGAATTCAAGTCTGTCAGCCTGAACTGCTGTGCAGCTTCTGGGAGCACACAGGGAAGGATGGAAGTGAGACAGGGAAAACGAAGAAGTGAGACTACATGTCCTCACATGGAGTTTAGGGTCCAGCAAGAGCATTACTTTCTTGTCCCTCTTCATCCACCCAGGGCAGAAATCCACTTTCTGGATTGGTTTAGAGGGTCAAAGGGATTGAAATAAAATACCCATGCTTTGTATTTGCTTTCATTAGTGAATTTTTCATGATTCTGGTTAAAGTAACACTCAGGGCAGAGGACATACGGGCTGGAAGTCACAGGTTGATAATCCCAGGAGGACCAGAGAAGATTTAGTCCGTTTCTAGAGGCAGAGATTGACCTAAAATGGAAAGGGAGAGGATTCTTGCCAAAGTCCCAAGCTCTTATACCAGATTCAACACTCATTTCTGGGTCTGTCACCAAAGCAGCCAAATGAAACATTTCTAAGATTTTCTGTCTGAAACGTAAAGCAACCATTTTCTTGTTTATAATTCACATGTAAATAAAAAACACTCTATAAGTACCAACCATTATTTTAAGTGTGTGACCATTTTCACCATTAAGATAATTTGATTTCCTTGTAGAAGTATTTATAGAAGAATTATTATTATTTTTTTTAATTTTCAAAGCTTCCATGTTTGGGTCCTCCCACCCCATCCTTTGACTTATGAATCCAGTAATGAGGATACATGTACTAGCTAGGAAACTGAAAATTCTACTAGATATTTCAAGACTCTTAACTCATCATTAATGTTACACTGAAACAAATATTATTATGTTTTCTAATCATTTATATGACCTAAATCCAAAAGATTTGAAAAATACTATAGGCTATTTATGTTCTTCATATTAGTATCTGACCTATAATTATCATTTGATCATATGTAAACGTGACTTTTTGCTTTCATCTTCAACAGAGATGGTCACACAATAAATTCTCTCAATCAGGCACTTAAAAAACTTAATGACTAATTCTGGGAATATTTTTGTAATATTTTCTTTTTTTAATTTATGTATTTTTGAAAGAGAGAGAGACAGAGCACAATCAGGAGAGGGGCAGAGTGAGAGGGAGACACATGATCCAATGCAGGCTCCAGGGACTCAGGTATCAACACAGAGCCTGACATGGGGCTTGAGCCCAAGGGCGCCTGGGTGACTCAGTTGGTTAAGTGTCTGACTTCAGCTCAGGTCATGATCTCATGGTTCCCAGGTTTGAGCCCCGCATGGAGCTCTGTGCTGAGAGCTCAGAGCCTGGAGCCTGTTTCAGATTCTGTGTCTCCCTCTCTCTCTCCCCATCCCCACTGTCTCTTAAAAATAAATAAACATTAAAAAAAATTTTTTAAAGAGCTTAGGTGCTTTTTGCAGCATCTCTTAAATATTTATTAGGCATAAAAACTAACAGAATTGAAAAATGAAATTGACACAAAAATATTGTAGCTGATTTTCCACATTTCTATTAGAAATTTTCTACCAAAAAGACCAGAAATTAAGAAAAGAGCAACAGAATTAATAAGATTGATTTCAAAGAAACTTGATATACAAGGAATATTTACAAAATATGAATAAGTACCAGATCATAAAATAATTCTTGAAACATTTCAAATAATTGATATCACACAGTATATGAACTCTGTCCATGATACAAAAAAATGAAGAATCAGTAGTAAATGATAGTCCCTCCTAAACCTTACATACTCCTGAATAACTAATGGATTTAAGAGGAAAACACAAGGGGAATTATAAAATATTTATAGAACACAATGACAATAAATGAACTACATACCAACACTTGTGGGATGTAGCATAAGTGGAACTAGAGATCCATTATAGTATTAAAAGCACTTTTTAAGAAGGACTATT
Organism: Cryptoprocta ferox; assembly: GCA_028646485.1. Classification (NCBI taxonomy): domain Eukaryota; kingdom Metazoa; phylum Chordata; class Mammalia; order Carnivora; family Eupleridae; genus Cryptoprocta; species Cryptoprocta ferox. The sequence goes on along the minus strand of CM053576.1, from coordinate 115,622,574 downwards.
AAAAATAAATGAGTTAAGTATTTAATTCAAGAAGCTAGAAAAATAGTAACCAAAAGAATGAAGAAGAAAGGAAATAATATAGATAAAAGTATGAGTTAATAAATAGAGAGAAAACTAAAGATAATCAGCAAATTCAAAGCTGATTCTTTGAAAATAGTCACAAGACAGAACATGCTAAATAAAAGGGATAAAAGAAGGAGTTGGGGTAGCAAATCAGAAATGAAAAAAAGCAGGATATGACTGTATACAAGATCTTTTTAACAGCTCATGAAATTAGTTTAAACAACAATTGCCAATAAGTTTCACAACTTAGAAGAGTGCTAATATCATGGAAAAGTATAAATTATCAGAATTGATTTATGAAGGAAAACAAAATCTAATTTCTTTCTCTAGAATGCTATAAGATTCATTCTTTTAAGGTATACAATATGCTAATTTAATCAAAGTAAAAACATTTTTTAATTGTAAAATGATTACCACAACCAAGTTAAGTAACACATCCGTCCATCACTTTGCACATTCACCATGTGTGTGTGTGGGGGGGTGAGGACACAAGATCTACTACGTTAGCAAATTTCAAATATACAAAGCAGTACTATTAACTATGATCACCATGCTGTACGTTGAATCCCCAAAAATTATTCATCTTAAAACTGAAAGTCTGAACCCTTTGACCAATATCTCCCCATTTCCCTGACTCCGCAGTCCCTGGCACCACTTTTGTATTCTCTGGTTCTATGAGTTTGACTTTTTCATATTTCACATACAAATGAGATTATAGAGTATTTGCCTGTCTGTGATGGGCTTATTTCACTTAGCACAATATCCTCCAGATTCATCTATGTTGTCATAATGGCAGGATTTCCTTCTTTATTTATGACAATAATTTTCAAGTGTGTCTGTATGATATATATATATATATATATATATATATATATAATGAAAATATCATGAAACATGTGAGATATATAGATATATAGATATAGATATATCCATTTTCTTTATCCATCAATAGACACTTTGTTTCCACATCTTGGCTATTGTGAATAATACTGTAGTGAACATGGGACTGCAGGTATCTCGAGATACTGTGGCAGTTCCTTTTGAGGAAACTCCATACTGTTTTTCAGAATGGTATGCTAAATTACATTCCCACCAACAGTGTTTAAGGGTTTCTTTTTCTCCAAACGCTTACCATCACTTTCTTATCTTTTTAGTAATAGCCATCCTAACAGGTGTTAGGTGATAGCCCATTGTAGTTTTGCTTGCATTCCTCTGATGATTGGTGATATTGAGCATTTTTTCATACACCTATTGGGCATTTATATGTCTTCTTTAGAAAGAAATCTATTCAAATTCTTTGCCCTATTTTGAATTGGGTTATCTTATTTTATTTTATTGATTGAGTGATTGATTGCTACAGAGTTTTAGGAGTTCCTTATATATTATGGATATTAACCCCTTTTCAGATATATGGCTTCCAAATATTTTCTCACATGCATAGATCATCTTTTCATTTTGCTGCTTTTTCCTTTGCTAAAGAAGATTTTAGTTTGATGTAGTCCCACTTGTTTATTGTTGCTTTGGTGGCCTGTGCTTTTGCTCTCATATCCAAAAGAATCATTGCCAAGACCAATGTTAACAAGCTTTATCTGTGTTTTGATCCCTAAGAGTTTTATGATTTCATGTCTTACATTTAAGTCTTTAATCCATTTTGAGTTAATTTTTGTGTATGCTATAAGACAAGGGTCAATTCCATTTTTTTTGCATGTGGATAACCAGTTTTCCAAACACCATTTATCAGAGAGACCATCCTTTCCCAATTGTGTAAAAGCAAAAACCAGTTATAAAATTAGGTTGGTTGTTACAAAAATCCCATCCCCTTTGTTTTCCCCTAAGGTCACAAGCACACTTATTCAACAAATCATTCATTCCACACATATTTATTGAGACCCTACTAGGTGTCAAGCACTCTTCTAGGCACTGTCAGGCACTGTTTGCTGGGAGCTGCATCAGCTTTGCTGGATGACACAGTCACAGCTAAGAAATGGCAGACATTTGCACAGCTCCTGCCATGAAGCAAAACTGGTGTCTCCTTCTATTATTGGCTCATATTGGGAATGGGATCACTGTTGTGATTAGGCCTCACAACGTTCCAAATCAGACCGATATTCCCCACACAGTTACCCCATAAGAAAAAGCATATTCCTGCCCCTGCATAAAGGATTTTAGATCAAAGCGCTGCAGATGTTTGCCAAAAGGCTCTTCTAATGAGCCTTGCAGACCCAAGACATAAGGGGGCTAAGAACACAAGAGTTACGATTAACTCTGGCCCAAAGAAAAAGAGCCTAACTTGGAGATAAGAAAGAGACAAGGACCAGATATAAGTTGCTACATATACCTTTGCTAATTGGAGCCACAAATACCCTCCCTTGTACTGACTTCAGTTATGAGGATGGATAAGAAAGTAAAAACCCAGGTGCAAGGCCAACACACATAGGGCCCCCATTGTACTTACATCAAAGAAAGGGCTTTCTCAAGCAACTTGTTAACAAGCATTCCTTCTCTTATGGTTAATGAGCTAGATAAAATAACTCCTAGTCTATCTATATACAATTTAACCTATGTTTTAATTTTAGCGTTACTAATTTAAATAATATGTATATTATCCTGTTTTTTACTAAAAACACCCTGTTATTCTCTTGGTTATAAAATTTACTCAACCTCACTGTAAGTGCATTACATGACTTGGTTATAACTTGTTAATTAAAAACAAAGTCATAATTATTGGCAAAAGACCAACCCGTACAAAATAAGATAAGTTTGTTACTTTCTTAATCTGGGGGACTGACGCCAAGAATGAAGGGGGTGGTTCTACAAAAATACTTCTGTAAAACTTGTTTCTGTACATTTTCAATGATCAAAGCATCTTATCACAAAGAATTAGCAACTGTTAAAAAAATTCTATTTTCTGATGTCATGTTATTGCTTGACCAATAAAGAAAGACACCAAAGTAGACAGAACAGAGATGCCTGCCTGGTGATCAAGAAAGAAACTTGTGGCTCTCTCATCACTCTCTCGTGCCGACACCATCCATCCTTCAGGGAACCCTGGACCTGCTGGAGCTGGACTCCCGCAACTGTTCTTTGCTCATTGATGAACAACACAGAATAACAAAAAAATACTGTGTTTGTGGAGTTGAAATTCTAGTGAGATGAGAACAATAAACTATAAAAATAACGAGAATGACAGTGTGTGTTAGAAGGTGATAAGGACTGAGGAAAAAAAATAGAACAGGGTAAGGGAGATAGAAGTACAGTATTGCGATGGAAAGAAGCAAGGTGGGTGTGATGGAATGGCCCACCTGGCATTTTTTTTTTTTTGTCTTAAATAAATGACTTAAATTTTTTTTTAATTTTTACTTATTTTTGAAAGGCAGAGACAGAACATGAGTGAGGGAGGAGCAGAGAGAGAGGGAGACACAGAATCTGAAGCAGGCTCCAGCTTCAGCACATCATCAGCACAGAGCCTGATGTGGGACTTGAACTCATGAACAGTGAGATCATGACCTGAACCTAAGCCAGATGCTTAACCTACTGAGCCACCCAGGCAGCCCTTAAATAAATGACCTTTTAACCCAGTTCAAATAATTACCCAATAGTGAAAGAAACTCTCTCTGATGAAACATGACATACAAAGTGCTAGGGAAAGTAACTAAGCTCCAACAGCCTGGAGACAAAGCCCTGGTCTCCCTTTGCATCCCCATCCATTAATGCCCCCAAAGGTAAATCAGCTTCATGGAAAAACCACCAGGTCATGGGCAATGACTCTCTGTGGGTTGCTGATCATTTGAGACAGACATTATTTTGCCTGGTATTTTAAATTGAAGGTCAAGGTATGCATCCGTGAGAAGGCAGGTTCAGGAGGGAGGAAATCAGCCATGTTGATATTTGGGAGGAGACTATTCCAAGCAGAGGAAAGAGAGCAGAATGTCAATGCAAACAGGTTTCTGGCATGTTCCAAGTAGAAGAAAGGGGTCAGTGAAACTGCAGCAAAGGAAATTGAAGGGGTGCAGGGGAGGGAGTAGAAGATAAAGCGGTCAGATTGGTGAAAGAATTTTATTGGTAAATGTTCTCTAAACCTCAATGAAGAGATAATCCTCAAATCAGTTTCAAAGAAGAGAAAAGGTTTAAAAAAAAACTCAACTTCTTTTATGGGACTGATTTAATCTTGACACCAAAATTAGATAAGTAGAGAAGTAGATAATTATAGACCTATCACACTTATGAACATAGATGGAAAAATCCTAATACAATATTGGCAAATCAAATCTAGTAATGTGTCTAGATTTAATCTTGCCCAAGGAAAGATTTTCTTAAGAATGTAAGGCTGGTACAACACCAGAAAAATTTATCAGTGCGTATATGCATATCAGTGCATAATATATTAATCAGTTAAGGAATAAAAAATACAATCATCTTAACTGACTATCCATAGTGACCAGAACAGATGTCATACATGTACCGAACAATGTGAACTTCCCTTCACCTTTGCTGGAATGGCTTCTGCCCACCTGCATGCCCACATCTGTAAGCAGCAATGATAAACATACCTGCAGAGATTACCAACCATTGAAGGGCAGGCTGATCACATGGCACCCTCCTATCATGGAAGTGGGAGTAGCCATTTGTCTTCAATCAAACAGGGTTTGTTTATTCTGGATTCATTTGCTTTCTCTTCCTGTCCTGTTTCTCCCCACAATACCATGTGAGATCTTACTGAATGCCCAGTGAATGCTGTGGTGAGCTGACAGAGGCCTCCTTCCCCCCAACTGCTAGAGGGTTGGCTCACAGCTAGCAATCATTCTGGAAAATGCTCTCAGCCAAAAGATCTGCCTTGTCCAAGCTTATATCTCTTCCCTGATGACACCACAATGACATATTGAAACAGGAGTACAAAAGCCCAGCCACCCTCTTGTTTCTGGGAAAGGCCATCCTAGCTTTGGAGCTCCCTGACGAACAGGGGGACTCCTCAGTTGCAACTGCGTTTTAGTTGAAATTTTCCCTGTGTGTAACCTTCCTCCTTCATTCCTTACAAGTGTTCTAAGGAATATGCACCAAGAAATCGGCACAAAACCTGCTGCCTCAAAGTCTGTCTTTCAGGACACTTGACCATATAAAAATGCCCCCTTTTACTATCTTATGACTTTATATTCTAGTGTCTGTGACAAAGGATTCTATTTTATTGAAGAGAAAATAAGATGACAGACTAGAGCTCATGGCATTCATGGGGTCTGCTATGTGTCCCATTATGCACTAGACATTGGACTTAGAAAACAGTGGGATGGCCAGTTCAACCCTCAGTTACATCATCCATCAGCTGAAGGACATCACCTAGTAAAAGAGTCTCTTTCTCCTGCAATATGTTTTTTATGGTGCTGCTTCTCCCAAGGCATGAACACAGGAGTCTGAGAACCAGGGATAGAAATGGGAGTGACACTTCCCAGTACTGAATGTAGGGATCAGGCACAAAATTTTTGCTTTTCATTTAATGATTCTAAGTGCTTTAGTTTTAGAGAACTTAGTACCTAAGGGAGAAATGCTTTTGCAAGGGGGCACAATGGTTTTTCAAGGGCAGTAGAAGTTGGGCACACCACCTTACTTATTTAGATTCGCATGCCATTGGATGAACAAGAAGTACTGACTTGGATTGAGTAAACTTGATTTATCAAGGTCATATAAGGTTGCTACTTATCATAGTCATTATATAAACTGTTCCCAAATATGATTCTCCTCCTTCTGGGCATATGGTAAGATTGCACTTCCCTATATCTGTGAATTCAGTCATGGCCTTGTTTTGACAATACCTAGACAAACATTGAACTCACAATTAAGAAGCCCACATTTAAATTCTCCTTGGAAGTTGCATAACTTTGATCAGGTTAACCTTTTGGATCATCAGTGTCGTTATCTAAATTGAGGAGATAATGATACCACAGGGGTACTCTGAAGAAAACTGTGTGATAAGGATGCAAATATTTGTAAAAACAACAAAAACAGTGAACATATACTGATTGATCATTATGTACTAAGTGTTTCATGTGCATTTCTTAATTTTACACTCATGCTATCTATATGAAAATGTTGGTGATGCAAACAATACCTTATTTCACAGATGAGGTATCTGAGAGGTTAAGTCCTTTGCCCACATTCCCAGAATTAGGTGGCAAATGAGGATGCACATCAAGTCTGACTCCACGCACAGATCTAAACAATAGACTGTATATTTGCACAGTGTAGGGCATTGTAAAAATATCAGGGGGTGCTATACAAGTGTAAGTTTCCTTTGAGAGTTTCCATTGGAAGTCTTCCTTCCCTTGCTGTCTTTCCTATTTCATTATGGTCCTAGAGAATTTCATGCAGAAGTCCTAGGCCATAAGAAGCCAGAAGAGTCTGAGCTCCATTGTTCATCATCAGTAATCTTGTGTAGCCTTTTCCTGTATCTCTGTCTCTTTCCTTTTTGTTATGTACTGAAGACCCTGGGCAATTTTCTCTCCTGTTTTCCCTCAGGGCACTTTGTCTTCTGATTTCATTCATGATTTAAGAAATGATGTTTTCCCTAAAGAAGCTTTGATATGTCTAAAGAGAAGCCAACTTTCTCACAGTATTTCCAGAAAGCCAATGCTCTCAAGAGCACTCATTCCTTGCACACTCTTGATCTTGGGGAACAGTTTTCAGCAGGTCACCTCATTTTCAAGGTTCAGCTACAGTTTTGTCATAGGGACCTAAGACTAAAACAAAGACCAGTACCAGAACTGATGGTTTCTCTTAAACCAAGTGAATACTGTCCACATTTTGAAAACATATTCACAAAGGTTGTATTCATGTATATAACACAGTCCCTTGAATTCAGTAAACTTGTAATGTTTACTTGAAGTGTCCCATCCTAGCTGAAATCCCACAAGGGGTGTGGGGGTTGGTGGCAGAGGGTGGGGAAGGACTTCTAAACCAACTGATGACACTTTTCTTTTTACCAGAAAGTTGTGGTCCATGGTCACAGTTGGCTCAGAGAAGGTATCTCCACTTCTGCCAGTGCTGGGCATCATTCTGAGGGAGCTTGGCTGTCTCCCAGGGTCAGGGAGTGAGCACATTTCTGGGAAGAGGGCAGGATTCACATGATGGATACTTTCAGCTCATTGCAAGCCAGAGTACGCTTCACCCAGTGGAGCAGCATGGCTTCACTACTTTGCCCAAAGCAGCACTGCATTAGCCTATATTATGCAGAGTATTGATTCTATTATATATTCTGTGGTAAAGGAGTTGTCTCTCTGAGACATACAATGTTGATTAGCATATACAAAACCACAAAACCCTCCCTTAAAGAAGTCTATTCAGCTTGGGTTGTGCAGTATTCCCCAAACTTATTAGATCTAGGAATTTATCTTTTTATTCCACAATTTTTAGCATTCCCAAAGGAAGTATTTTGGAAATCCCAGTTGCTCTCAGTGCCCAGATATCAGACAGTCATATTAAAATATAAAATTAAAAATTACTTCTTTCTCACTAAGCTACTCACTAATTATATGTATCTTGGATTCTATTCATGAATAACTAAACAATATCACAATTATGCAGCTATATATATGGCTACATAATTATGCATTATCTCCTTATAAAACATTTTATATCTGTGTCTACTTTTTATCTTTCCTCTTTGGATATACACTTAGGCAGACTCTCTTTGCCTCTTGCCTTTTTGGATATAGTCTTTGGCAGATTCACTTCTTTAAAATGATATGACATTGATTATGGAGACTTGTGAAATGTTCATTTGAATTACAATAAAAGCTAAGCTGCTTTTACTTTTTAAATTTTACATAAGGAGATATCAAAATTATTGGCTCAAACAAGGCAGATGTTTCTCCCTCTCTCTCCCTCTCTCTCCCTCTCTCCTTTCCTCCCTCTCTCTCTTTCTCCATCTCCCCCCCACCTTCTCTCTCTGTCTCTGTCTCTGTCTCTCATGTAACTATCCAGAGCAGGTAGGTTGTCTCTGTTCCATTAAGTCATTCAGGCACCCAGACTAGTGAGGCAGCTCTACTATTCTCACCTGTAAGTTTCTATATTTGTTCTGGTCATCTTGTTTCCAGTTAAAAGAAAGGAAAGGGCACCTGGATGGCTCAGTCGGTTGAGTGTGTGACTTTTGATTTCGGCTCAGGTCATGATCTCACAGTTCATGAATTCAAGCCCTGCATCAGACTCTGTACTGACATCACGGTGCCTGCTTGGGATTCTCTCTCTCTCCCTCTGTCTCTGCCTCTCTCTCAATCTCTCTATATATATCTATCTCTTTAAATAAATAAATAAGCTTAAAAAATAAATAAAAGAAAGAAAAGGTGGTAGAAAATCCAGGACAATGGCCTTTAAGAAAGTAACCCAGACGTTACATATAGTACTTATCCTCACACCGCATTAGTGAGAACTTGGTCACGTGGCCATGCCTAGCCAAAAACTCTGGAAAGTGTAATTCCTTGCAGGAGCCCATGGAAGAAAGAATAGAAAATAGGACGATAAGTGGTTGAAACCTGTTCTCTGCTACAGCCTACCATTCTTGCCTGCCATGCCATAATCTGCACTTTCCTCTCCAAACACAGACTTCTTGCCAAGGGAGACAACATAAGTTCCCCTTGAGTTATTGCCTCTATTTCAAAATGCTAGACCTCAGTCTAGGATTTTAGATGAAGCTCAGTCCTTGTCATCAGGTCTGGAGATGTCCTCTATTGGGTATAACATTGTGATCTAAAAGATAATTTGCCCCTTCTCCCTCCACGATAGACAATTGTGGGGTAACAATAACCCCAATAAAATCTCCCATTCAGAAGAGGAAACAATTGCAAACACATGCAGCCACTGATTGTAGCAATGAATAAATTACTGCTGGATAGGAACTGCAAAGGCTCCCTGCCCTGGGTAGTGTAGTGTAACAGTTTAGACACTGTCTCTGGCTCTGGGATGAACTGCCTTGTCCATTGTCCTCCATCTTCTTAGCCATGCCCTCCAGGGGGTTCTTCTTGGTCTGTATTCCTGTGCTCACATCTGAAATGGGTGCTGAAGGGTATGCTTTCCCTGGGAACTACATAGTTTTCTTAGCAGGCTTTCAGGTAATGCAGTTTTGAAAGCCTGGACACTTTTGTAATCTAATCTTGTGGCCTGAAATTCCCTAAAAAGTGTAGTTGCTTTCTGATCCATTTGATACTGCTCAGTTTAATGTTCAAGTAACCTCACCCAAGATCATTTCTGGACACCTTCTAACGTCTGTCTTATATACCAGCATCAGCGTTAAGCCTACTTCTCTCTCCCTTGTTTTAATGAGGATACCTCACAGAAATGTGAAACAGAAGGTCTTAGTGAGATACCAATATTAATCTGGCTTTCTGGCACAAGGCTACATCCTTTAATTTGGCTGAAAGTCTTAATAGCAGGGCTTTGTGAAAGGCTTTACACAAACACTCTTACTTCTTGTTCTTGGTGATGTGGAAACACTGCTACTTTCAAACCCTGCTTACAAACTTCCTCAGTTTTGCTTGCATTCCTCTTTTTCTTGTTATGCCTTACGAAGGGCAACAAGGAGTAGTCAACGTACCATAACACAATAGCTCTACCGAACTGTTTCCCATACAATTCTCACCGCCACAAGCACATGGTTGCCTTTCTAAGTTGGCATGAATGACAGCTTTATCAAGAAGTGTGCTACGTCATAATAACTGTCAGCAGCTTCCAGCCTGCAATATGTATTTCTTCACCACCAATACCTAGCCTCTGAATCGAGGGCACACGTTTTAGGTACTTGTTATGTTAGAACTCTACTTTTAGGTACTAATTTTTATTTTAGTTAGGGTTAAGGCTAAGCTTCTATCTCAAAACTGAGTGGCTCAAACAAGTTTGTTTCACTTTCATAAAATAATTGGTATTGATAGGCAGTCTCTGTTTCATGAGGTGATCCAAATAATACTGGGACTGTTCTGCCAACTCAGCAGGTGTGTCTAAGGTTTGGACAGTGGCTGCCATGTCTATCCTACAAAAAGGAAAGAAGAGAATGAAAAGAAGAATATTGGGAAATGTATGTAGCTGAGTGGCCATGTGCCCAGGTAGAAACAGCCAACAGATTTGAAAGGAAAACCTACAGTCTATATACAATTCAACATCCAAAAAAACATAATCCAATTAAAAAATGGGAGAAGATATGAACAGACATCTCTCCAAAGGAGACATCTAGATGACCAACAGACACATGAAGATGCTCAACATCACTCATCATCGAAAAAATGCAAATCAAAATTATGATGAGGTATCACCTCACACCTGTCAGAATAACTAAAATCAACAACATAAGAAACAATATGTTTTGGTGAGGATGTGATGAAAGCAGAAACCTCGTGCACTGTCGGTGGGAATGCAAACTGGTGTAACCACTGTGGAAAACAGTAAGGAGTTTCCTCAAAAAGTTAAAACTAGAACTACCCCACCATTCAGCAATAGTACTACGAGGTATTTATCCAAAGAACACAAAACATTCATTCAAAGGGATACCAGCACTCCTATGTTTATAGCAGCATTATTTACAATAGCCAAACGATGGAAGTAGCCCAAGTGTCCATCTATACATGAATGAATAAAGGAGATGTGGTATATATATACACAATGGATTATTGTTCAGTCATAAAAATGAATGAAATCTTGCGATTTATAACAACATGAATGGAGCAGAAGGTTATAATGCTAAGCAAAATAAGTCAGTCAGAGAAAGGCAAAGAGCATATGATTTCACTAATATGTGGAATTTAAGAGGCAAAACAAATGAGCAAAGGGAAAAAAGGGAGAGAGAGAGAGACAAAGAAACAGACTTAACTATAGAGAACAAACTGGTTACCAGAGAGGAGGTGGGGGGAGATGGGTGAAATACATGATGGGGATTAAGGAGTATACTTATCTGATAAGCACTGGGTAATATATGGAATTGTTGAATCACTATATTGTACACCTGAAACTAATGTAACACTGTGTGTTGACAATACTGTAAATGAAAGAAGGATAGAGAAAGTATGAATGAATGAACACTGGTATAAGAAAAAAAAAGAAAAAGCAAAGAAAACCTGTAATCTATTATAGCTTTAGACCACATAATCAAAATCATATATATACAGAAACAATGTGATTTAACATAGGATATGTAATATCCAACAATGACATAATGTGCTATGATATGTTCAAATGAACTGCTGCAAGTCCTACTAAGATTTAACAGAAGATAAATTAATCCATGTCTACATCCCAGATACTTAGTTCTTTGATGTTACAAATAGTACCGTGGCATTTAAAAATAGAGTACCACTTAGCATGGATAAACCATGAAATTATGTTCTTGGACACTAATAACAGGTAAAGCAGTGATTGCTTAATAATCTCAAAATGAAATCAGTGACTTCATTCAGCTATGGAAATTTCCTGCATAGAACAAAAGGAATGGAGAAATGAGATATTTTGGCATCGCTTCAGAAAACAATGGTTTGGATGCTTGTCATAGGATCCAGCAATAGATCTGTATACCACCTTTAGCTAATATGACTTGAAAAGACTAATCAAAGCTACAGGATGTGATGTAATTTGCTTTCCAACGCACTCAGATTTCTGGATATAGGACCACCTGGAAAACTGGTAAGAGTGTGGTGACTGACAAATCACATTTTACTGAATCAAAATAAAACCTTACATGGTAGGTTTATATTAAATAATTCATTTAACTGATAAAATCTGCATCTTCACATATCTTTCCTTCCCTCCCATTATCACCCTTTGAGTGACCAATCCTCTAGCTCTGTTGGGGTTCCTTTCACCAAAGGAATGTTGAACTCTGTCCTCCTCCATATGCCTTCTCATCTGCCTTTCCTTTCCCAGGGCCTTCCTATCAGCAGCTCCAGATACTGCTAGAGGAGCTCTCTTCTCCCAGTCACAGACAAAGTTCTTGGCAGTTCCTTCATTTCTATTCTCCTTTCACCTTTCTAAAAGGTTGCCTTCATCCACAAGAGTCCCTGAATCTTCTCTCACATGGCCAACAAAAAGTGCCATTTCCTTCAGTCCTGAGTATACTTTATTTGTTCGCATCTTACCCAATCCCTTAGTAACTTTGACTATGGTTGTCCCATGACCTACTCATTGGCTGCTGTGACACCTCTTTTCCCTCTTTTTCTTCCTACTTTCTGATCAGTTCTCCTCAGTTTCTTTTGTTGGCCCTCCTTTAGTTACGTTTGGATGTCATTTTTCCTCATGAATCAGTACTTGCCCATCTTAAATTCTCATACAATACATTCTCTCTAGTCAATCCTATTCTTGTTCATTGTTTCCATTTCTTTCTGTGCCTGGATGACTAACAAATTTATACATCAGGACTACGCCTCTCTTCTGAGCTTCAGGGACTTGTATCCATCTGCCCACATGATCCTTTCTAATGGATCTTTCTATGGGACCTCAAACTCAGTATGTCCCAACAATATAGGCATCTCACCCCAGCTTGGTTCCCTTTCAGTGTTCCTCACCCCAGTAAACAGTATCCTCCTTCAACAAGGTGCTCACCTCGCAGAACTAGAAATGAGCTTTGTGGTTCCATATCCAGGATATTTGACACCTGGAATTACACCACCCCCTTCTCAAAACAACAAAATTATTTTCAGCAATAATCATAAAATAGAATAAACATTAATAAAAATAAACCTGAAACTCAGGGAAAACTGTTTTTGTTGAATTTTGCATATATGTAATCATGCTAGAAATTAAATAATAATATCATTAAAATTAAATTACATTTAGAGTAAAAAAGGAAAAAATAATTGCTTCATACATTTAAAGTACCTTAATTTATTTTGTATTAAAATGGGGACAACTGCACCTACATATTGGTTGGTAGTAATGAATAATAATGTAGATTCTGTTGCTGAGCCCTAAATGTCTGCAAATTTGTCAAAATCAAAATTGATCTTCATGTATTCATGCTTAATGGATGGTATAGCAGATTTGTCAATCTTTCTTCAGTCATAGTTGAAGAACTTTTTTTTATTAATTTTAATTTGCAAACTTTTCTTTGACATGAAACAATAGATTTACAAACAGCTGATAGAAGTCTTGAAGGGTAGATGTGGCAGAGACTCACAAAAAATTCACACGCACACACATACACACACACACACACACACACACACACACACACACAATCCAGAAAATGGAGTCCTACCTTTGTCACTGTTTCTTCAGAATCTACACTAGCAGCTTTCAAATGTTCCAAAGTCAAATAATTTTATTTATTTATTTTTTGTTTTATTTTTGAGACAGAGACAGAGCATTAGTGGGGAAGGGGCAGAGAGAGAGGGAGATACAGAATCTGAAACAGGCTCCAGGCTCTGAGCTGTCAGCACAGAACCCGATGCAGGGCTTGAACCCACAAACCGTGAGATCATGACCTGAGCTGAAGTCGGATGCTTAACCAACTGAGCCACCCAGGTGCCCCAAATAATTTTAAACACAAATGAAAACTCCAAGTGGTCACTTAGAATAACAGAATTGAAATAATTCAAGTTCTTTTTTCTTCATCTTTACAATCACTGTACTGTCATTCTTTATTTCACATCTATTGTTTAAACACAGGCATATGCAGTATAATTGGGATAGAAAATACAAAATGAGCCCAAAATGAACAAAAAGGATCCTGAACCTTTAGGAACTTACTGCCAAATGAACTCATATAATAGTGTTTATACATGTGAAGTGTGGGAACCAGACTTGTAACTGGGAGAATTCCAAATTAACCTTCTTGTAGACAGACTATAAAGAACAAATTGTAAACATGTGCTAATTTAAAGTTACATATACATTATTAACTGTAACTATAGGAATTGCTAGAACTTAGGCCAAAAAAAGATTTTTCTGAAAAAAATGTTATATCACTAACATTGATTTTTGGTATGATGGAACTATTTCTTTCCTGATTATGGTGATGATCTCTGACTTGATATGGGCCTAAAAATTCATTGAACTGTACACCAAACAAAACAAATATAAAACCCTATGAGATATATACATATATATAATATATATGTTAAATTATATATATTATACATTAATTATATATTATACTGGTCATTAAACAAGTGCAATGCACTTGTCAAAACTCATGGAACACCTACAATGAGTGAATTTTTAATTAAAAAACTTTCTGGAGCATAATGATAATGAAGAACAGATCAGCTTTTAGTGGGTTGTATTGACATTTTAAATGCTCTACAGATAATATTCCTCCTTATTTCCTAAACCCAGGGTAGATTGTTCCTATAGCCCCACCCTTGGTACACAACTAGATCCTTAACATCGCTTATCCTTACAGTTGATATCCAAATGATCCCTGAAGACAACTAAATCTAATAGTTGAAGTATTTTACAAAACTTCCAAGTGTCTCCATTTCTTTTTCTAACATGAGCCACTATCACATCCTGCTAAGACTCCTGCAAAAACTTTCATACGTGGGAATCTCTTCACATCTGTTCATGCCACTCTAATCCATTCTACACAAGCATCTCAAGCAATCTTTGTAAAAGGCAGAATTTGCTATGTCATGTTTCCCTTTTCACATCTTTCCATAGTTGTGCAATAGCTCTTACAATAGAGTTAAATTCCTAACCAGAACCTAAATATCCTACATGACCAGATCCCTGGTTGCTCTTTCATTTGCATCCCAGACTGTTCATCCCTCTATTTTGTGCATTCTGTCCATCATGACTGTGGTAGCTAACTTTCTTCTTCTCCCTCATTTTCCACTGAACTCCTTACTACCCCTACCACAAGCAACCAGAGAAGGAGAATGTGACCGTGGCTGAACTCATTAGAAATACTCACAAGAGACTTTGAAGCTTGAAGAGCTGGCCTCAGAAGAGAAATAGTGACCTTTCATTCTTAGCAGCAACTCTGGTCCAGCAACAATAACTAATTTTGCCCAGGAGAGATAGGAGTGGCTTCGATTCCTGGTTAAATGTAGATATCAGGCAGGCTAACAGCCTGCCTCTTTTCAGCCTTTGAGAATAGCACTAATCTCTTCCATCACATTTGGGATATGGTAGTGCTTGTGGTTTCCTATCTTGGCTGGAACAGGAAATGATATGTTAGAGTAGACAGTTTTAATCTTTAACTTGACCTTTCCCATAATAATTTGCCTTATTCTGAAAGTCAAGGGACTCTGGTGAGACTTCTGCCAGCTTCTAAGAAAAAATATCCATTGGGTAGATCTGTAGACTCATTGAACCAATTGTGAGACACATCTGGACCAGAATGCCATTTATCACCTGGTTTCCTTAAGCCACTGTTCTAACAGAAGGGTGGTAACTGTGCTGTGGAGCTCTTGGGCTAAGTGTCAGCTCACACTTGATGTCCAACAGACCAAAAATGTGGGAATTCTCTTTTCACTGTAGAACTAATCATGTAAATAGCGGTTTCACTTTGGGAAAGAACTAAAATAATTATTGTCATACACACTCATTGTGTCATCACAGTGTCCTTCCTCAGAAAGATCTAACCTTTCCCTTAATTAATGGACTTTGATTCTGAGAGCTATGTCAGATATATTTAAGGAATCATGATTTATCACAGGATAAAGTGACATCAGTATGCTGCTCATCCATTCACACACATGTGTACGTATACATGTGTATATGCACACACACACACACACGCACATTGTTTTTTGTTGGTTGACGTACCATCATCTTATCTTGCCTCTAAGAACCATACGGTCTATTTATTTGTTATTGCCATAAATCCTTGCAGGCTAGGACTTCTGGTTACAATTCTGACCTTGATGTCCATCATAGCCATTTATTCTACCTTGCCTCCAATGGTTAAATGCTACCACTGGCACTGGCCTCTATTGGCCTGTTTATTGGCTTCAGGAACCTCAGAATCAAACTAGGCTACAGGCTAAACTATAGGCTAAGCTACAGACTAAACCTTTTGGAGTTGGTGGTGCTCTCCTCACCAGTACATTTCTTGTTGCCTTAGTGAAGGTAATGTCTTCTGGTCTTACTTAGGAATGTAGCCATTTAGTGTATTCCTGAGTCATATATAATAAATCCCTTTCATGTTCACTTCTTCTGGTGTTTCGACCCCTTCCTTAACATCTGTTTATGCAGTTTTTGCATCTCACTTCATTTAATGAAGGCCACCATTTTTGCCAAGTTTCACCAGTGTATAGGACAGCTACAAGCACCCCTTCCAGAGCATTCAATTCTGAATCATAGTTGAGCAGTACTTCTCAAGCTTTAGTGTCCATTATAGTCACCTGGAGAATTTGTTTTAAATTGTAAATTTCTGGGAATCATCCCCAGAGCTTCTGATGTAGTTCTGTGTGGGCCCTAAGAATTTGCATTTCTAACTTCCAGATGAGGCTGATCCTGCTTCCATGAGGACCAATCTGGAGAACCATGGTATAGAGTGACATCATATCAACAAAGTCTTCCTTTTCCAGCTTCATATTGTCCATTACCCCAGGTAACACCTATAAGATCCATTCCTAGGTTTTTCCAGTATATGCCATAAGGTTAAGAGAAATCTGGAGTTTCAATATGATCAAGACATTAAATATCAGAATAAAGGGGGTGGTGGGGGGAAGGATAGCATGACTTTGAATTTTCTTCCCTGGGTGTCTGAACAGAGAGTGGCGGTATTTCTAAAGGAGAAAAAGGCACTGGCTAGGGTTGGGGGGTGACTATGGCAAGTTCAGGTTTGTGCCCTAGAGGTACCAACTTAAAGGTGTGCAATAAGTTAAAGGCTTTATGAGATTTGAACTAGGCAAGAAATATATCCAGGAGATATAGAGTAAGGAGTCGGAAAAAATGGGTCCAATGTGGTTGAAATCATAGGAGTGAATGACATCAACCCAGAAAGGCCATAGATTTAGAGAGGAGGCAGGATTAAGGATAGGACAGAACATTGGGGGAAATATAAAAAATTAAGATGGTTATTTGCACAAGGACTAGTCTTATCATCAGAGCAAAATCTTGGATATCTAGGAGTTCATGGAAAAGGGACTAGCTTACAATGTTAAGAGCTGAAAAATAGTTAAGGAATATGTGCAGTCTGAAGAGTCATTGCCAATGGAACAAATTACGCACTTGGATTAAGTTTACCAATACAATTTCATAAAGTTCAGTCTTTGGGGAAGAGGGGCATTGTAGCCTGACTCCAGGAGGTAGGTGGGGCAATGCAAAATGATGCACACTGTTTTTGTTTTGTTTTGTTTTTAGACATGCTTGGCTGCTAAGGAAGCTGCAGGGAAATTAGAATACTTGGAAAATATCTTTTATTCTGAAGTCAGATGCAAGAGGAAAAGAATCCCAATGGATGGAGTACATGGCAAGAGTAGAAGACAACAGGCTGACTCCTTAGAATTTACAGAGAGAAAAGAAAAGGAGAATTAGAAGTGGTTCCAAGTACTGAGCAATACACAGTCTCAAAAAATTTCCAATAATTTTTAATATAAAAATGAGTAACACTTTTTAAAATTGTGAAAAATCTTAATTACTGATATTATACAGAAAGTAATATTATATGGAGATCACTAGTGATAAATTCCCCTTAAAATAAAAAATATAAAACTATATTGAATTTTTGAGGAATTGCAGTGGCTTAAATAGCACTGGTTGCATGCCTGCGGCCTATGAGATATCCTTCTTGGCACTCTTGATTCAACTTAACCTGGATCCTATTAGCCTAGCCTCATATAAAAAACCTCTTTTCTAAACATTGTTTAATACTATATTCTTGTCTTTTTGTCAAGGCTCAATAAAAATTTGTCATATAAATACATGTCAGCATAACTTTTAATATCATCATTAAAGACAGTGTACATTTTTACCTTGATATGAGGACACAAACATTTCCTTCTAGTATTTTTTTTCCAGGAGAAGTATTTCTCTGCCCTGAGAACATTGTATCTCTTATAATCAGACAATTAAAATAGAGCAAATCTTCCAGTTCTTTCTGTTATAATTCCAAATAGTTTACTGTTAATTGGTGCTTGACAGGTCATTTCTCCTTCTCATTTTTTTTTCCTATTTCAACAGTGTTACTTTAAACCTCTCAGTCATTGTGAGCTCTTTCAAATACTTTAAAAGTAGAGCATATATAAATAATATATGCATAAATGCACTAAGGATAGATGTAGTGTTAAACTTAAGTCTGAGACAAGGTTACCTATCTCCAGTCTGGAAGATTTAATATAGTACCATTTGATGGGGATTGTAAGATTCCTTGGGTACAAAATGTAGAACTACAAAAATTCTACTCTTTCATCAACTATGCAAGATAGATTCACCAAAAAGATGATATTCATAATGGTTTGTAATGAATTTTCCTGGTTCTTAGGAATTACCAACAGATGTGAGTGCAATGAATTCATTTCCCAGTGACTTCAAGACCCACAGAAATCCATAGAAGTCTTTTATGTACAGAAAGAAAAATGGAAGATTAAAGAAGACAAAATAAAATAAAATAAAATAAAATAAAATAAAATACCTGAGTACACTCAAATGCAAATTGAACTAAAGATAGAGACCTTACATTATGCCAATTATTTCTTCAAAGCAAAATTATAATGTCCATTTTCCTTATATGTGCCAGAGGGCTCAGAGAAAGGACATGTCTCCTACCATTTTAAAAATAATTTCAAGGACTTCAGATGGTAGAGAGAGAAAAACTAATTGTGTAAAGATAAAGCCTCTAGAGAGTTTTTGTTGATATTGCCTTCATGGAAGAGAAGTTTAAGACACAGTGATTATTAAAACAGGAAAACTCATCCACGCTCTCATTAAAGTAGATAACAAAATGATTTTGCTTAGAGCAACAAATGTGAAATCTCTTAATTTTCTTCCTAAACCATGTGACTCTTTAGCAGCTTAGATAAAAGAAGCAGTTAGAGCAGATGAGGATCAGATCTCCCGTTAATGCAAAGTAAATTGAATTCTAGAGAATCTTGGTTCTTTCAAGTTGGCTGAGGGTCCCACAGTTCAATACAAAAACCATTATGCTTACTTACCACGCTACAAAGTCCTCCAAATCATTTATAAGGGCTGAGCCCGAACGAATGGCCCCAAGCTTGCCTGCTTCATTGCCAATAAATCCAAGCCCTCCTCAGACATTATTGAATTGTTCTGGCAGTCATACACAGCATTTATCTCCTTTCTCCTCTCGTTTCAAATCTTATAGTTGCCTTTTCTCACTAACTTTGTTTTTCCTTTTCCATTATTTGAAACACCCCTCATTCTGGCCCCGATTGTTCACATTCTTACAATGCTTGATATATCCCCTGGTTACCCTGCAATCAACATGGTCTATCAGGAAGACCCAACAATATATCATAATGTAACCCCACTGCACTCCACCAACTTCTCTTCATTTCACACCTGGAAAACCCTCCACTGGAATGATTTAAGATTTCATTCCATCCTGCATACTCATAACTGTAGGATTGGTTCTCTGTTCTCGAGTCAGGAGAATGGACATACCTGGAACACTCTGATTTCCACTTACCCAACTTAACCAACTAGAGTGATACTGAAACAAACCCAAATGGAGGACAACCCACAACACATTTAAACGTAGTTTCAGGGATTGTTTTAAAATTCCTTCTATCTATACAATGGAATACTACATGGCAATGAGAAAGAATGAAATCTGGCCATTCGTAGCAAAGTGGATGGACCTCGAGGGTGTCATGCTAAGTGAAATAAGTCAGGCGGAGAAGGACAGATACCATATGTTTGCACTCATAGGTCTAACAGGAGAAACCCAACAGAGGACCATGGGGAGGGGAAGGAGGAAAAAGAGTT
>CM053576.1:115361440-115602554 GCA_028646485.1 Cryptoprocta ferox | reverse complement strand
GGAGGGCGGAAGGGGAAGGGGAAAAGGTAAAGGGGGGTGATGGTCATGGTGGAGGTCACTTGTGGGGAAGAGCACTGGATGTTATATGGAAACCAACCTGATAATAAACTATAAAGTTAAAAAAAAATCCTTCTATCACCAAAGTATTGATATTTTTTACTTTGAATTAAACCTATGTCAAAATCCTTAAGGGCACATCAAATAGGATGGAACCACACTGACTAAAGCATAGTATAGTTTGGATATTGGCCATCACAAATCTTTGAAATGGGATACATCCAGTATGCTAGATTGCCGCAGTCAATCTGGTTCTGCAGCACCTACCTAATGCTAGGAATTATGTTTCCCTGAATCCCTCTTCTATGTGGTTTTGGGTTAGAGTGGGTCAATGAGATCAGTTCATGTGAGATTTTATTTTATTTTTTAATTTTTTTATGTCTTTATTTTATTTTGAGAGAGAGGCAGAGAGCGCGTGGGGGAGGGGCAGAGAGAGAGGGAGACACAGAATCTGAAGTAGGCTCCAGGCTCTGAGTTGTCAGCACACAGCCAGATTCAGGGCTCGAACCCACAGACTGTGAGATCATGACCTGAGCTGAAGTCAGACACTTACCCAACTGAGCCACCCAGGTGCCCCAAGTTCATGTGAGATTTTAGAGGGCTCAACTATAGCCTGCACAGCCTTTCTGCAAGCATACAGAAAATTCAGTGCTACAACTGGGAACATTTTGCATAAAAGTTTTTGCCAAAAAAAAAAGTTTTGCAAAAAAAAGTTTGCAGTTTTGCAAGAAGTTGGTAACCCTAGATTTGGAAAATGGAAGTGATATCAAGATCATCTTGGAATATCATGGGGTTTACAGCAATGAAGATATGTAGGGGTTTCCAATAGGACCCTGCTTCTCCTTGCTCCCCTTCTACCCTAGTTCCAGCTAGTCTATCCAGTCTCTCTAATCTGCCTCCTATTGGTCAGTGAGAGCCACAAGCCTAGCACCATTGTTTGGCTGCAAACTCACAGAGGTAGTGTTCCCAAAGGGGCAGGGGATGCCATAGAGGCAGCAGTTTCTACAGAACTAACTGCTATACAGACCTCTCCATATGCTTCTTTTGTGGTTCTGCTTCAACAGGTAGAACAACACAGTGTTCCATAGTTCCCCACAAGTTCCGCCTTGCCCAAGCGCACCAGTGCTTCAGACAGAATTAGTTACTGTTGGGATCCTCTGACTCTCACCCTCTAGAATTTACAGGTCTCAGCTCCTCCTAATTCTATGTCAGCTCCGATCCTTATATTAAATACCTTATTCCATAATATTTGTAGTGGACCAGTTCTCCTAACTCAACTCTGACTGACATGCCTAAGTACTAAGTAATCACGATATGGTACCAAATACTCACAGATCAGGAGTCAGAAGCATATTTGAGGAGTCTAATTACACAGTCAACAACACTAACTCAACTGCTTTTTCCTCAAAAATTTAATCCCACCATCCTTTCTCCCATCTATTCCCCTGCCCCCAGTTTTTCTTTTCCATAACTCATTTTTTTAAAATTTGGGCATTTATCACAACAGGTGAATTTTATGTTTATTTGTGTTATTGTTAAGTCAATGTCAGCTCTTCCTTGGAGCCCCACTGAAGGCTAGGATCACCTTTGTGCTGTTAAACACCACATATGCTGTCTCCCTAGAAATTACAAAATGCCTGGTACATAGTAGGTGCACAATAAAGTAAAATGAATATGTTAAAGTAAATAAATTTAAAGAATTGAGATTTGGAACCTAGGATTCTCTTAAAGGAACACACTTGCTGACTTGTTCTGTAAGTGTTAACCACAATATGTATCTTAGAAGGAGGAAATAAACAATTCTCCAGTTCTAAACATTGAGAGCCTTTTTACATTCCATCAGTAACATAACCCATGACCAGGTAAATACTTGTCTTCTTTATTTCCTTCAACAAAGAGAATCAATTACAAACTTCTCTGTTAATCCCCTAAGTACAATGCGAAGTCCATTAAAGGCTCAGAAGTTAGTAACCCTGGGATAGAGAGTAATGTTTATACTATTAAATTAATAATGGCTCCACATTGTCTCGAAGAGGAGAATTTTCCTGGGTTGCCATTTGGTTTGTTAGTAGGTTTTAAATCATTTAACAGGTCAAAAAGATACTATGCCTGGCATGAATACTTATGTTCCAACAAGGCTGAGAAGCAGCAGGCTTCAGCAGAAGTTAGTAACATCTGCTTTCTGGCTGTCATGTTGAGATTTTGCCTTGAATGAAGTTTTGGAAGTCGCTATAAAACTGTAACTTTGCCATGTGTTAAGTGGATTTAAAGGGCCATTTCCCAGTCAAAAGGACACTGGTAAAAGGTGCCAGCCCAAGCAAGCTAGCCTCAGTTCTAAGCTAGGAAGCAATTCCTGAGGCCAAACATTTTCTAAGCCCACTTCCTGTTTCATGTTCAGAGTCAATCCATTTCGGTTATCACTCCCATATTCCTATAACCAAAGTTGATAATCACTCTGAAAGTATTAGCAGGAACATAGTTTTCTCGCCATGTCCTGGGACCTGTGCATCAGCCCTATCTCCTAGACATCTCCACTCAACTGAAGTTCTCAGAAAGGCAAGTTGGTATCTAGAGCAATGACAGAAACTCTGCAGGAGTCTCCATCATCAAGCCTAGTTCAGCAGTCATCACATTACCTTTACTGAGCAGGGAAGTTCACATACTTTTCCACAGACAGTTACCAGCATGTCATGGTAAGGGGTCTGTGAAGCAACCACGGGGCATTAAAGGAAGGACAGCCCTCCGTGAAGCCACCCAAACACCCATTCACTTCACAGAGGGGAAAATGGAGACATGATCAAAGACAGGGACAGTTATGGACTTTTCTTTCAAAGCAAGTAAGTAAAAATAAAGGCAGTAACTTTTCTTAGGTCATTATTCTCAAGGTCAGATGGAAATCTGCTTTGTGTGAGTTACAGATCACCTCAGGAGATGAAGGCACTGAAGACAGAAATGATACAATGAGAAGTGACTTGGTAGAGTTTTGTTTGTGTGTTTTATGGCTCCCTGGACCTGGACATCTTTGCTAGATTGACTGAGTCCTGGTCACAGCAACCTCACATAGCAGAAGCCCAGGGCAGGTTCAGTTGCTCTCCAACTCCCTAGTTGAGGCATCTAAATTTCAGGTCTACTACCTCACCTCAGCCAATCAGATGCTCCTGTCTGGGATTTTGAATCTTAAAGGAACAAAAAAATAAAAATGCAGTCACTGTTGAGAAATTATTTAGTAGGGGAACAAAGTAGGACTAGGACTGTGGGGGAGGAATCTGAGGTCCAGGGGCAGCAGCGGTGAGTGTCCAGTGCCAAAGCAGCATCTTAACCAGACAATTGCAAAGCATGCTTGTTTCAGACTGGGATCTGCTGCAGGCTGTCCCTCCAAATGCCTTACCATTCTTAGTTCCTGCTCTTTTTTCAAATCTGGTTCTCCAGCCTTCACTGGATTCAGAGATAATATATTCCTTGTATATTGATTCTGCTAGAGCAGATTTGTGACTTCACAGTCTGGCAGTGGAAGTTATGGTAAGGCAGACAAGAACTTCTAGACAAAATAAATGAGATCTAGTTGTTGGCTTAACTGCTCAATAGCTATGTGGCCTTGGGAAAGTCAATCTCCTTTACTAGAACTCAGCTTCGTTCTATCATGAAAGCACAGGACAGATGGTTCTTGTCACTACTATCATGTTAGTGCCATCTTTTGTTTAGAACATTGTTATTGATACCTAAAATGATGTTCCTAAAGTTCTTAATACCTCCAATAAATTCATTCAATTTAATAAATCTACTGAACACACATTCCATGTCAGGCATGCTAAATGCTGGAAATAGAACAATAAATAGATCAGTCATGGTTTCTGTGTTCTTAGGGCTCAAGAGGCAGACAGAAACAATTGCCAGTTAGTTACCATGGCGTGGAACAAGTACCATGCTCTGACAAGGACAGGGTGTGTTCAGACAACACCAAATGGGTCCATACCCAGACTTTGGGAATCAGGGAAGTTTCTCCAGAAATGGGGACTTCTAAGCCTTTCTGGCAAGAATTGCAAGGAGGGACTGCAAGGTCAGAGTCACAAGACTAAAGAGATGATGCTAATGATAAGAGGTAAGTCTGGGCCAGATCAGATCATGCAGGCCACATTCTGGTTTCATCTTTAAAATTAGAGTATTTTAGAGATCAACTCTACTTCCTTCCTTTTCTCCCTTAACCAAGATGAGAAAGTAAACATGCGTTTTAGAATGATTTGCATCAACAACAATGTTGAATGAAAACATATATTCAGAGTTAACCAGAAAAAATTAAATTTCCCATTCTTTGAGTCCCTGATTCCCTGACATTTTTCTGGGGCCACATGTGGAATTGTTCCTTAAAGAGAACGCAAATGACCCTCGTACTAAGCTTCTTAGCAGGCCAGAAGAAGTCTGCTCACCTGTCTCATGCTGCAGTTCTCTGATGCAGATTTTCAACAATGGGTCTTGGATTACAAAGGCATGAAACTGATAAGAAAACCCACTGGAACAGAGCTGTTTTAACATATGTTCTGTGGGTTCCTTAGAGCATCTTTTGTCCAGAGGATACTGTGTTAAAATATCCACACACACCCCTTTTGATCTTCAAAAATAAGAGTTTTGCTACAAGAGAAGTAGAGACATTTAAACAAGAGTTAATTTTGCCATTTCCCCCCTAAAATGTGTTCTGTGGAAGGGTATGGAATCCCTAAGTCAGCTTGAGAAATTTATAAGTCTGTTTTCTTTTTAATTTTTTTAATGTTTATTTATTTTTGAGAGAGAGACAGAGCATGAGCTGAGGAGGGGCAGAGAGAGATGGAGACACGGATTCTGAAGCAGGCTCCAGGCTCTGAGCTGTTAACACAGAGCCCGACACAGGGCTTGAACTCACAAACCATGAGATCATGACCTGAGCTGAAGTCAGATGTTTAACCAACTGAGCTGCCCAGGTGCTCCTAAGCCTGTTTTCTTAATCAGTCCCCATGTTCTTAGGTTTCCTCATTACTCATGGAGTCTTCTCTTTCAACCAAGACAGGGTCTATCCATGTCCCTCTGAACACATGACACTCAGAGCCATACATGCATAAGATGTGATCTTGTCCAGTGCTACAGCACTGTCACTTCTTCTGCCCTGGACTCTGCCCTCATAGCAATGCAGTTGCTTTTCACTGGCATTTTTGACATTCACATCGCACTGTGGGCTCCCACTGGGCCTACTGTCAGCGAAATCTCAAGGGATTTATCCCATGTATTGCAGTTCAACCATTTCTCCCCCTTCTCATGTACAATTTGACTTTTGAACCCAAGTGCAGGACCTTCCATTTATCCCCATTAAATTTCATCTTGTTAGATTCAGGCCATTGTTCCGGCCTGTCGAAATCATTTTGGATCTTGGGCCTGTCAACTGTCTCCCTCTTTGCTTTACATCTTCTGCAAATTTGATTGTCATGATTTTCCCATTTTCACCTAAGTCATCAATGGAAGAGTTGGGACAGAGACAAGGACGTGACCTTCTAGGTCACTGGAGATTTCTCACCTCTCTTGGTGGTGATCAATCAATCAGTATTCATTGACTACCATCTTTCATCCAGGCTCCAGTTCACTGAGTACATTATCATCCAGCCCACATTTCTCCATTGAGTCCACTACAATATCAGGGGGCACTTTGTCAAACATCTTGCTGCTATCCAGATACTCTATGCTAGAATGTCCATTTACCTAATGATATAGGGATATTAGGTGCAGAAAATCTATGAGCAGTACTGCAAACATTGATAAATATAGCTTATGTAGAGCAGGGTTTCTACAAGAAGATAGGGACAGATGTAGTTCTATCATTCCACTAGAACATGAGTTCCTTAAAGCCAGGAATGTTTCTCTGTGAGTTTTGCTCATAGCTGTTTTTCCAACATATAGAGCAATGGTTAATGATAGTAGATGCTCAAAAATTTATTAAATGACTTCATTAATGGACAGTTTGGGGCTATCTGTAATCTAACCAATTCAAAAAGCAAAATATCTGTGTATTTCTAAATGAAGAAATAAGATAGGATTCTGGATTTACTTCTTGTCCCCTAGATCAGAGGTTGGCAAACTATAGCCCACATACCAATCAGGCCAACGGCCTGGTTTTGTAAATAAAGTTTAATTGAAACACAGACACATTCATTCATTAACATGTTGTCTGTGGCTGTTCTCATCATTAACATGTTGTCTGTGGCTGTTCTCATGCTATCATGGCAGAGTTGAGTATTTATAACAGACTACATAGTGCAAAAGGCTGAAAGTATTTATACTTTATACAGAAAAAGTTTGTCAACCACTGATATAAGGAATTAAATCTAAACTCTTTATCTCTAAGACTCTCCATGATCTAAATTTTTCTAATTTTGTTACTGATAGGGATTAATGATCTGGAAAGATACCCCCAAAAATATCATGCTTGTTATTTTCTCTGTGCCTTTTCCCACTGTTGGATACAACCAAAATGCTGTAGTCCTCCTATCCAGATCTTTTTTAATATTGTACATAAAGACACGTAAAGACTATGTGCAAAATAAACACAATTGTGTACAAATCTTTGCAGAATATCTACTATAGGCTGAGCACTATATTAGACACTTGATAATTATCTTCACAATAGTCTTGCAAGGTAAATATTATTATCTTCCTTTTTTCTGTTGAAAGAACTGAGGAATTAAGCAGCTTACCCAATGATTCATAGAGAATAGAGGATTTGCCTGAAGTTTGAGCTAAGGTTTGTCAGAATCCACTTGTAATTTGGTTTGTTTTTCTTATTGCACGTTCAGAAATAAGCCAGTTTACAAAAGGGGAAATGGGACATGTCCAATTTTATAGAAATCTTGATTTGGGGCTTAAAATGCAATCAAATTCATTTTTAAAAATCTTCTATTGATGTTTAAGTCAGCCAAAGTCAATTTTATTTTGAAAAGCCATTAACTAGTGTGAATTTAAACAATAAAATCAATTCAGAAACTATTCATTCAGTTAAAAATCTGAGACAGCCACATTGATGCAATTGTATTTGAACTATCCTAAGTTCATTCATATCCACACTCAATCATACTGTGCTCTTCACTCAGGCAGCTCCCGTCCCATCTGCCGATGCACAGATGGACTGGTCTGTGCACACGAGCTTTTCTTTATATGTTGTATGTAATGGAAACAATGACGAACCTGGTGTGTCTGTCAGGAGCCTAGCATGTAGCTTGGTTCTTCCTCATGGTATCTTTGGGCAGCAGGTAAGTGACTGGCATGATCTAATCACAGTTTCTATTTAAGTCTTCCTACTTCAAATCACTTCTCTGGCCCAGGCTGGTTCTTTCCCTGCACTAATAACTGGATTTGAGCTTTCCCTTAAGATCATATTTCATCAGCTGCTAGCGCATCTCTTCTGCTGCTAATGCCACACTGATCTTCTTTGGCAAGTTTCCAGACCTCCTTTTATCACCTTAGGGGCTACATCCAGCCAGGCTTTTCTCTCTCCCCCTGACCCTTCCATATGCCTCTATCCCCCACAAGCTCCAGCATCAACCCCCTGGCCAGATTTAATTTCTTGTCCATGTCTATTCAAGCAGACACAAAAACAAAAATAGTATTTCCCTAGAAAGAGCTTCATTTCCCATGGCCAGACTTAGCACTGCTCTCACCATCAGGAAGCACTTTCCAGGGTTAGGCTGAATCCCTTGAGTGGACCTGGAGAAACAGTGAGACAGATGTAGAGAAAGGGAAAAGAGTCTTATATGAAAGCACGTTTAGGATCTTCTGGGTATTTTCTTAAATAAACACCGCAGGGTAATTTGGTATTTATGTAAGGATAAAACCCAACCTTAAAGATGATAGGGCATCAGTGAAATTTAATTACTCCCTGAGGTCTCTGCTGTGCAAGGAAGTATTCACATGACAACTTGGGTGCCTTGGTTTTTTTTATGGTATTGCTTTTCTCCTCACATGAAGACACAGATAAAAATGGCTCATGGCTGGAGGTGAGTGCCTGTCATGAACAGAACCCATCCCTACCCATACCAGTTCTCGCTTGACAAAAGGTAAACTATGCCGAGTTCAAGTGATTAGCCAACAGGCTCTAGGGAGAACTGACCAGGATGTCAGTTCCTATGGGGCACTGAGGCCATGGCAGGCATCTACAGCATTCCATAGTCTCCCGGGGAAAAGGAGGAGGGTTTCTAAAAAGAAGGAAGACACCAGCTGAATCTCCCTTCTTCTAACAGTGTCATTGTAAGGGGACTATACAGGACGTGCAAGGTAGGTAGAGTTTTCTCTCCCTAGCAGAGACACTTCAGAAGAGCATGTAGTTTTCTCAGAACCCCTTGGAATTACTCCTGGGCCATAGGACTCTGGTTGAAGGACTGGAAAAGGTCTCCAGCTTTTATATGCACACATTCTTCTGTTCAAGCTCTCCAGTCCCTGTGTCCCATGAGCAGTCCACACATAAGGCTGCATATAATACCACAATCTGAAAGGAGCCTGCTTGAGTCAGAGCTTCAATAAACATAGGTGGGCCTGTTCCACACCACATTCACCCTGAACACCTCCTCAGGGCAGAGCCATTTGCTAGTTGATTGGACTCACAATGAATATGATGTTCTCTCTGCTTCCCAAAATTAGAGAGCAGTTATGTGGTTATGGATGGTTGCTTACATTTTTTTAAGTTTTATTTATTTATTTTGAGAGAGATAGAGACAGCGTGAGCAGGGGAGGGTCAGAGAGAGAGGGAGAGAGAGAGAATCCCAAGCAGGCTCCATGCTGCCAGCTGTGGAGCCTGATTCAGTGTTCAAAATCACAAACCGTGAGATCACTACCTGAGCTAAAACCAAGAGTCAGTCACTTAACTGACTGTGCCACCCAGGCACCCCAGTTACTTACATTTAATTTCACACTTGGTCAAGAAATAGATCTCTTCTGGAGATGATGGAAATAATTGTCATGATATTTCTTTGAGAATTCAAATTCATGGAGTTAGGAAGTCAAGGTATATATGCTAGACCAGTGACTTCACCAATTCTGACCATAGTTTCCCCAAGAGAAAAATAATGGCACAGGGTGGGGGTGGGGGCTGTGAAATAACTAAACACTACATAGTTCAACTGGACTCTGCTTCTTACAGTCCCCTCCCCGAAAACTTGCTTCACTGCAACCTGATCACTAAAAGACCTGCCATGCCTCTAGTGATGAACAACTGGAGGTAGCCCTTGATTCTTACTCTTCTTTGCCCAAGACTCACTTCAGATCATACCAGTCATGACACGCTATTGATAGAACACCTATATGTTTCCATGTGTTTCTTCACCTCAACATCCCTGGTGCCTTTGACTTGGTAGACTAGTCCCTTATGTTTCTCCCAGTTAGTAGCCATCACCCTCTATCTGGTGTCATTCTCTCAGGTCTCCCCAACCAAGCTCTAAATACCCCACCACTTCAAATCTGCATCACATAGAAAAATCATAAATTTTCTAAAATATAAATAACTGCACCCCTACGTTTATTACAGCATTATTTACAATAGCCAAATTATGGATGCATCCCAAGTGTCCATCGATTGATGAATAAAGTCAATGTGGCATATATCTATAATGGATTATTATTTAGCCATAGAAAGATTGA
Source organism: Cryptoprocta ferox (assembly GCA_028646485.1). Taxonomy (NCBI): domain Eukaryota; kingdom Metazoa; phylum Chordata; class Mammalia; order Carnivora; family Eupleridae; genus Cryptoprocta; species Cryptoprocta ferox. The sequence goes on along the minus strand of CM053576.1, from coordinate 115,592,852 downwards.
AATCTTGGCATTTGCAATAACATGGATGGAGCTAGAGACTATAATGCTAAGCAAAATAAGTGAGTCAAAAAAAAGAAAACTACCACATGATTTCACTCATATGTGGAATTTAAGAGACAAAATAAATGATCAAAGGAAAAAAAGAGACAGGGACAAACCAAGAAACAGACTCTTAACTATAGAGAACAAACTGATGGTTACCAGAGAGGAGGAGGGTCCGGGATAAGTGAAGTGGGTGACAGGAATTAAAAAGTACACTTCTCATGAACATTGAGTAATGTATAGAATTGTTGAATCACTATATCATACATCTGAAATGAATATAACATTGTATGTTAACTAAACGAAAATTAAAAAATAATAATTAAAAATATAAAATATGACCATAGTATTCTTCTGCTTAAAATACTTCAAAAGGAATCTAGATATTTAATGTAATCCCTATCAAAATGTCACCAACACTTTTCACAGAGCTAGAACAAACAATCCCAAAATGTGTATGGAGCCACAAAAGACCCTGGGTATCTAAAGCCATCCTGAAAAAGAAAACCAAAGCTTCAGGCATCACAATCCCAGACTTCAAGATGTATTACAAATCTTTAATCATCAAGACAGCATGGTACTGGCACAAAGACAGACACATAAAGCAATGGAACAAATAGAAAACCCATAAACAGAACCACAACTATATGGTCAACTAATTTTCAACAAACCAGAAAAGAATATCCTATGGAAAAAAAGGCAGACTCTTAAACAAATGGTGCTGGGAAAAACTGAATGGCAACATGCAGAAGAATGAAACTGGATCAATTTCCTACACCATATACAAAAAAATTCAAAATGGATGAAAGGCCTAAATGTGAGATAGCAAACCATCAAAATCTTAGAGATGAATGCAGCAGCAACGTCTTGCCTTCAGCTGGAGCAACTTCTTACTAGACTTATCTCCAGAGGCAAGGGAAACAAAAACAAAAATGAACTATTGGGACTTCATCAAGATAAAAAGCTTCTGCACAGTGAAGGTAACAATCAACAAAATTAAAAGGCAGCCTACGGAATGGGATAAGATATTGGCAAATAACATATCAGATAAAGGGTTAGTATCCAAAGTCTATAAAGAACTTTTCAAACTTAACACCCAAAAAACCCAAATATTCCAGTTAAGAAATGGGTAAAAGACATGAACAGACACTTTTCCAAAGACATCCAGATGGCTAACAGGCACATTAAAAAATGCTCAACATCACTCATCATTAGGAAAATACAAATCAAAACCATGATGAGATACCACCTCACACCTGTCAGAATAGCTATAATTAACAACACAAGAAACAACAGGTGTTGGTGAGGATATGGATAAAGGGGAATCCTCTTGCACTGTTGGTAGGAATCCAAACTAGTGCAGCCACTCTGGAAAATAGTACGGAGGTTCCTCAAAAGTTTAAAAATAGAACTACCCTAAGATCCAGCAGTTGCACTATTAGGTATTTATTCAAAGGATACAAAAATACAGATTCAAAGGGGTACATGCACCCCAATATTTACAGCATTGCTCTCAATATTAGCCAAACTATGGAAAGAGTCCAATTCTCATCAACTGATGAATGGATAAAGAAGATGGGATATTACTCGGCCGTCAAAAAGAATGAAATCTTGCTATTTGAAACAACGTAGATGGAGCTAGAGTGTATTAGGCTAAGCAAAATAAGTCAGAGAAAGACAAATTCCATATGATTTTACACATGTGTGGAAAAATTTAAAAAAAAATTTTTTTAAATACTTCAAAGCCATTCAATAGAAAATAAAGTTCAAGTGCCTCCTTAGATTCATTTCTCTCTGTATCTCAGAATCTAGCTTATATATGATTTGGACTTTTTGAAAGGAGATAATACATTGACTAAATTGAACTTTTAATTTTTTGATGATAATAGATTCACATGCAGCATTAAGGAATACTAGAGAGATCCCTTGACTCTTTACACAGTTCATACTGGTGATATCTTGTAAAACTAGCATTCAATATCACAACCAAGATATTGACATTGATACTTAAGATACAGAACATTTCTACCACCACAAAACTCCCTTTTATCACTCTTTAATAGCCATACCTACCTACTCCTCCTCCATCCCCCAATCTTTGTCTTTAATCTCTGAGAACCACTAATCTATTTTCCATTCTTATAATTTTATACTTTCAAGACTTTTATGGAGGCCCCTAGCTGGGTCAGTCCCTTAAGCATCCAACTCTTGGTTTTGGCTCAGGTCATGATCTCACAGTAAGTGAGTTTGAGTCCCACATCAGGCTCTGCACTGGCAGCGTGGAGCCTGCCTGGGAGAAAGAGATTCTCTCTTTCTCCCTCTGTCCCTCTCCCTCTCTTGCTCTCTCTCTTTCTCTCTCTCAAAATAAATAAATAAACTTTAAAAAAGAGTGTTATATAAATAAAATTATACAGTATACAACCTTTTGGGATTTGTTTTTTTCTTAAAGGGTAATTCTCTAGAGAGTCAGCCAAGATTTTGCAGGGACCAATAGTTTGCTCCTTTTTATTGCTGACATGTATTCTGTAGTATGAATGTATCACAATTTGTTTAATTACTCATCTGGCGAAGGACTTCTTGGTCATTTCCAAATTTTGACTTACAAATAAAACCACTATGTGCATCACGTACAGATGTGAATATAAATTTTAATTTCTCTGGGACAGCTAGCCACAAGTGCAATTTCTGAACTGTAGTATATTTGCATGTTTAGTCTTATAGGAAATTGCCAAGCTGTTTTCTTGTATGGTTTTACTATTTTATATATTGACAGTAGCATTGCATGAGTGAACCAATTTCTCTACATCCTTTCCAGAATTTGAAGTTGTCACTATATATATTTTTTTAATTTTAGCGATTCTAATAGCTATGTGATATATTTGATTGTGGTTTTATTTTATTTATTGTATCTTTTTAGAGAGAGAGAGAGAGCACAAGCAGGAGAGAGGGGGAGTGGGAGAAAGAGATATCCCAAGCAGGTTCCACACTCAGTGCAGAGGCCAATGTGGGGCTCAATCTCGCAGCCATGAGATCATGACCTGAGCCAAAATCAAGAGTCTGATGCCCAAGTGACTGAGTCACCCAGGCACCCCTTTCACTGTGGTTTTAATTTGTATTTCCCTCATGGAAAATATTGGTGAACATCTTTTCATGTGCTTGTTAGTTCTTATTCATTTTGGCAAAATGTCTTTTCATATCTTTTGCCCATATTATAATTGGATTGTTTGTTTGTTTAACTGATGAGTTTATAGAGTTACTTATATATTCTAAATACTAATTCTTTGTTGGCTATATGATTTGCAAATACTTCCTTCCAGACTGCACATTGTCTTTCCATGCCACTAACAGGGTCTTTTACAGAGAAAAACTTTTGATTTTGGATAAGGTCTAATTCATCAACTTTTTCTTTTTATGGACTGTGCTTTTCATGCCACATCTGAGAGTTCTTTGCCTATTCCTAGTTCTCAAATATTTTCTATTTCTAAAAGTTTTATAGTTTTATGTTTTACATTTAAGTCCATAATCCATTTGAATTAATTTTTATAAGGTGTAACATTTCTATCAAGGGCCTTTTATTCTTTTCCTTTTTGTCTCACCCCTCCACCCACTCACCCCCCAAACCCCAATAAAGTGCAATTGTTCTAGCACCCCTTCCTAAAAAGGCTTGTCAGAAACTTGTAAATGGTGGTATCTCCATTTGGTCTCCTCCTTTAGTTCCCTATCAGGTGAGGCATCCCTTGTCTGGCTTTCATGACTTCATGATCCCTCTCTTTTTTATCCATACCTTCAAAAGGCTTAATTATGGCTTCTACCAAGGCCATGGTCTCTGGGGCCTCCTAACTGTTCAGTGTCTCTTAAAGGAGAAGATAAGTGCATCCATAGGGGCAGACCTATAAATCTTAAAAAGCTCTCAAGAATTCTAACTAGAACTACCCTCCATACTGCTAACTCAATTGCCTTGCCCTCTCCACTCATTCCCTTCCAATGACCCTGATCTTAAAGAACTAAAGAAATATAAACCTTGCTTAGATGTGACAACTCTCTTCTGGAAACAGGATTTTTAATCTAACATTTCTGGATTTCCCTGGACTTGGTTCCCCAATTTCACAGCATATCAGACTGTGTCCTGGCTTCTTGTTACTACTTCATTTTATGGCTACCATATTGAAAGAATTTGTCATGCTCAGGTATCTGGTTCATGTAACAGACAAATACTTATCATATGCTATAGGAAACCATGTGGGATCTCTTTTGCCTTCTTCATTTCCCAATTATCATATATGTCACAGCTGTACTCACTCTCAGAATACAAACAACCCTGATTTAAAATCATCTAAATCTATGTGTGCTTGAGATAACATTTCCACAAGAGAATGTCAAGGACCATTGTTTTCCTGACACAATCTTGAGGGAAACAGTTTAAGCTGAGACACCATGTGGAGACAAGATGATTATTCAGAAAATTCCCTGGGAATTAATAGTCTGGTCTTAGCACAATTCCGTCCCTTAGGCTGTAAAAGCATGGCCTCTGAGGTTGATACTGAATCAGTCTGTGATTTTTTCTGGTTTTATTTCACTAAACCCTGGACGTGGTAAAGTGTAGAGCTGAGAGTACTCTTTATCCATAGGTCCATTTTAATGGGCTCTGGTTTTTCTGTCCCTGTCCATTCTTATTCAATGTCACTGTCATCCATGAATTTGATCATACTTTGCCTGAGGTGCTTTAAGCAAATTGGACATTTTTTTTAATAATAAAAAGCTGACAAATGAAATGTTTAAAAATAGAATGGTGCTGATTCCGAGAATGTATCTGGAATGGAAGTGGGAAGAGTGAGAAGGTCTCTGTCAGGCTTTTTATTGCTCTTCCATGACCCTAAACATTCTATATCCATTAAGAGGTGCCTCCTTCAGGTTTTTCAATCTATTCAAACACATTTTTAATGAAACTATATGAAAGGCTCTGCTGTGGACACCAGTTGGGTAGAGGAGGAAGGCAAATATATCCCTGACTTTTCAACACCTCCAGACTCATACCATCCTTCAATACTCACTGTTCCTGGGAGGTCTCCCCTGATCATTATTATGCATAATTTCTCCTTCTTCAAGTCCCTCTTAAACGAGTGCCCATAACAACTATCAGCATATGAAAATACTTCTCTTTTGTACAATATTTGTGTAGCATTAGTAAAATCATATATTGTTTTTTAGTATCCCTAGTAGGAGTTCCATCTCTAACTATTCCTCTCTCCCCAGATCATAAATTCTTTCTCTGTAAGGGGCCATTTTATCTCCCCTACAATTGACAGTATACGTATGAGGAATTTAGTTACATGTGCATTGACTATCTGGTCAAACTTTTGGTTTGTTTATCTAGTTTTACTAATTTATTATGTAGTATTAGAAGCTAAACAGCTTTGTTTATAAGCTGGATGGAAACTTGCAACAAAATAGAATAGAAATTCAGGCCCTATGTCAAAGCCCTTCTCAATGCATCACTTGGTCACAACTCCCCCTCAAGTTTTCAAAGTTATATGACCTACGATTTAGCAATTTACATTGCCATTAGTTGCACTTTCTGGCATTTGGTAGGGAAACTTCCATAGTCAGAATAACTTTATTTTCCACTTTTTAAATAATATAATCTTGTAAAGGTATTAAAAGCAATCCTTAGGGATCCAAATTTACATTTAAATCAATGGAATATAATGTCACCAATGCAAATCATTTACTGAGGTGCAAATCAGTTAAATAATTACCTCCAAAATAGACTAAGTTTTCATTTATTTAGGCAATTAAAGAAAAGCCACCATAACTCCCTTCTTTGCTTGGCCACTATAAAGCTTCTCTTGACATAATAAAATGCATCCCAGCTTCCAAACTGCTAACATTTTAAGACAAAACATGAATCTTAGAATCAAGAAATTGTTGCATAGTATTTATAACTCTGGCACCTTGATGAATGCCCAGACATTGGTGGGAAAAACCACACCACCAGTTAATTCTGGTAGAAAATAAAGCACAGGAATTCCCTGACAGTTGACTTTGCAAATAGTCTCATCCTTATTTAGGTAGAAAATATTTAGATTTACATATTATTTAGATAGAAAACACCCAAGTAAAATACCTGTAATAATCATGCCATAAAATCTTTTCCTCCATTTCAGCACCCATTTCTTTTCCTTCTGCTACTTCTAAATTTTTCTATGTTTTGAAATGATATGAAATAAGGTGGTATAGTGGAACAAGCAGCGGCTTTGGAGAATGAAGTTTAAAAATGAAACAAATACATGAATTTTGATGGGATATACATGTCTTACCAGTTCTGTGCATTTAATTATTTCTCTGGGCTTCTAATTCCTCAAATATAAAATGAAGGTTTTAAAAACCTACCTGGGGGGTGCCTAGGTGGCTCAGTCGGTTGAGCGTCCGGCTCCAGCTCAGGTCATGATCTCACGTTTCAGTGGGTTCTAACCCCGCATCGGGCTCTGTGTTGACAGCTCAGAGCCTGGAGTCTGTCTTCAGATTCTGTGTCTCCCTCTCTCTCTGACCCTCCTCTGCTCATGCTGTCTCTCTCTCTCAAAAATAAATTTAAAAAAATTAAAAAAATAAAATAAAAACCTGCCTGGAAGGGGCACTGAGGTTATGTAAAAGATCTGGTACAGAACTGAATTCAAAACATAATAGGTGCTCAGTAAGTGCTAGTTCATGATAATATGTGTTCCCTCTCATCCATTCTTTTTTCTACCCCTTTGATCACTGAAATATAGTATCTAATTTGATTTGATATTATGATACAACAGTGAAACATATCTAAGTGAAGGAATATACCTTTTTGAATATTTGTTTTTATTGGCCAGGTGATATACTTAAATCAGATCATTACAATGATCATTGATCTATATAAACAAAGACTCATCCACAACATTTTGGAGGAAATACTTCTTCATGTGTTATATTTTTTGCTCTTTTCCAGGCTACCCAAGTGCCCTGGAAAGATAGAGCTAGTTAACATGCCATAAAGTGGACAAGAAAGTGCATAGGAGATGGTCTCCTAACATTGCCTACCTTACACCTGCCCCGGTTAGTAGACTTTTGTTTCCCTGTATGTGTGTGGGGGTGAGTCACAAAACAGGGGACTGAGATTAAAAGAGAAATCAAAGCCACCATCCAAGTCCATACCTACAAATGTATACCTATTCTTTGTACCAATTATTCCTTTTTTAAAGTGAAAGAATTTTCCCTATTCCTGCCTAAAGCTAATTTCTCCACCTGTATTTTGATTCTTTCTAATAGTGTCCATCACCCGGCTTACATGATTTCGCATGTAATTCACCCATCTGATTTCACATGTTGTCTAAGTTTTTTCATTAGAGCCTTTAACATATTAATCATAATAAGTTTAGGTTCCCTGAAAATCCAACAACTCTGTCATATCTGAGTCTGTTTCTGAAAAGTATTTATCTCTTCCATGTATTATCTTGGCTTCTGTAGCTTTGGTTGAAACCCAGAGTTCTTTAAGGTGCTAGGTACTTCAGTACACAGGCCTTTAGTGTGAGGAGTGTCAATCTGGCTAGGAGTTGGGCTATGTTTAATACTTCTTGTAACTAGAGGCAACAGGGGCTTCAAATTCCTCTGGTGGGATTGTTTTCTCCTCCTCTCTCTGCTCTGTGGCTTCTCTTTGTTTTACTCCTCAGGCAGATCTGTGTTTCACAGCTTCCTCCCTGCAATCCACTGTCATATTACTGAAAGTTTGTTCATGTGGTGGTAAGGTGTGGGGCAGAGGGTGTCCTATAACCTTTTAATGGAGGCCCAGTCTTTCTGTGTTCCAGGGGTGTGGACTTCAGAAGTGTCTGTCCTCTCTTCCAAGAGTGGAACTTTGTTGCTACTGTCTACTGTCTCTTTACCAGCTCCAACAATCCCAGTTTAATTCCCTGAAACCCTTTTCCCTGTTGACCAGGCTTTTATTTATTTTTCTTTAGGGTGAAATAAGAAGGCTGAAGCAGGAGGCAGTAAGGCAAAGTTCCCTTCTCCAAGCCAGAATGAGATTTCAGAATTGCCCTCTGGTGAAGTCCTCCACCATGGCAATCAGACCTTTGCTTGGAGAAAAGGTCATAGCTACTCTTCCTTACCTCATCCTTGCCCTGCCAAGAATGCATAAGGAGCTTTCTCAGATCCTGCCCATAAAAAACTGAAGGCTACCTGAAGGAAAATGCTGGAAAACTATGAAGCCCCTCTATGACAGGAGCTTCTCACTCTTATGCTAATCCAGACTTAGAGTCGAACAATTTGTCAAAATTCCCATTTACATGTTCCTACCAGTTTATGCGCCCAGTGGCTTCTGCTCTAAATAAGCAGATCTCAGTTGATGTATCTCTCTAGATGCACTTGACTCTCCAGATTTCAGGGCAGTGGTTTGCCCAGAAACATGAGTTCTCTGACTGGTCCAAGAAAGTCATTGATTTTCAGCCTGTACAGTTTTTTTCTTATTTTAAGGACAAGAGTAATGACTTCCAAGCTCTTAACGTAACAAAGCTGAAAACAGAAATCCCTCTGCCTATGTTTTGAATCTTATCCATCCTGCTTTCTCAGGAACCTCACTCAAACCTGCTAGTTTCTAATCTTGGTTGTGCACTGGAATCACCTGAATGGCTTTAGCAATCACTGAGGCCTGGGTTCCAACACCAGAGGGTTTGATTTAATTAGTCTGGGGCTGAGAACAATTGCCCCATTAATGATCATACACTTTCCAGATCAGAGTGATTTTTTTTCAAAACTTAAATCACATCACATCAGTCCATCTGCTTAAAACACTCCAGTGGGTACGTATAGTGCCTTTAAAAAATCCTTATGTGGTCTACAAAATTCTGTACAGTCTGGCTGCTGCCTAACTCACTAGCTCCCCCAACATCAATATCTGTTATTGGGCCTCTTTCATTTCCTGAAATGCACTGTATGCTCCATTTCACTACATTCATTCATTCCACAAATGCTATTGAACACCTACTATGGTGTAGGCACTGATTGAGGTATTGAATATATAGCAGTGAACATAAAAGAGCTAGTGCCTATGAATAGGGAACTTACATTTTTGTTTCTGGAAAGATAACCATGAAACAATGCATCTCAAGAACTCAATAAAAATGTTTTATTAAGTTTAGGCACAATGCTGTACAGCACATCTACATCTCTACAACTGATTCATCTTATATAACTGAAACAGAACACATGAATTATAACTCAGACAGAAATAACATTTCTGCCTCCCTCCAGTCCCTGAAAACTATCATTCTTCCCCCTGTTTCCATGAATTTATTTGGATATCTCATATAGGTAGAATCATGCAATATTAGTCCTTCTGTGACTGGCTTATCTCACTTAACATAACATCCTCTGAGTTCATCTATGCTGTCACATATTACAGGATTTCCTTCTTTTTAAGGCTGAATAATATTCCATTGTGTGTATATAGTACTTTTTAAAAAAATCCACTCATCTGTTGATGGACATCTAGGTTGTTTCTAAATCTTGGTTACCATGAATAATGCTGCAATAAATATGGGAATGTAGATATTCCTTGAGACCCTGATTTCAATTCTTTTGGGTGTATACCTAGAAGTGGGATTGCTGGAACATATGGTAGTTCTACTTTAATCTTTTGAGGATCCTCCATACTGTTTTCTGTAATGGCTGCAACAATTTACATTCCCACCAATAGTGTACAAGAATTCTAATTTTTCTACATTATCACCAACACTTGTTATCTTCTGTTGCTTTGATAATAGCCATCATCACAAGTGTGAGGTAGTTTCTTACTGTGGTTTTGATTTGTGTTTCCCTGATTACTAGTGACATTGGGCTTCTTTTCACATCTCTGTCAACCATTTGTATGTCTTCATTGGAGAAATGTCTGTTCAAGTCCTTTGTCCATTTTTCAATTGGATTATTTGAGGGTTTTGCTATTGAGTTGTACGACTCCCTTGTATATGTTGGATATTAGCCCCTTATCAGATTTTGGCTTGCAAACACTTCCCTTATTCTGTAGGTTTCCTTTTCACTCTGTTGATTTATTTTTCTATGCAGACTTTCTAGTCTGATATAGATCCACTTGTCTATTTTTGCTTTTGTTGCTTGTTCGTTTGATGTCATATCCAAGAAATCATGGCGAAGACCAATTACATGAATCTTAATAAAACAGACTAAGGGAATAGAGAATAGTGAAGGCAGTGGTGCTATTTTAAGTAATAGGAAGAACAGGAAAGGCCTCTCTAACAAGGTGACATATAAGCATAAATCTCAATGAATGAGGAACAAACCACTCAGATGTTAGTAAATGAGTGTTCAAATTAGAGGAAAGAGCAAGTGTCAAAGTCCAGAAAGGAGACCAGTGTAGCTGCAGCAAAAGGAATGTGGTACAGAGAAGTTGGGTATAAAATCATAGAGAGATAGATGGTCAGGGAAAGGAAATCACAAAGGTACTTGCTGGCAATGGGAAAGATTTCAGATTTCATTCTGGGTGGGATGGAGATGCTAGCCATTGGATGTTTTTGAGCAGAATGGCAACATAAATAAGTTAGGTCTTAAAAACATTACTCTGGCTACTGTGTGAATAAGACTATAAGAATATAACAGCGCAAGGAAAAAAGAAGAAAGTACTCAATGTAATCCAGGTGAAAGATGATAATACGTTGAATTAGGTTGGTAGGAGAGAAAGTGGCACACAGTGGTCAGATTTTGAACATTTTCTGAAGTTAAAGCAGAGACAATTCTCAAGTGCATTTGATGTAGAATTTGAATTAAAAAAGAATTACAATTATCTATCGGTTGATGATAAAGTAACAGCATGTATGAAGTTAATTTTAACTGAGGAGAGAATATTTTATTAAAGGGGGAGAAGAAAAATGGTCTTTTGAGAATAGACCAAGAGTTAAGATTTGGACAGGATAAGCCTGAGATCTCCAACAAACAACAAACAGGCAATTTCAAGAAGATAGTAAGATTTTTGATGCTGAATTCAAGGTAGAGATCTAGTCAGAGAAAAAGAAAATGTAATATAGTATTTATAACCATGGTACTACTGGAGGTCAACTTGGAAGTGCTGTATATAGAGAACCAAAGGAGTGGCAGGTCTGAACCCTGGTGCTTTCCAAAATGTTAAGGTAAGAATATAAGTTTGGTAAAGAAAAGGACACCAAGTAGCAATGAGTGAAACAGAAATTAACTAAAGAGTATCGTGTCCTGATACCAAGTAAAATCAAGAGAGAGAAAAGAAATACCATGGGCAAATGCTATATATACATCAAGTAATAAAAGGACTGAAAAATAACCATTGATATTTTTAATGTAGAAAATACCAATGATCTTGATTAGAGCAGTATTAGTAAACTGGGAGTGACAATAGCCTGACAGGGGAGGGTTTAAAAGAAAAGGAGGAGTTTCTCCTTCTGTTGACAGTCAAGTAGCTTGCATTGGACTAATCCGTCTGTGGGCAATAATTAAAAATTCTACAAAAAATATAAAGTACATGAAAGTAAAGGACAGCAGCCAAAAATCAGGGAGATCGTAAAGGCAGAGATTGTAAAGGGATCTGTCATTTATAAGAGATCTACCCTGGGTAAGGTTTGCATTTAATGGCTCTTCTGAAAGATCTTCTCAGTAAACGTAGCATAGGTTGGCAGGAACTCAAGCAGAAAGTTATAGTGTTAGTAACTTGAGACATCTTAAAGTTGAGGTTAGGGCTTCCAAAGTACTTCAAAAGTGAGGATACAGAAAAGATCCATAGTAGGAGAGGAAATCTCAATATCTGTATATAAACTTCCCAATCCTTGGTTGAACCCCAACTACAAATATCACAGGAAATGCAATGGGTTCAAAGAAAGCAAAAGGCAGGATACTGAGTGAACTAAGCAGAGATTCTGGGTGCTGCCCACCACATGGGACACAGTTTGGAGTTTGAGTCTACTCAGTTTAACTGCCACCTAGAACAAAAATAGACACTCTTCAGAGGATGATCATGGAATCCAAAGTTTCTCCAATCTATCACACATAATATCCAGTATAATATGAAAAATTACTAGACACGTAAGAAAACAGGAAAATATGACCCACAGTCAGTAGGAAAAGCAATCAATAGCAATTTATCCTGAAAGAATCCACATGTTGAAAACAGCAGAAAAGTATTTTAAAAAAATTTTTAAGGTTTATTTATGTTTGAGAGAGAGACAGAGCATGAGAAGGGAAGGGGCAGAGAGAGAAGGAGACACAGAATCCAAAGCAGGCTCCAGGCTCTGAGCTGTCAACACAGAGCCTGACATGGGGCTTGAACCCTCAAACCCTCAAACCGAGAGATCATGACCTGAGCTGAAGCTGGACGCTTAATCTACTGAGCCACTCAGGTGCCCCAACAGAAAAGTACTTTAAAGCCATTTTTATAAATATGTTCAAAGGCTAAAATGAAAATATGGTCATGATAAATAAACAGATATATGGGAACATTGAAAGAAAAACCAAATGGGGGGTGCCTGGGTGGCTCAGTCAGTTGAGCATCCAACTCTTGATTTCAGATCAGGCCATGATCCTAGGGTGTGGGATTGAGTCCCACATCGGGCTCAGTGCTGACCGTGGAGCCTGCTTATGATTCTCTCTCATTCTGCCCTTCTCCCCAGTTTGCACTCTTTCTCATTCTCTCACTCTCTCTCTAAAAAGAAAAAAAATGGAAATTTTAGAATGAAAAGAATAGTAACTGAAAAAAATTTCACTAGATGGCATTAAGATTGATTGGTGATTCAGGAATTTATCTATTCTTGAAGCCAAGACTATACTGTATACACTGTATGTTAGCTAACTTGACAATAAATTATTTTCTAAAAAAGATTGGTGATTAAAGAATGAAGAATCAGGGAACTTAAAAAGATATTAATAGAAATTATCTAATTTGAAGAACCAAGTTTAAAAAAAAAACAGTATTAAATAGCCTTAGTGACCTAGAGGACAATATCAAGTTATCTAAGATACATGTAATTAGAATCTTAGAAGACAAAGACTGAGGTAGAAAAATAATAGTAATAACTGAAAATTTCCAAAATGGTACAGAAAACATCAGCTTCCAAATCTAATAACTACAATAAGCCTAAAGAATGATAATTACAAAGAAAACTATGCCTAAAAATATCACAATCAGATAGCTAAAAACAGAGATGCCTAGGTGGCTCAGTCAGTTAAACATCTGACATTGGCTCAGGTCATGATGTCACAGTTCGTGAGTTCGAGCCCCACATCAGGCTTGCTGCTGTCAGTGCAGAACCTGCTTAGGATCCTCTGTCCCTCTCTCTGTGCCCCTCCTCTGCTCTCTTTCTCTCTCTCAAAACTAAATAAACATTTAAAAAAATAGCTAAAATCAAAAGATAAAATATTTGGAAAGCAGAGAAAAGTAGCACTTTTTCTTAATGAAGAATAACAATATAAATGGGAAACTTCTCACCAGATATAGTAGAGGCCAAAAGAGAGTGTAGCAGCATTTATAAGGTACTAAAACAATAAAACCTTTCCATCTAGAATTCTATATTCAGTAAAAAAAAAATGTATAAAAAGAAAGCAAAATAACATGAATAAAGGAGACGGACTGAAGAGGATTGTACTAACTAAACTTGGAACATTGTGAGCACCAAAATAAGTCAGTATTAAATTATAAAATATAGGAAGCAATAAAGAGGAACCCACAAATTTCTTGTGATTATTAATTAGGAAGGCAGGAAGAAAAGAAAGGAAGGGAGAGAGGGAAAAGGTAGACGAACTTGTCTACAATGCAGTGTAGAGGGCTGATAGGTAAATATATAAAACGTACTTAGGTTGGAAAATAATTATTGTTCAGTTGTCACAGTAAAGGTCAATTCAGGCAAGATTCATCAATTGATTCTAAACCTGATGTGAGGTATTATGATCACCAGGATATTTGCAGGGCTATGGGTTTCTTATTAGTTACAAGGGAAAACAATAAAAATTATGCAATGGAAAAATCAAATTACACCTGAGATGCGTGATCAAAATTAACATCACCAGGAGAGGGTGAATGGCCATTATATGCCTCAGACATGATATCCTAAAAGTGACACATTCTTATGTAATACTGCATATTGCACATAACTAAACATAATGCATAAACTAAACACAATCACAAGGAAATATCATCCAAACCCAAAGTGGAGACTATTATATTCCCCCAAATTGTTAATGTCATAAAAGACACACACACCAAGACACAAAAATGGCCAAGAAACTCTTCCAGACTGGAGAACAGTCAAAAGACATGAACATTAAGTGTAATCCTGGAATCTTGACTAGATCCTCTTTTGGAAGAAAATGATTAAAAAGCAGTTGGAACACAGACAGTACACTAAAGAATTGTATCAATGTTCAATTTACCAATCTAGATAACTTTCTGTTGATTATATAAGAGAACATCCTCCATCTTAGGTAACACACACTGAAAAATTTAGGAATAAAGAAAAAAGGAAGAGTACAGATGATAATTTGGCAAAATGGTAACAAGAAGTGAATCTTGATAGAGTGTATATGATTCTTTTTACTATTCTTATAAATATTCTAAAACGATGAAATTATTTCTAAATAAAAAGTGTTGTTTTTTTAATGAAGAGGAAATAATTCTCAGACACAGAATTCTTAGACACACACACAAAAAAATGCTGGAGAAAGTTCTTCACATTAAAGTGAATTGATATTACATGCAAATTTGGGTCAAAAAGTGACAACAGCAATGCATAAATATAAAAATATACTAAAAAGTATTAGGAGAAAATTAGAAGTTGCAAAGTAATAGTTTAGTGAAATTAGAAACATGGCAATAAAAACTAACCAAAGTGAAACACAGAGAGAAAAGTCTGGAAACCATTAACATAGTACCAATAAGTAGTCAGACAACCTCAGCAGCTAGTTTTCCAAACTATATGAAAACTATAAACCCAAAAATCGAAGCTCAAGGAACCATAAGCATAAGACCCAGGATGATGTCAAGTCACATAATAATCCAATTGCTTCAAAGCAGAGATAAAGATTTAAATCTTAAAGGCAGCCAGATTAAAAATGTTAAGTACACAGGACCAAAGATAAAAGTGAGATTAGATATGTCTTCAGAAACCATACAAGTGAGCAAAAGTGGTACAAAATTTTTAATGGTGTCTATAAGAATAGAACGGTTGTTCTGGGTGGCTCAGTTAGTTAAGCATCCGACTTTGGCTCAGGTCATGATCTCACTGTCTGTGGGTTCGAGAACCACATTGGGCTCTGTGCTGACAGCTTGGAGCCTGGAGCCTGCTTCAGATTCTCTGTTTCGCTTCCTGCTCCTCTCCCACTCATGCTCTGTCTCTCAAAAATAAACATTAAAAAAAATTTTTAAAAAGGAATAGAACTGTAAACCAAGAATTTTATACCTAAGGGAAATATCTTGCAAAAAATATGAAATACGAATATTCAGACTTATAAAACCTAAAAAAAATTCACCACCAGAAGACCTGCACTACAAGGAATGTTAAAGGGAATTCCAATGATATCAGATGGACACCTGAATTGACAAGAAGGAATGAAGAATACAGGCTGTAATAACTGCACCAGTAGATATACTTTTATTATTTATATAAACCTGACTATTTAAAGTGAAAGTAATATATTTTACAGAAGTAAAATAGTTGAAAACAATAACACTAAGGACAGAATAAAAAGAAATACTATCTGTACTTAATAGCGTCAGGTGCTAACATCACAGAAAGATAACCAGACATGTCTTTCTTTTTTTTTTTCTATTTATTTTTGAGAGAGAGAGAAAACAAGTGGGGTTGGGGGGTGTACAGAGAGAGAGAGGGACAGAGAATCCAAAGCAGATTCTGTTCTGACAGCAGAGAGCCCAATGAAGGGCTTGAACTCACAAACTGCAAGATCATGACCGGAACCGAAGTCAGATGCTTAACTGACTGAGCCACCCAGACACCCCAACCAGACATGTCTTTGTGATGGAAGCCTATAAAATTACCTATAAAGAAGTCTTGCCAAAAGAACAAAATTTAATCTGAATTTAATCAAGCCTCTAAAACCTGTCAATTGACAAGAAATACAGGGACAGAAATACATGTTAAAACATGGATTCAAACAGCAAAACATAGACTTTTAGAAACTATATAGGACAAACACATCAGTTTTTGCACAAATAAAATGCAAGGAAAAATAAGAGAGATAGAGGAAGAACTGTTAAAATATTTTTTAAGAGACACGTCAAGAAAATATTTATGGGGGCACCTGGGTGGCTCAGTTTGTTGAGCACCTGACTCTTGATTTTGGTGCAGGTCGTGATCCTGGGTCATGGGGTCAAGCCCCGTGTGGGACTCTGTGCTGAGTGCATAGCTTGCTTAAGATTCTCTCTCTCTCTTCCTCTGACCCCTCCCCACTCGCTCTCTCTCTCTCTCTCTCTCAAAGAATTTTGAAAAAAGAAAAGAAAAAAATGAAAATATTTATGGGTTAAATGATATCATACAGTGTTTAATATTTGCTTCAACTTAAACAATACGGGAGTACAGCTAAAATGTAACTGATTATGAGTTGATAATTGTTGAGGTTGGGTGAAGGGCACGTGGAGTTCATTATACTATTCTATTATTCTACAGTTATATTTTATATGAATATTAATTTTAAAATGAACACAAACCAACATCCAACTTCTAAAGCAAAAGAATTAGTAAAATGATATTTTACTTCCAAAAAGGATCCACTATTATCAGCCTAAAAGGAAACAGCTTCTTCAATGCTTTCAAGTAGTTGCCTTATAAATCATTCAATATTAAACACAGGGTAGGGGAGGAGGATAAACAAATGTGAATTATGGGAGCCTACCCGAGTCAGAAATTGAACATAAATGAAGTATAACTGCCTCTGAAATGATAATTCTAGTTTATGGTAAAGTGGGATTGGATTAACAAACACCACCTCAGGATCAGAACTATTTTGCAAAGCAAAGTATGCCAGCAAACAAATATGTGAAAGATGTTTACCCTTTAGGAAAAGACAGGCATAGGGAATTGTGACCCAGCTCTAAGCCTGTTTGCAAACACTGATACTATATTTTCACTGCTTCTCAGATTGTGGTCTAAACATTTGACATCTTTAATGTCTTTCAGAGATATTAAATGTTGCAGGCATGTGAGAAAGGTCATATATCATTTCTGATTTGTTGTCGACATTGCTGGCAAATGCGCGTTTGTGTGCAGCTATCTTTAATAAACTGCTGGCTTCCTGTTTGTTATATGGCTCCCCC
Organism: Cryptoprocta ferox; assembly: GCA_028646485.1. Taxonomy (NCBI): domain Eukaryota; kingdom Metazoa; phylum Chordata; class Mammalia; order Carnivora; family Eupleridae; genus Cryptoprocta; species Cryptoprocta ferox. The sequence continues at coordinate 115,575,496 of CM053576.1, read as the reverse complement.
ACTTTGAATAATTTATTGTCCCCCACATTATTGGCACCACTTCTGAAAGATGTGAGTAGAAAGGGGATTCTAATATATCATGTTAAAAAAGAAAGTCAGAGAAAACTCTAAATCAGTACGTCATTTTAAACAGCTTCTCCTCATTAGAGAGGAAACTTATGAACCCAAAGTAAAAATGCCTGCCAAATTTACTCAGTGGAGCAAAGTGGATCCGTGGAAAGAGGTCCGTCTGTTGATCACCATTCGAAGCCTCTGCATGTATCCTGAGCTCTGTGTCGAGTCAAATGGTCTCCTAGGTCTGATTCTTTCTTTTAATTTCATTTTATGAGTTGTTAAAAACAACTCAATCTTCACATCCTTCAGACAGATGACCATGCATTCATCGTCGACGCTGTAGATAGAGATACCTGAGCATTGTGTCCTGGGGTCTCGTCTTGCCTGGCTCTGAATTAAATCATCCCGTCTGGATTCAGATCTGCACCCACAAACCAGGGCCAAAGTATGACCCCTGACTGGGAGACTGGCTCGGAGTAGCTTAGGGAGAGGTGGAGCTGCTGAAATTATACAGCTGGCTAACTTGATGGGTGGTGAGCTGCCTACCAAAACTTTTTGATGATCACCTGGCAAAGATGCTATAGGCCACTGTTTTTTTTTTCTTCTTAAATTTGTTTGAAGAGAGAGAGAGAGAGAGAGAGAGAGGGAATACCAAGCAGGTTCCACACTGTCAGCACAGAGCCCAACACAGGGCTGGAAGTCACAAACCATGAGATCATGGCCTGAGGTGAGATCGAGTCAGACGCTTAACTGACTGAGCCACCCAGGTGCCCCAGACCACTAAGACTTGTAAGAGTTTCTTTTCTTTTTTAAGTTTTTATTTATATTCCAGTTAACATACAGTGTTATATTAGTTTTAGGAGTACAATATAGCGATGCAACACTTCCATGCAACACCTGGTGCTCATCACAACAAGTGCGCAAGTTTCGAATGTCTTTAGAAATACAATAGAACTATAAAGGTTCTCTATGCAAAAATATGTATATTGACCAAAATATTTCATAACATATGGGAGGCTCATTGACCCCAGCACCTCATCAATGGTTAATGGTTCAGAATAAGTTTCTGCATAGAGAGGAATCTTTAAGTAGATAACCCTCATGGTCTCTGCCTGCTCTAAGATTCTATTCTTTTTCAGGGAAGATTTTTTAAATAAAGAAGAGTTAAAAGTTACTTGAAATTATTCCATCCTACCCTCTCTAATTATTCATAAGCTGGCAAATGGCCATGATTTATTGCATGTGAAATAATTATATATGATTTTGGCGTGGTTTTCTTGAGAGCCAGTGAGGGAGACAAACCCACAAGCAACATTAAAACATTTCTCCCTTTGTCCACGGACACCTCGTAAGACTGCTCACTCCAGCACATTCACTCAGCTTGCTGCCCTCTACTTCCCAGTCCACTTGTCCAAATCAGTGCCTTCCAGATGGCCTCTGAGCTTCTCCTCCCACTCAGAAACCTTATCAGGTATTTTAGGACTTGCTCCTCTCCTCTCATTCAAATGCCTGCAAAACAAAGTCTGGTGCATGGCTCCACGTATACTTATATCCTGTCATATGCTGTTAATTTCTCTGTCCTGTATGTATGTTTCATTTCTGAGAATAGGCTGTAATATTCTAAATCATAGGTACCTGGTTAAATGTTCTTCTGCTTTCCCATATGTTGTAACACACATAACATACTCAAATTAATAAATACCTGGTGGCTAAAATGTATTCTTTGGCTTTTTATGGTTTCACCACATCCTTAAGAAATACCAAGATCTCAGTGAGGGTAATTTAAAGGGCAATCTTTTGAAAAAGAGATAATAAGAGAGCAACAAGCACTGTTCAGTGTTCAGGGTAAGAGTCAAAGCAAGTTTAGAATACTATATTTTACAGGAATAATGATTATAGGAAACTCTAAGACACGATTGAAGGACAGAAGTAAAGCCTGATGAGAGAAAACAGGTAAACATATTTTAATAGGTCGCATTGTGTGATCTTATTTTTAATCATTTTTCTAAAAGCTGAAAAGAGTTGTGTTTTAAAAATTATTTTTAAAAACATCTCTTGAACTTGTTTGGCTCAAGGAATCATTTGAAAACCATAGAGACTGTGTTAAATTTCTATGCTTGTAATTGTCTGGTACCCACCTCAGCCTCACATAAGTGGCTCACTGTCACCTTAGAAGGAAGGTTTTACTCTCCTTCGTTATGAATATTCTCAGTTGCTGTCATATTAAGCAAGGGGTCAGCACCACTGGAGAATATCGAGTCAATTGTGAATTCTCAGCCTCAGTGTCTAATTAGAGGTAGTGTATGGAATGCCTTCCTTAATTACTTTGGAGTCATTGGGGTATTTCATTAGTCTCAGTTTTTATCTTGTAACTTCATTCATAAAATATGTTCCTTATCAATTAGCTCCACCAGGAACAGATCACTGGTCCCATGCATCCTGCTCTCTGTGTGATCTCTCAGCCCCGGAGGAGGAGGTCAGAATTCCTCTACATAATAACACTTTCAACTCTATTACCACACTCAGAATACCATGAAGTGAAAAGAAAAAGAAAGCATGATATTAGGTTGCTTACAAGATAAAATAATGTCCCCACATTTTGCCAGAAAAATTAGGTAAAAGTATTATCTTCAAAGAAGCTCAACGATGAATGTTATCTACGCAAAAATTGATCATAGTTTCATTCTATACTTTCCTGGGATCAATAGAAGTATGCTTCCCAGATATATTTTAAAAAGAGAAATTATAAACTCTAAGTATGAAATTCTATCAACACATATCCAATCATAAGAGAGATACAGGGGTCATGATAAAGAGAAACATGCTTTTAGGGCAGAACACTAAATTCAAGAAATTAACATTAAGGTAGGAAGGTAATGTCAGTTATATGCATAGGCATTGGCAATGCCATCCAACATGCAGGGTCCTCTCCAGTAATTCTGGCATACCAGGCCCCACTGCAGTTATTATGGAGATGGTCTACTTTGGTTGATATCCTTAAATATTTAAATCCTGCAGTATACTTTCTGTTATTCTAATTCTGTGTTCACACAAAACTTCTAATTATGAATTTGACTCCCACGTGTTCTTGATACTGGGAAGGACATTTTCCAGGTTAGTTTTTGGACCTGTCCATTACCTTAGGTGACTTTAGTTACTGCAAATCTTTCATTAAGACACCGGATTTTGATCCCAGTTTTTTGTTCTTTTTTTCTATATTTTCTTATGTAAATACAATTGCCATAAGAGATTTGGAAATAAAAGGAGAAGCCGTTCATTCTCTGTGGCATCGCTCAATGTTCTGCCATCAGATCCTAGCAGTAGAATCTTCTTTGCTATGGACTTGGCTAAAGGTCCTTTCGTGATTGCCCAAGTCAGGAAATAGGTTTACAAGGAATGGAAATCCATTCAAAGTAGCTCCATAAAAAGGTTGTATTAGAAGGAACCAGATCTCATGACATCCAAGAAAATGGTGATCAGAACTTAGGACTTGTCATTGATTGATTAGCTATTGCTACACAACAAACAATTATAAAACTCAGTGGTTTAAATAACATTACTAAGTTGCTTATGAGTCTATGAGTTTGGTGCTGTCCAAGTGCTCCACATTGGGCTCAGTAAGGCAGCTCTGCTTCAAGCTGCAGTGGCTGGGGTGACTATGTCTCACTGCACTGTAACAGTTGATCTTGGTAGCTCTGCTCCACATGTCTTTCATACACCTTGAACCAGCCGATGAGCTGGGACATGCTCTTCTTATTCCAATAGAAAAGATACAGGGCGAGTGGGAAGATACAAGGCCACATAATGCCTGAACTCAGAACTATAATACTATTCAGTTACCCCATTCTTTTGGTCAAAGCAAGTCAAATAGCCAAACACAACATCTAGGGAAAGGGAAATTTTCTCTGCCTTGTTCATAAAACAGATTGTAAAGTTACATGGCAAAAGACTTGGATAGAGAGAAATATAGAATCAGGGCCAATGATGCAACCTACAATATGTGGCCATCTGCACAGCTACAGAAACTCCAATGGCTTCAGCAACAGGAGGAGCAGCTTTTAAACTTTTATTCAGGTATCATGATTATCTTGACTCAGCCACAAGCTTACATATTTTCTGTCTCCTGGTTCAAATTTTCAAAAGGAAGGTTCTGACAGGATCAGCCTGGCCTATCATTGGTTCCTCTAGGGTCAGGGAGTTCCTTGTGTTCAATCAGGGGCAAATCCTCTTAAAAAGGATGCAAGCAGGGAGACAGTGATCACATACATACAAGAATAGTTTTCTTTCGGTTGTCATCACCATGTTGTTGGCAACCTTCTTGGTTTCTAGTCATTTGGTTTCTGTAGGAACAAATTCCTCTTGAGATGTGAATATCTTCATTTTAAAAATCTTTATATTCATAAAAATTGGTCCATTTTACAGTGTTTGACAATTATTTACTGACAACCTGATCATGGCCAGAAAATGATCTAGTCTGTATGCTCTTCATGCAATGAATTATGTCTGTGTCCACTGATTCCTGATCCAACCACACATGAGACCCTGATGTCAGCCTGAAAAAGCTTGCTGCTAAGACTGTTAGTCTTATAGGACAGGGAATCTAGATGGCTCAACTCAGCTTCTTCCCCCTCCTAGAAATACAACCAGAAGGAAATAGAAGGTAGGAACATGGCACCATCTTTCCCTACATTGTCTTTTAAGGAGGAAATTTTTTTCATCTCAAACCTCCATGATATATGCATTACTTAAAGAAAGCCTACAATCAAAAAAAATGAGGTAAAAATAAAAAATAAAGAAGAAAAATATTTTGTCCTGGTAAAATGTTTCTGCTGTTTTTTAAATGTAAAACCACCCACAAAATATAGGGAATGTTTGAATGTGTTGATGGAAGCTAGAAATTATCTATTAAATAAGTTGGCCGAACACATTTCAATCTATTGTCATTATCTTGGAGGAAGTGGTACCGTTTTAGTTGACAATTTACAGAATGAGCAATGAGATGCAGGTCCTATTTAAGTCATGATTTTCCTTATGGGAAGACACTGGGGAGACAGCAGAGGAACCCTTAGTGTGAGCTTCCCTCCACCTGAGCCAATTATGGAAAACACAGACATAACCTAATGTCTAAGCACTATGTACATGATATATTGTTATTTTGTACAAGGGCCCGGAGGCGAAAGAAAAATCAAAATAATTTTTACAATAGCACCTGTTTTAAAATAAGCAATTTATTCCATCCTTATAAAATATTTATGGATTTCAAATGGATGTCCTTGAATAAGGCCATTTCATTTCTGTTCTCCACTGAGGATAGGTTAGAGAAAACTCTAGATCTATTTCCTGTTAATTTAACACAGTTCCAAACCTTTTGTAAAAGAGCAGCCACCCACTAACTTTATTTACTAAACTTCATTCTTAATGATTCTGACTTAGTAGTTGTACAAGCAACAGCTCATGCATCATTTCACCTTATTGAAGAGAGGAATCACTTCCATGCAATAAAATAATTTGATTTCCATTGAGAAAATGTATTTCAAAAAACCCAAGAGATTGAAGGAGTCTATTACTTTTTATTACCCATATCATAATGTTCATCTTAATTACTGATAAAGCAAGTTCACAGATGTAGTCTAATTGAATGTATAACTTTTTAATTGAAAAGGGAAAAAGTATGAGATTTGAGTTCTAACAAAAGGGTGGGACACAAGTGAAATCCTTCTCTTCCAAAAAGCTTTCCTGGAAGAATTGAGTTTCTTAAAAATGTCCTATTAGGCAGTATCAACATGGCACTAAAAATGTGTTTTGGGCTTTGGACAAAAGAGTCAGCATTGTGTTCTCTATTACAACCCGGGCTACAGCCAGGTCAAAGTACATTGTGAGCAATGTGGCAAACCAACTGAGGCCATTCACAATTCTGCCTCTGATACTTTGACCCATCTTCAGTCAAAAGAGTTCACAATTTACATAAAGAATAAAAGAGGGGGTCAAAAGTTAGCTCGGTTGGATAGTCCAATGACCATTCTGTCTTCATGAACTCCAGTGAGAAGGTTTTTTGTACTTGAGCGTCTCCCAAGCCTCCATCAGGCAGCTCTCTAATGAAAGAGAAAGTTGCTAGGACACTTATGCCAATAAGACCAATAGCTTGGGACCACAGAAATTCTGCTTCTTGACAAGAATAAGCATCAGCAAAGTGAACTCAGCTGTGTCCCCTCCCCTTCATTCTGAAAAACAGTATAGATTCCCAGGGGTCTGTCCAAATTGGTTTTGAAGAAATGGGAATCAGTTGTCCCTGGGCCTTTACTTCTGCCTCCTATAAACCAAAGTCTTAACCTTCTATTTGTATTTACAAACAGGAAATAAAATCCACCTATTTTGGGGGAGCCTAAACTTTTAGCCATCCTAGTACGGGTTGAGGCAAAGAACCTTCTAGTAGTATTATTACATCATTGCCATACCTTCCATCTGTAATTGAACATTATTCCTTCCATCTGTTTTCTTTTTCCATATGAAATTATGTGATGCTTCCCTGATGCACTACGGTGTAACATGCAATGGCTAAGCATACTGAGAATACGTGAGATTCTCTAGAGTAAGATATATATATATATATCTTGCAATAGAATACTTATGACTGAGATTCTTGTTATCTTGTATGCACATGAACATGTAACTGTTTTCAGACATTCCATTTTGGCAAAATATCAATTAGTCTGACTCATCAAATCATCTCTTTATATTCTGTATCATGTATTGGACATATTTCTATTTATGCACCAGAGAACACCACTCGAACTTCCACTGAAAACAGCCTCTGAATACGTAGATGTAATCATATGCTTAGACAGCAAAGGAAGCCTTTCATGACTATTTTTAATGTATCTATAACCACTTCAGATGTCTTTTTGGAAACCAGCTGCAGAATCAATGTGTTCAAAATGGTATCATTCAGCCACTGCTACATACGAGCTACCATTAATTTCTTAAAGGCCAGGTTCTATGCTTACACCAAGACAGAAGGAGTAATATGACTTTAAGGGTGTGGGTTATAATTCAAGTATGACTGTATTAGCATAAAAGAACATAAGCTGCTTTTTCTGAATGCAAACATGGTCCCTAAACCGAGGATGTAAATTAGTATTACAATGAAAGCCGCCAGAAGGACAGAAGTTGGAAGTGTTCTCTTCTCTGAGCAGCAGGAGACTGTTCAGGTCCTGCTGTTTTGAAAACCTTTCTCCCCCCATGCAGGCTGCCCTGATAAGAGAAATCCATTTGAATATTTTGGCAATCACAGAGGCCCCCACATAAATTATGGATACAGAAATGCAGAAGACAGTCTAACAAATGGAACACGGTGGAATCTGTTTTTCCGCCGCCATATGGTGTCGACAGAATGCCACTTTGTTTCTCTGGGAAACAGCTCATCATTAAAAAATAAATAGCATCTTTTCTGTGGGGAGAGAACCCACAGTCATTATTTTGAAAAATAACAAACAGGAAACTCTGTCCTTTCATTTTACAATCTTTTTTTTCTTACATTATTATTATTGCCGCACACATAGACATTTTTTCCAGTAAAACTCACAATGGCTTGTACCTTGGTGCACGGGAGCTCAACATCATGTTTTTCTAGATTTGGGGAGATAAGTCCAAGCACAATACACATCATAAAAAATCAGGGCACTTCATTATAGACCTTCTTCTTTCCTTTGGAAAAACTATTCTTTCAACCTAGCATATGGATTTTACTTTAACATATGGATTTTACTTTATGCTTAGATTTTATGCTTATAGATATAATGCATAAAAACCATTCTGGTTTATGTAAGCGTAACAATTTCCAAACTGAATTTGGATGACTTTATTATTTCTGGAATGAAGTTGTTGCTGGAATTCATTCTATAATGTATTTGATAATTGACCCTTTGTCAGACCCAGAAAAAATTTATCATACTCTGTAATTAAATGTAATACAAACCTGTGCATACCTATCTCTCTCCTACACCTTTTTTCTGGCATTGTCCCCTTTTGTCCCCCCCAAAATAAAAATTAAAAAATAAAAATAAATTAAAAAAACTTTCTTACATATCCTTATGTCATCCTTCTATAAATCAGATTGCTGAAAATTTGTATCTGTAGTGCTGGGAACAAATCACAGTATTTTAAAATCAGTGGAATTCCCAAAATGTTTTCACAAATATTATTTTAGTTGATGTTCAAATGGCACTGAGAAAGGGATAGGAAAAAGTCATAATTTCTTCTTTGCCAACAAAGAAATGGAGAGAGGGGGTTTAAAAAATAACCTAGATATTACTGCCAGGGTTGAGCGCTGGTCTTTTGACTCCCAGGTGAGGGATTTTTTTTTTGTTTTTCTGTTTTTTTGTTTCTTTTTTTTTCCCTACAGCACACAGTTAGCTGGAGCAGAGAAACAAAAGAAGACCTTCATTATTATTGCTCATCTTCCATTTTTGCTCAGTAATGGCCTCTGACCATGTGGCTTGTTATTGATAATGCACCTTCTACCTATTTCTTCCCAAATCAGGCATATATTTTAAGACACGACAGGGAAGATAGAGGTTTCTGAAAGTCACTTACCACAGAGCAAAAGAAAAGTAGACATCTATTAAGGTTATACTATGTTTCAAATGCAAATCTTTAAGATGCTAGGGTTAGAATTATCTACTTCCATTTGATGAACTCTGTGAAACAGAATTTAGGGTCAGAAAAATTGTTTGAGTTGATAAGCTGCTTTTTGTTATGGTATAATGTTCTAAAACAAGCAATAATTTTATAATAGGCTGTCTTGTTGGAACAATGACTAAGAAATTTTCACCACACCAGGTGCATGATGAGAGCACAAATCTAGTCCTCCTGTGGACCAGAAGTCAAGAACAGAAGATGTGCATTCCCTCTTCTCCCCAAGCTGTCTGTCAACACTAAATTCTGTTCTGCAATAGGACGCTGTGTCTCTGCCAGATTGAAAGAGTCCTCACCGCCTCATCTGATTGAATTCATTTCTATCACTTCTAAAGAAAGCATCTTCAGAAATATAACTGATCTCAGGGTGCATATGTTATTTTCTTTTCTTCAACTCTTCCATCTTTGTCCCTTAATACTCCCTTAATTCATCTTTGGGATGGGGATTTTGCAAATTAAGAAGCAGAAAAATATTTTATATCTGCAAAGTTCCAAGGCATATGCTTTGTTCCTTGTTTCTGGAAACACTGTCTTCAAGAAATTGCCTACAACTGGCAGATAATTCCACAATGTTGTTGACAGCTTGTCAATAGCAGATGTTAATGGCTATGTGACATCAAGCCAAAATGCCATAATGTGGAGCAAGCACCAAAAGTAAAGAGTCAGAAAAAGGTGGCAAATCTTGTATTGCTCAGTGTTGTTTTAAGGTTGCTCATTCTCAATTCTATGGTATGGTTTGTATATACCATTTGTAAGATAACGACCCAGACAAGGAGCTGAATGACTAGAATACAGTTTCCAATGTTGTATCTGATAAAGATGAAAGGATACATTTTGTGTTATTATTAGATGAAAACTACTTCTCCATCACCTGCATCTGGCATCATATGAGTTTAAACCTGAGTTCCAGACATAGAAAAAAGGATTTAGGGAAAATTTAAAAGGGGAGATAGCCTGAGAATAAGCCAGACTGTGTGATTTGTAGTTGCCCCTTGTGAAAAGAACTGAGGTCATAATAAATATAATTAATTAAAGTAAAATTACATTAAAGCTTTAGTTCTTCAGTTGTAGGAGCCATATTTCAAGTGTTTATTCACATGTGTGTAGTGGCTATTGTGCTGGCAAGCATAGATAGAGAATATTTTCATCAGTAGAGAATGTTCTATGAGACAGCCCTCCCTTTTGAGTGTATGATTTTCAAGGGAAGCATCATGTAGGTAAGAGGGATTTAGAATCCAAACTCCAGGTGTGACTTCCCTCCTGAGGTTTGCTACTGGTTTCTTGCCTAGTAATATAGAAGCCACAGTGACAGAGACTGTATGGGCTTTTTCTAGAACAAACAAGTCAAAGTTATTATCTAGCTTTTAAGGGCTCAGTAAGTGGTTTAATTATACTAATAGTCATGTTTACTAGATTGTGTCCATAAATTCAGTTCTGTGAACAATTGTTGAATCATCTTTTGTCTCATGTTAAAGAAATGTTTCTACTCTAATATTTGAGCTGCTAACAGTAGCAACAACCACGAATATAAATGTGTATTGATTCTTTAATATAAGCCAGGTGCATGTATGTCTTCAGCTGTTGCTACCCACCTCACAAGGACTTGTGTGCCCTTGGAGTAGTTACTGCACCTCACTAACCTTAATTTTCCTAATATGAAAACAAGATGATCATAGTCTTTGTGAGGATTAAATTGATGCTGTCCACAAAGCTCTTAGGACACTGGCTAGCACAAGGTAAATACTCACTAAATATTAGCTGCTTTTATTACCATTTTCTAGGCACTTTGATAAACACTTTACAGCTATTATCTTAGGTGGATTCTTTTTTTTAAAGTTAATTTATTTATAATTTGAGAGAGACAGAGACAGTGCGAGTCGGGAAGGGGCAGAGAGAGAGGGAGAAAGAGAATCCCAAGCAGATCCTACACTGTCAGAATGGAGCCCAATGCAGGGCTCAAAGTCACAAACCATGAGATCATGACCTGAGCCGAACCAAGAGTCGGATGCTTAACCAACTGAGCCACCCAGGCAGGCACCCTTATCCTATGTTGATTCTTAAAACAATCCTGTAAGATACATATTATCATTGGCTACAGATACATTTAACAGATGGAAAAACTGAGTAAGAAATTTCACCAGTTTAATACTGGAAATAAGAAGTGGAGCAGGATTTGAACCAGGTACCCTATCCTCAGAGCCTGATCAACTAACCTTGATCATGACACTAACCTCATGAGACTCTGGGGATCTTACGAGATAATGCAGGTAAAGCATTTAGCACATATATTTTCAGCGATTACATTATGATTAAGCTAAGGCTCATTAAGCAATGTTTTTTCACTTTGGTAGTAATTTTAGTGTTTTATGGTGAGGGGGTGATTACGGTGTTATCAGAGTAGAAGTTGTATCTGATGTTTTAATATTACAGAGCATTTTATAGCCATCTAATAATGTATCTTTTATGGTTGATCTGCCATTCGTCCCCTCAAATTTCATTGTGCTTAAAATATCATAATAATGTCATCCTATTCAAACAAACCAGTAAGCAAGTACTACTTAAAAGAGGAGCAATGACAATATATTTCCCTTGAAAGCATGAGCTGTCCTTTGCAGAAGAGTCTTAAATGAAATGGAAGACGATGGCTGTATTCGGGGAGCTGTCCCAAAAGTGCGGCTGAAAGGAGAGTTCTCAATGTTGAGAACTGCACCTAGCCAAGACCACGCAAACCCCCTGCTGACCTGGCATGGGATAACATCAAAGGCAATGCTTCACAGACCACAGTTTTCCAGCATGTTGTTCCAGCCTGAAGCAGCCTGTTAATATTAGCATAAAGTAACATAAGTCATTTTGGAAGGCGCAGTGGGGGAGACAGTATTTTTTATTACTCCTTTTCAGAAATGTGTTAAACTACAACTTCAGACTTGAGCTGACTATTTCTGCACCAAATAACACCTTATCTGTGATAAGGCAAACTCTTGAGGAACCAAACTCAAAGAAGCCATAGTTTAAGGAAGGAAAAATAAGAGATGAGAGATCATTTAGCAATTTGGTTGAGGTCATGGTGAAAAAGGATAAATGGCCTTTTTGCAATAAGTAACATTTTTCCTAGAGCAAAGAGAGTGAATAAATCCATGCTCTCAATCTTTCCAAGCAATATAGAATGAGATTTTTGAAAACTGTATGGATATTCTAAAGAATTTCAATAATGGTTACCTGAAGGCTGAGAAGAGTCATTAATACCCAGGATGATATTTTCAGGATCTAAGAAAAACATGATTGGGTAAAGTGCTAGGTCAAGGGGTACTTGGCTGGCTTACTTGGTCAAGCTTCCACCCTCAGCTCAGGTCATGATCTCATGGTTCATGAGTTTGAGCCCTGAATTGGGCTTTCTGCTGTCAGCAAAGAGCCTGCTTCAGATCCTCTGTCTCCCTCTCTCTCTCTGCCCCACTCCTGGTCTCTCTTTCTCTCTCTCTCTCTCAAAAATAAATAAACACTAATTTTTTTTTCAAAAAATGCTAGGTCAAAAAAACATGGCTGAATTTTAACAAAAATCAAAGTTAATCCTACACAGTTTTCCAATTTTCAATTTCCCAAATGCCCTTGAGATATAGCTTAATAAAAACTCATGTGGAAACTGAAGCATCAGCCCTGGCTGTACAGAAGCTAATGGAAGACTACAGTGCGATGCTACATGACAAAATTCGATGTAATCTTGGGAAGTGTTAAAAGAGAAAGACTCCCCAGGTCACAGGAGGTGATAGAATATGTTCTATGCTGGAGAGATATGATCTAGAGTGCAGGCAGCTTATACACAAACAGCAGAAAATATTAGAATGGGAAGGTGCACGCCTCTAAAAGAGCAAGAAGTGGGAACCTGGAAAACATGAGCTGGGCAACAGATGCCTGAGAGCAAAAGAGAAGAAATTACATCAATTTGATAAAAATAATTGGATGTATGGACATTTTTATTACATTATTGCATTCTCAAGCTGAGTGCAGTGAACCCTGGAACACTGTCTCATACATCTACCTCCCCTGAAACTATGCATTCCAGGTGAACCTGACTTGCTTTTTGTGCCATGTTTTGTTTTTTAGTTTTGGGGTGTTTTTTGTTTGTTTATTTTTGTTTTAGGGTTTTTTTTAACCTTACATTGTCCATAATCAGTCTCCTCAAATCTGTGAGCTTCCTAGGCCAGGGATCCTGTCATGTTTAGTTCTCTATTTCCCACAGCAAATGGGACTAACTCCAGGAGGCCCTCAGTGACGATTTGTTGGTTTCCTCCAACATGTCACTTTTTTTTTTTGCTATTAGGTTAAACACTGTTCACAATCTGGAGGAGACTTTCTACTCCAACTTAGCTGTTCCTCCTGATCTTCCATATGGGCCATCAAGATGTGTTATCATTAGCAGCCTCTTAAATGCCTTAATTGGAGATGTTAGGCATTTAGTATCAAGGGGGCATAGAATTCAACAGAGTTTAGATACTCCAGTATCCACCTTTTGAAATCCAAAAGAGAAAATAGAAAAGGCTTTGGGGGTAGCAAAAGCTATAACTTAATTGGCAGCACCTGCAGAGAGCAGATGATAAACCTATGAGGAGGATAAGGGGTATCTCCAATCTTTTTCTGTTGCCATTCCCCATATACACATCCCTATTGAGCAGTAAACTTCTAACTGTTCAAGTCAAACCTGTTCAGGAAAAAGAAAAATATCAAATAGAAAAAGATATCCTAATATTAACAGCACTTTTGGAAATGCAGTTGAAAATTCTTAATAAAAACTATTTCATCTCGTTCCTTTCTTCCCATCACAATCCAAGTTATTGAGGGTAAAAATTCAAATGAACATATCTTACCAAAATATTTATTCAAATAGGAATGTTAGTGATTTTCAGATGCTTGCCAGCAGTGCGGAAACAGAAAGATAAACGACTTTCTCACCCTATTCAGGAGGTATTGTTGTCTTCCAGCCTGTGATGTTCCCTCATTATCGAGGGGTACACAAATCCAGGCAGTGCATAATTTGGGAACCAAAAGTAAAATAGTAAAACATTTCTCAAGATGCTTTCACCATTTCACCATTTTTAAAAAGGATTTAAATGCAGGAATAGAAGTATAACTCACACTGGCTCTTCCCAGGCATTAAAATTCCAAGCACAAACTATATGCATCACTTCACAGGATGCTACCAACACTTTGCAAAAAGCAGGTTGGAACCCCAGTCCATGGAACTCCTAGGCTTCTGGAGGAAATCTGCTATCGCCAAAGTTCACCACATTTTACAGATTGTCAGACTGAGGTCCAAGGAGGTAAGGCAGCCATAATTTGTCTCAGATCCATCTGGCAACAGTTACAAAACAAATGTCTTCCAGTCTTCTGACCAACGGACAAAATAATCACCTGAGCTGTTTACTTCCATTTTAATCAGTCAGCCAATCAAGTCTGAAATGAGATTTTGCTTAATTATGCTCTCAGCCCTGTGCTTCGCTCTTCTATGAAGAACTAAGAGAGCAGAGTGCAATTTTGCCCTCTGGGAAACCAGACTTAGATACCCCTGAAACAATTAGAGAACAATACAGGACCAGATGCAATTACGTGAGAAAACTTTACTACATAGAGTGATTAGAAGTGCTCTGAAGGGCTCAAAGATGTGTCTCCAGCAAAGAGAGGGTCTGTTCTCTCCCAGCTACACTGTCATCCTATGCCCCTCTTCCTGGCCGTATTGCTTAGGATGAGCAGAAGCGGTAAGATGCTTCAAACATGGTGCCTGATGCACCGCTGCCGACCCCATCTCTTGTTCCTTCCCATTCACTGACTTGCTCTGGGTTGCTACTCTTGTTTCTGTTTGAAATCCCCTTCCGTTGGCACATGTCCAACTTCCCTCATGATTGTGTTAACACCCTCCAACCCAGGTGACTTCATCCCTCCTCCCTCACCACCCTTCCCCTTGCCAATCATCCCCTTTGTTTTCTCTAGAGAGAGAGAGTACAATCAGGGGAGAGGAAGAGAGAGAGGGAGAAGGAGAGCAAGAGCGAGAGTGAGAGAGAGAGAGAGAGAGAGAGAGAAACTTAAGCAGACTCCACACTCAGCACGGAGCAACATGGGGCTCAATCTCACGACCCTGAAATCATGACCTGAGCCAAAATCAAGAGTTGGATGTTCAACTGGCTGAGCCACCCAGGTACCCGGAATCATTCCCTTCTCATGCATCTCACCAGAATCCATCTTATTCTGCACTGGTAACAGGCATTCTTTTTGCTTTCTTCTTAAATGATAGTGTCCCCAGAGGGCCACACAGGCCTTTCACAGTTTTAGATATTTAAAAATAAAACAATATTTTAGTATTCCTGAGGATGGTCTTAGGGTATGATATGACAAATTTCTCTAGTAGTAATAAGCAAGGTATCATGAGATGAGGTCTATATCCTCACAAAAGAATGTGCTTATTTTGGTACAGACAGAAAATTTGAACTTTTCATTCCAGACTGACTTGTGAATTTAAAAAGTAAAAAATTTTTTGGCAGAACCTCTTCTGTTACTCTCAAACGATTTCTTCTGCTCCATACTCTTCTTTAAGCCAATGGCCTTCAGACCATCCTCATTTTTAGAGTCCTAGAATGTAAGGTTCCCATGAAAAGAGCTTTTACAAAGGGGAAATAAAAAGAATAATTATTTAAACCTGACATTCCTTTATGCCTTTATTTTTTCCAAACTAATATGTCAAACTAATTCAATTTATCATGTTCATTTTTCTTCAACAGAAGACACAGATCTGAAGCAAATGAATATGCTCTAGATAATAGGGAAGGCAATGCAAATACATAGTCAAACTTAGACCATTCCAGGACTATAATATAACCAGAGATATAAAATTTTAATTCAGAAGTTAACGATTCATATATCACTTGTTATCTTCACCTGTCAACACTTCTGACAGCCCATTTTAATATTTAGTATTTTTTCATACTTTATCTTGTAAAAAGAATTTTATCCCTTTCTCACTGTATTTCTCAACATGAGAAAAAAAAAGGTCAGACTACAGTTTGAAATTTTAGGCATGAGGGATGATAACAATGGTTTTTAGTGATAAAAATATTCCTATCCTCATGGGGTAGGAATGATTTTTCTTCAACCATAGCAGCAAGTAATCACCAGAACCAATTTTAAATCTATCCTAATTGATCAAGGACCAATTCACATCAGTAATCTTGCTTCCAAAAATCAGCCAATGCAGAACAATGATTTTCAAGTACCTATGTTTTCGCAGCTGAAGATCAACCAATATCTAAACACTTTTGTTTTTGAATCTACCAACCCCTGAATTCCACAATTCCTGAATCCTTACACAGGGTCAGCCTCTGTTCAGTGAGGGCTCAAATGCAAAGCTCTCCCCTGCTTAGCAAGCAATAAATTCACAACTTTGTTTCAGGTAGGGAGTGACAGCCACTTTCATTTAATCTAATTTGATGCCTCATTAGTATATCATATTTAAGGACTTATTTATTTATTTATACCTCCATTTATTTAAAATAGAATATAAAGTAGTTAAATTTTATCAAAGCCAACCCATGACCCAAGCTGCAATGTGCAGAAGGTGATCTATAATTAAATAGGCCAATAAAATTGTCTAACATGTTGGTTTCTTCAAATGTAACATCTCCATCAGTCATCCATATTTCTGCACTTCTCTCCCAGTAAGTACTAATATCTGAGCCTAAAGGAAGTTATCACACATAAGGATAGAAGTTATAGAATATCACAATATTATAACATGGTGGGCAAAGTCAAGCCCTCCAAAGATAGCCTTCACCTCAGAAAGTTCAGACACCATATGCTTAAAAGAAATTCTCAGTATTTTTCCAATTTGTTCACAACAAAAAGAGAACAAGAGTGAATTATTTCCCTTACATATAGTTGAAGTATTTGAAATCATAAAATGTTTTCTAAATACCAATTATTTTCTCAGCATCAAAAGGCTTCAGTGAGATTATGCATAGGTCACCATGTACCATTTTGTTTAAAGGAGACATTTTATATTTGTTAGAGGATTTCCAATAATGCTATCTACCTAATTACGTACATGGTTGTCCTCTTTATTTTTAAATTCTGTTTATAGATTATCTCCACTAATTTTATGGAGGTAAAGGACACAAAGTTTGTTGAAGCCCTATATAATAGACTGATTTATGTATACAGTAGTCCCGCTCGTCTGTGGTTTGAGTTACCCACGGTCAACCACAGTCTGAAAGCAGATGATCCTCCTCCTGACGTATCATCATAAGGTCAGTAGTAGCCTAACTCTGTGTCACAGTGCCTATGTCATTCCCCCACTTCATCTCGTCACATAGGCCTTGTATCATCTCACATCATCACAAGAAGGGTCAGTACAGTATGCTATTTTGACAGAACCAATGAGATACACACCACATTCACAAAAACTTTTATCACAGTATATTGTTATAAGTGTTCTCTTTTATTATTAGTTACTGTTGTTAACTTCTTCCTATCCCTAATTTATAAATTAAACTTTATCACAGGTATGCATGTATAGGAAAAGACATAGTATGTATAGGGTTCAATACTATCTGCAGTTTCAGACGTTCCCCTGGGGATCTGGAAATGTATTCCCTGTGGATAAGGAGGCACTACTGTAGTATGATAGCCTGACCCCTGTAAGACTCATTGTATCCAGAGAGAGCTCATTATCTATTTTATAAATGAGAATCAGGTCCCCTAGCACACTGTGTTTAGCCATGATAAATATCATGACTCTCTAAGATGCTTTATATCCTCCACACAAGCCTGCCTGCCGTCTGCTGCAGACCTGCCCCGTGTGGCCTCCCTAGTTTCTCCAATACCTGTCTCAGTGCTGCCCATGCTCTTCCCCCAGATATATGCTATTCTTTCCCCTCTTCGTATCTACATGCCCAAACCTCCTTCCCGTCCAATTCCGTATCCAACAGGAAGTTGTATACTATCACCTCCTGAGATCCCTTCTCCCTGATCTGAGCTCACGCGCACTCTCCCAGTTAATGCTTTCATTTATTCATTTTCTCAAAAACGCTTACCTTGTTGGAAAACACACAGACATTTGGTGATTACCACCTGTTGCCTTGTACTGTAGTTCTCCTTGTACCTGTCTCGTCCTCCCTTATTAGTTATAAACTTCCTAATGTGCAAAAGATGTGCCCTTACCATTGCATGGGGCATAATACATGCTAAGTGGATGAACAGGTTTGCCTTTGGAATAGTAGGAGGGCTCCCAGAAGGTGAACCAAGTCAGCAACATGTGATTCAGCTATCAAATTAGTATCTGATCTGGTCTGAGTTATTTTGTTCACCAAATTCCCCTTGAACAATTTTTCAAATGTTCCTTCTGCAGTAGATGAATCATGAGCCCTTTAAGAAATAGAAGCTGAAGCAGTGTATTCACAGAGCACATGAAATAAGTTTTAAAACCTCCAGCTATTGGTAATTGTCAATCATTTTTAAAAGTCTATCAATTTAGCTTGCATGCTGCTAGAATTCTGTATGCTTGAATATCCCTCAGGACACCGTGTATTCCTGTGATTATCGCATTTAGGGATCTCTCAAAAGCATGGGCGAGAGCTGACAGAGACTTGTTAAGATAACTAACAGCAACCAATAGTAGACAAGGAAGGGTATTGGCACCAGACCATCTGTCCTCTCAGTTTGGAGAACAGAAAGATTGGCAGTTTTCTTTGTGACCACTAAAGGCTGCAATGTGCATATTAAGAACCGAACTTTTTATTAACAAGTATAATACCTGCAGTTGTATAAGAAACAGAGCCTGTGCTAGAGAGCAAGGAAACAAAGCTAAGACAGAACCTGTGTCTGCAAGGTGCTCATATTTATAGACTTTTCAGTCTCCGCCATGTGTGGACACATTGGCACATCCACTGGCCCAGGCTCAAGGAGAACCAGGGCTCTCTGAAGTTGGTCCTCACTCAGCTCCAACTGGCACATTAATGCCAACCTTATTCTCTCTGTGGCATTGCCTCCTGGGGCTGTAGCTTCTATTCCCTCCCCTCTCCACCTGTCTTCTCTGAGAGCTCATCTGCTTGCCGTGCTTCCACTCTGTCACCAGGATGTAAATGACTCCCAAATCTATTTCTCTCCTTTGGATGTCTATCTCTCTACATCACAGGGCACTTACTGCATGCTGTTGGCAGGCACTCATTACCCAGTAAATACTTGCCGCCTGATTGTAGAATAAGATGGAAGTAATCTTCCTTCGGGTAAATGCATAAAGGGCTTTTCTGGGTCAATATGGCCTTGGCCTTCCTAAATTCAAAACTAGAGAGAAAAGGATGAAATTGCTCTAGGTAAACTCCTTAGAGAAGAGACTGTATAATTTTTATTCAGCATCTGCTATTTTTCCGCTCAGTATTGCCTTCTTGTTCTGGAATTGCCCCATCCCTCTCCATTCTATATCCACAAGTGCCAAATTACCATGTGCCCATGTGCTCCTGTGCCATACTTATTAAGTGGGCCATTTGACCCAAACTAGACTAAGAACCCCTTTCTTGGGATTTTTGAAATTGGAACTGATAGGCATGGGCTCTGGTCATATCTGAAACTGAGAAATATAAAACTCCATGTATGTTTTCCATCATCAAATCACTAACTCAACAAACATTTGCTAAGTAACTACCACGTGCTAGGGACCATGCAGTAAAGTAGAACAAAAGTCCCTGCATGCAAGCAGAAGACAAATGTCAAATAAATATGCAAGTAGAAATATAGTATGTCAGATGTGATCCTCAGTTGACCATATACCTGCCCTTTGGATAAGCACGAAAAATTAATCTGCTTTTATAGACGAAGAAGCTGATGCATTAGATATGTCAAGTAATCTGTCTAACGTCACAGGGCAAACAATAGAACCAGCATTAAACCCAGTCTGCCTCGCACCAGAATCCTTGATCTTACTGCTCACTCTGCCATAAGGCTACGGAGCAGCCTCCTCACCCAGACACTGTGCTAAAGTACATCTCGTTTCAAGGAACTCAGAGCCAAATGAAGGGAGGTGTATCCACTGGGGACAAGTGTGAGATAGCTGCTGTCACTGCACAAAATTTTGTAAAATATAAAAAAATAGTGTAAGATATTTTTTACAAAGCATGTGGACTAGAACTCTAAGCTCCATTTAACCTTCTGGTGTCATCCAAAGGCCAAGCCCACCTACTTCCAAGCAGATGGGCTCTAACCTAGTGCTGGCTGCTTCTACATAGAAAATGAGCCCTGTCTGGGTAAAAGGAGAAATGGCAGCCCATTTCTGCCCCAACACCTTTAACAGGTTGTCCTTGGCGTTTGCTCAAAGTGCAAGGGTTGCTGTCCAGCACCTCCCCAACCTACAATTTACTCAAAAAAGAGCACTCAGAAGAAATATTCTTAGAACTTCCTCCAGGCAAATGCACCAGCATGGCCAGTGCTGAAAGACATGTCGCTCCAAATATAAATTTAAACAGAAATATACTTTTTAATTCTCCATCAAATACAAAATTATATTCCAAACTACAAGGACTTTACCGGGATTTTTTAAAAAAAATTTAACACGATGCATTTCCATTACACTGGCTGCCAATAAATTAAAGAAGAGAAAAGCAGGACTGTGGGTTTTTCCTCATTCAGCCATTCATTTTGCTTTTTTCATTTTTTAACCCTCCATTTCACCTTCCTGCTAGAAAAGACCAGGTCAAGAATGCTGCCTCCGAGGGCCCGGAGCACAGGGAAAGAACCTACGGCCTGTGGCCTGAGCAGCAGCCTGCAGGGAAAAGGGGGACCAAGGAAATGTAGCAGAAAAGTGGGTTAGGAAGGTATCTTTAGAGTTCTCTTAGAAGCTAAAGTGTTTGGAAATTGAATGTCAAAGCCCAACCAGGTTTTTCTTCCCTAAGGGCACCTTTTCTCATCTGGAGAAATATTAAGTTCATTTCAACACTGCTCTCCTGGAATTCACAATTGAGATCAGTTTAGGGAGCAGAAGGACAGATCTTCCCAGCCTCCTTGTCCCCAGGCAGGATTACTTTGCTCTGGTCCCCCCAGCATGGGCTCCCATACCTCCCTCACCCCTCAAGTTGCCTCTACCTTGCAAGATTATATGTTTGGTGGTCCCTTGCAAGATGATATGATTCTGATCATCAAGAAGCTCTCTGATCACTAAAAGAAAAATCAGAGTAACTCACATTTTTTGAATGACTGCTATGTGCTAGGCACTGATCTGACCTATTTGCATGTATCAAGTTCCTTAAAACTTTATAAGAGACCATAAGGTAAATCTTAGTTTGAACTCCATTTTATAGATATGGAAATTGAGGCTAGAGAATTTAAGTAACTTGCCTAAGGCACTTAGCCTGAAAGATACCTAATAATCAGAACAATAACAATAGCTATGCTTTTTGGTGCATTGACTGTACATGAGAATTGCACTAAATATTTTATTTGTATTATTTCATATGCTTCCCATTTTTTTTTTTCAATGGAAGAACCAGATCTTAAAAAGACGAAGTTACTTGCTGCACCTATTCAATCTTTATGTAACAGAGCAGAGATGTAGCCCCAGGCCTTTGGGTCAAGTCTTTGAACTTAACCATTACTCATTCCCTAGAGATGGCAGTTTCACCACATAGTGGCTCCTTAATATATTTTGGTAAATCAACGGACACTAATGGGGAGTTTTCCATTCAAACACATTAGATTTTTTACGGAGAGAGCATAGGTGTCAAGTCCTATGCATAGTGGATTTGATTTTCTTTCTCGTTTCTTCATGGAGAGGGATCTAAAAGAGAACAGTGAAGAAGAGGGGTGTTTTTGACCTCAAATGCTCAGTTCTTGAAATGAGGCCAGCTCATCCTCTCCCTAATCTGGGAACCCAAATCCACAACCTTCACTGCAGGCTCCTGAGCTGCTAGGATCCATAGCCCTGTGTTTGAGAATGGTTGCTATCCACCATGGAAAAGCAAAACTACAAGCTGCCAAGTTAATGTGTGTGTTTATTTGAGGTCTTAGGGACTGCAGTCCAGGAGACGCAGAGTGGAGCCAAATTGAAAGTGTGCTCCAAACTGTAGGCAAGAGGCAGGGGTTTTTAAAGACAGAAACCACAGGCTTACCCAAATTGTTTTTGAAAGAATTATGCTTGGTGCTGGTGAGTTTAAGCTGAACATCTAATACATGACTGGCTGTTTTGTTGATAGGGCTTTCTTACCTCTCCTTCAGTCCCAGGCATCAGGATGTTTTCTAGAATGCGGTAGGTTGTGGTTGGCAAAAGTCACAAGTCCAAAGTTCTATTTGATTGTGGATGTGCATACTCCTATTTGCCTCATGGCCTCCTGACTCCATCTTAAAATGACTCTGATCGTCATGCTAACTCTACTTTGAATCTTCTTTCATGATACAAAGCACTTTGGCAGGCATCTTTGATCAAACAGTGGTAGTAACATAAACAACTCACAAGACAGTGTTGATTAAGTGTGACCCATCAACATGATGTGACATCTCACATCCACGAAAACAGTCATTTTTCAGACCAGAGAGAAGCGGAAGAACATGCTTAGGATATTTACTGTATGACATTAACTGATAAAATACAGTAAAACCTCGGATTGTGAGCAACCAGTTCTGCAAGTATTCCACAAGATGAGCAAATATTTCTAATGAATTTTAACTTGATAAATGAGCAACATCTTGCAATACAAGGAGCACGTGATGCCAAATGTCACATGGTCACAACTGAGCCAATGGTTCTTGAAATTCACTTTGATATATGAGTGCTTTGGATGACAAGCATGTTTCTAGAACAAATAATGCTCGCAAACCAAGTTTTACTGTACAATGTAATGTGTACCCTATGACTGCATCTACATACATACAAATATATATGAAAATTAAAAGTTAATATAAAAGGAATTAAATGTTATGTTATGATGGTACAATTCTGGGTAGCCTCTTATGAATTTAAGGAATATCCTATGGTTTTGACAGTAAAACATCTGCACTGAATGTCAGAATACACTGTAGACACTGCCCCAAGAAGAGTGCCATGGAAGAACAGGCAATGACTTTTCACAAATGTTTTTCCTTGTTATAATTTCCCTGCCACTTAAGACACAAGGGAGGCTAACAAAGAAAATCAACATGTATAGTAATAACTTGCTTTATGGCCCACAAGGCATGTCTACATGCTACTTTTTATCTGATATGTAAGTAAGACAGGGATATGCTGCCACGTCCTCCCAACACTTCTTTCTTTCCAGGTGAAGCACAGAATATTCAAGAACCTCTCTCTCAGCGGGACATGGAAGCGATATAATGGGTCCATGACTTGAACCAGGACTTTCACAGCTGGCCCAGGGTTCTTTTCCCGCATCAGCTGTTCTCTCTACTCCAATGGTTGTGAATAGCAGTCTATGCACTTGGAGAGTGTACCGTCGACATATTGATTCTCTGAAGGTTACAGGAGAGATACTTCATATTTTGCTGTTGATACTGTCAGGTTTGGTTGGAGATATGCACGTTACAAGACTGAAAGAAAGATGCCATCAGATGTAGGGAGCCATGTGGAGCAGAAAGGATTTCCTTATTCACATAGACCTTTTTATGGAAACCCCTTCTGCGCTGCCCCAGAAGAGCTTAAGGAGGGTGCACGGTTGTGCACTTTCCTTTCTTTCTCCTGAGCTCACGTTTGCACATGTGGCACCATCCCATGCTCCTTTAAGCCCCATGCCTCTTTTTCCAGTTTCTTCTCCTATTCCCCTCTCAGCCTCACGTGTCCAATTTAGGAGGGTTTGTCTCTATACTCCCTCCCGGGCTGACTCAGAGCTGTAGCCTTGATCACTTTGCAAAATTAAAGGTTTAACTCCTGTGTCAGAGAGCGGGACTGGGGAAGAGCATCTGAGAAATCATTAATTTACACAATTCTGTTCAATAGCCAAGATATCACTGCTCACACCTTTACTATCTGTGCACTTCTGGTCCCCAGCACCACAGGGCCACACAGGGGTGAGGGGGACACCTGTTCTGTGCAGGCCCTTGGGCAGACGACAGGGAGAGGGAGGCTCTCTACTTAAAGTCTTCACAGTCCCACTGAGAGTCAAAGGCCAACAGTGCTGGCTACATGCCTGTCCCTGCCACTCTTATCCCATGAGAAGAAGGTGGGGTGGGTGTGTGCGTGTGTGTGTGTGTGTGTGTGTGTGTGTGTGAATAATGCCAGGAAGTCAAGTCAGGCCTTTTGAAATGTATCAAAAATCTATGTCCACACAAACCTGGGATCTAATTTCCTGCCCAAGCCTCTCTGTTTAATAAAGTAAGAGGCGGCCTATCTCACAGCACTTTTCCCTTTATTCAAGTTAAGCCTTTCCTCCTGCCTTGGTTGTAGGTCATGATCTTGGCTGCTCCCTGCAGATTGAAAAGGTTGACTCCTAGATCTATACGTGACCAGCTTAATTCTAGAGAGACTGTCTGAAGTACTTCACGGTGGTTTAGTTTCCACGTCATTTATCACTGACATCGTCTCATGCATGAAAGTGCAAGGAGATTTAAGGAGCTGGCATTTGCTCACAAGGTCTCCTTTACTGGAACAGCACCTAACATGCTACTTAACTTGCTCTGCCACTGAAACATAACTCTCCTCTCCCCACACTTCCGTCTTGGACAGAATAGCACGGCCCTTAGCAGGTGGAGAGCTTTTCTCTGGAACTCTTAAGTCCTATTGTACTGAAATGTGCATGAGACCCACGGGGTTAGGTCACAACCTGCCTTTGCACTCCAAATCCCAGGCCTCAGAAATAACCAGAAAGAGCCTGATGTTTTAAGAACAAGTCACCTGAATGACCAAGAAATCCTCTGACACCACATAGAAGACAAATCAAGAAAACACCACCTCTTTGAGTTTGAAGAGGATTGTGTTTTAGGACTCATTTGGATTTTTGCTTCCTCAATTTATTTTCATGCTTGAAACCCAGCACTTTACTTTTTACGCTATTACAACTTAAAAAAATAAAATCAAAGATAAAATTTTGATGAATCTACAGGTGGTTTTATTGAATTCCTCATTCTAGAAATAGGATTTCTAGTTTCGCAAAAGGAAGCCCTTGGAAGCAGGTATTTTCTGGTAAGAGAGACAATTTGCAGGATTGTATAAGTACAGGGAATCAAACCAACTAAGTTTCCAAAGTCAGAAGTTACACTGAATCAACATTTTCGTCAGAAATGCAGACACCATATTCTGAAATATTAATATTCTTTTAGGTCAACAGAATGTCCTCACATAGGCTCTGCACACCTCCTTCCTGAGTGTGGAAGACCTAGTGCAGTTCTATCGTGTTATACAGGCACTATGAGCATGAGCCGTGGAGCACGCGTGCACGCACACACACATACACACACACACACACTATCCCTAAATCAGAAAGCAGATCAAAGAAAGTAGTATTTTACCCTATTCTTCCACATACCACCAGTACACACACACGCGTGCAGGCACACACACACACACACACACACACACACAAGGTTTCGGATATATGGTCTTATATTGCCTCAATTAAAGAGATTTATTTATTTGAACATCATTGTCCCCTGAAATTATGATTAGCCACTGAGAGTGAGCAACTTGCAGGAAGGACATGCATTAAACTGGTAAGACAACGCTTATATGCTGGAGATAAAGCTTCTGTGACATTTATATGATACCAGACTGACTAAATTATTTTTAAGCCTTCTGACAAATATAAGAGAAGATACATCCCATTTTATTTATTTGTTTCTAAACTACAGAAAAGGGTAACGAGTCATTCAGTTTTGCCCACGTAGATTTGAATTTCTCTCTGTTTCACTGTGGATCTGCTTATTCATTTCTTTTTTGTGTAAAAGTATACTCTGTCCATTTTTGCAAACCAGGGCTTACTTGTAGGTTAAATAGGTTGCAATTTGTTCAGTTAATTGCAGGTTTCTAGGAAGTGCCAATGCCTATTAATGCCTCTTCCCCAAGGTTGGAATTAATGATAAAATTCCATGATTCAGGAAAATTCTTTGGAGTGAAAAAAAAAAAAAAAGCCCCTTGTTAAAGTAGAAATTCTCCTGGAAGGTAATACAGGAAGTCATTATCTGGCATTTACTCCTCTGAGAAAATTTGTATGACATCCTTTATTATATGGCAGATGGTATGTGGACCAAGTAGCAAAGGGGTAACATGGGTCTGGAGAGTGGGCATTATGTGAAGGGTCTTAATTATCCTTCAGGGCAACAGTCACTCAGAAGAAATAGGTAGAGAAAAGGGAAGGTAGAATGATGCCAAAAATCACTGATTTTCTTTTTTGCTCACTGGCCATATTCCAAAGCTTGCTACCCATGAGCCAGGTCAGAAAAGGAAGGTTCTTATATGGATTGCTGTGACAATGACAAAGAAAAATTGTAACAGACAGAATGAAACAGACAAAGAAGACTTTGTTTAAGACTATTGCAATAGGAGAGATTCAACTCCACTGAAGATTGTTCAATGTCAGATAGTAGGAAGTTTTAAGCATGGGGGTGAGCTGGTAGAAAAGGACTGGAGGACATTAGGGAGGAGGTTAGTCAATGTGATTAAGGCATCTCTATTTGCTAATTGCCCCTTATCAGAGTTGGACTCCTGTGCTCCCGCAGAGACTCGAAGATAGGGGTGTATCTTTCTCAATAATTACATTTCAAAGGGATGGCTCCCAGGTCCTTGAGACATTCCTGGGCAGTAAAATTGGCAAAAGGCTAGGAGGATATTTACATCTCAAAGGAGCAGAGAAAGAATTTACAACTATAAGTTTTCTAAAATATATAATCTAAGAAAAGGGAGATCAGGGGCCAGTCTAAAGTTTAGTCAAGCTGAAGGGAATGTTAAGGCCATCTTACTCAATATATAGTAATACTGGTGAACATACAATGAGTACTTGGTAAGTTCTAGGTTCTTCGCATGCACCACCTCATTTTATAGCAATGTTTTCTATCCCTCATTTACAGATGAGGAAATGAAGTACAGAGAGGCTAGGTTACCTGCCTATGGTTATATAAAGCCCAGGCAGTCTGGCTTTGGAGTCTACAAGCTTAGTACATGAGTATGACAGATAGTCAACCCTTGTACCTCGATGTGTGAGCTTAAAATAAATCCTGTGGCAGATGTATCCTAAGGTGAATCATAATAAGTGACACCTTATGCAGGTCCCTCACTTTGAGTCCAGGCTGAATTTGAGACAGCTTCTAGATGAGAGAATATGTCAAAGGTGATGGGATAGTCCCCCATGATTATGTTATATGATATAAGATGGAGTCTTAGCAAACTGGACTGAGAAATTCTCCTGTGGGGTTTGAAGAAGTAAACTGCCATGTTATGAGAAGGCTTAAGAGAAGACCACATGATAAGGAACTGAGCACAGCTCCCAGGTGACAGCCCGTAAGAGAATGGGGACCTCAGTCTGAATTCTGGTCTGAATTCTGCCAACAACCACATGACCTTGGAGGTAACTTTGAGCTTCAGATAATACATAGCCTACACAGTCATAAAATCAAGCCCCATGTCAGGCTCTGAACTGACAGTGTGGAGCCTGCTTGGGATTCTCTGTCTCCCTTTCTCTTTCTCTCTCTCTCTATGCCCTTCCCTTGCTCGCTCTCTCTCTCTCTCTCTCTCTCTCTCTCTCTCTCTCTTTCTCTCTCTCTCAAAACTAATAAATAAATTAAAAAGAAAGAAAAACATAGCCTGGTTAACACCTTGATTTCAGTGATGTAAGACCCTGAGCAGAGGACCTAGCTAGCTTTGTCCAGACTCCTGACTCATGTTTTAACTTCCTGAGTTTGAGGTACTTTGCTGCCATATGTGTCATCTTGGTGAGTACCCTGGCACTCATTTACTGTGGCAGCCTCATGAAAGTTCTTTCTTCCTCCAGTTTGCTCTCCTCAAAATTTACCTGCCATGGATATCTTTTGAAAATGTATATCTTGATATGTAACTCTTCAATGTCAAATGTGGTATTAGCACCTAAAAATCAATAGGATGAAGTCTAAACTCACTAATTATTGTAAAAAGCCCTCCCAGATTAGTTCCAAATTACCATATGTTTCCTAATTTCTTGCCACCTCCTTCATAAACTATGCATTCATCCATTTTTTCAACAACCTATGGTTACCTAATGCCTGTTTTTTAATAAATTTATTTAAGTTTATTTATTTTGAGAGAAAGAGAGTGTGGAGGAGGGGCAGAGAGAGAGAGAGGGACAGACAGAATCCTAGGCAGGCTCCATGGTGTCAGCACAGAGCCCAATGCAGGGCTCAAACTCATGAACCGTGAGATCATGACCTGGGCTGAAACCAAGAGTCGGAGGCTTAACTGACTGAGCCACCCAGGCACCCCATCTAATGCCTTTTACCAGAAATTGTTCTAAGTACTGTACTGTGTGTATGAAATCTAAATGATAACATTTCTTCCAAAATAGATGTCAATTGTAGTTGAAGGGACAGACAACTTAATCAACTATCACTATGAAGAAGAAAAGCAGAAGGGACTCCATTTTAGAAAGGCTCCATCTCCACTATTTTTCTGTTAGGCCCCATTGATTCATATTCTGTATTTTGCCTCTACGTACACCAAAGAAACTATGTTCCTACTTCAAGGGGGAAGCAAGAAAGTTAATCATTTTCTGACTTTTATCTTAGACCCCAAACACTTCATGGCATCCAAGAAGAGCCAGATCCCAAATATGTTCCAGGACAGTTGAACCAACCTCAGCTGATGCTGGCATCAACATCTCCCACCTTCAGTAATTTATGGAATAACACCTACTATTCATCTGACACTGGCCTTTGATTGGACCCTACCCTGGATTCCTAAAGGAACACATATCCTAGACCCCTTCCCAAAAAACTCCTAACCCTAAGTGACAAGACTGATTCTGCTTTCCTTTCTGACTCTCCCAGACACCCCATCTGCTATTCTCTACCTGTCACTCACATTATTCAATGAACATTCTTTCCTCTTTTCCTGGCTTGTGGTTTTTGACCCATAAGAAGCCAAGGACCCTGTTGGCTGGTCCTGTGGGACCCTTCCTTGGGCTCTGAGACTCAGTCTGCCTGCATCAACAGTTCAACATAAAAGACCCAGGCTTGAAGAAGTCATATGGTAGGATTTTACTTCCACCAATGACTGTCTTAAAGTTTGGATAAGTCAACTTTCATCTCTGAATTTCAGTGTTCTGACTTGTAATAAATGGAAATAATATCTAACATCTCAGAGCATCACTGAGGGATTAAACTATGTGATATAAATGAAGTTATTAGCATAATGCTGAATATAGAGTGAAAATCTAATAAACATTTGTTAAATTTTGATATTCATTTTTTTGTTCATATTTATTGACACTTTTATATTGTACATGAAGGGGCTAGGATAAGGATTCCAGAGGGCCAGCCAGGAAGAGTGCTCCGTGGGGTAAGCATTAGGGTAAGTGTGGAAGAAGACAGGATATAGAAGGAAAAATGTACCAACATCTGTGAAGACACAGGTGCCTGAAACAGCAGGATGCTGCATACACAGTAGTTGGGCTCGTCTGAGAAAATGTGTATGTGGGAGAATTAATTTAAAGTCCCTCTCATTTATTTCCCCAGGACCCATTTTCTTCCTCCACAAAATAAAAAGAAGAAAAAAAACACCTGGTACTTACTATGTGCAAGACATCTAACTGGTTTCTACCTACGAACTTATTGAATCTTGCCCAATGAGACAGGAAATACTAGTATCCCTATTTTGCATATGAGGACAGTGAAACCAAAAAGGGGTACAACCTGCTCAAGGTTGTACAACTAGTAATCTCTAGACCTCAGATTTGAACCAAGGCAATGGTAGCAGTCTTCACTCCAGTGTATACATTTGCAAAGTCCCCCAAAACTAGTAAGTTTGAGTAAACACAGAGGCAAGGAAGGAAATAGGGAAAACAGTTGGGTATGCTGAATCATTGAATGAGAAAACTAAAACTCAGGAAAAGCTTAGTGACTACCCCTTCAATTTAAATGTGGTAAATGGTGGTTATAAGACTAGAACCTAAATATCTTCAGCAACGTAGAAACTCATAGCATGTCAATGAATGCATATATTTATGTATACACACATACATAGACACATTATACATACACACATGTGTCTGTGTGCTTACATATATTTGTAGGTATGTATATATCATGAAAATATTCAGTTAGTAGAGTGAGTAATTTGGTGGTTTTTGCCCTGTGAAACTATGTGCTTAATATTTAAAGTCAACAAAATATTGATTGATTGGCCTTCCAGTTGAAGAAAGCAATGAGAGGGGTGCCTGGGTGGCTCAGTCGTTAAGCGTCCGACTTCGGCTCAGGTCATGACCTCATGGTTCATGGGTTCGAGCCCCACACCGGGCTCTGTGCTGACAGCTCGGAGCCTGGAGCCTGCTTCAGATTCTGTGCCTCCCTCTCTCTCTGCCCCTCCCCCACTCATGCCCTGCTTCTGTCTCAATAATAAATAAACATAAAAAAAAAAAAGAAAGCAGCCTCTCATATAACTTTGGAACATATACAATTTGTATCAGATACAGTAATTCTTACAAATATCTTGAAATCCTGCTGGGGAAAGAGAATGTTTAAAAAGGAATAAAATAGAGACTACTAATGTATATATTGAAAAGTGCTCATTTTAGAATATGGATAATTAATTCAAAAGACCCAAGGTGACTATATATTTTTTTTCCAAAACACACTTCTAAATGTATCTAGCTTTCACACGTAATTTCCTCATTTCATCATCTAATACATATTTCTTGACTACCTACTAAATGTGATGTACTATTCCTAGGCATTTGGGATAAAAACAGACATGATCCCAGCCCCAATGAAACCTACATTGTAGCAGGAACAAACAATACATAATACAGTTGACAAAAATTATATTCTATAATATATGGTGGTAAGTTCCAGGGAACAGAAAAATATAGATCAGATAAGGGGGATCTAAGGGTGGGGGACACAGTATTAAATAGGGGAGTCAGGGTGACCCTTTAGAGAAGATGACACCTGGGGAAAACCTGAAAGATGGGATAAGAACTTTCTAGGAAGAGGAAACAGTACGAGCAGAGCCCCTGAGGCAGGAGTGTGCCTGGCAAATACCAAGAAGACCAGTGG
This sequence comes from Cryptoprocta ferox, assembly GCA_028646485.1. Taxonomy (NCBI): domain Eukaryota; kingdom Metazoa; phylum Chordata; class Mammalia; order Carnivora; family Eupleridae; genus Cryptoprocta; species Cryptoprocta ferox. Next base: position 115,544,563 of record CM053576.1, on the reverse strand, counting down.
GGTTGAAACATGACTAAGGCAAGAAATAATAGAGGAGGTAACGGAGCCAGATCATGTAGAGATCTCTACCCCACTTTGAAACAGAGAGCCACCATAGGGATTTGAGCAGAGAGCTGTCACAATCCAACAAATGTTTTAAATTTTTCTCAGGAAGAACTGTAGAAGGATACCACAGTAATTGAAGTGAGAAATGCTGGTGACACACTGTACAATGATCCCAATCTCAGAGAGAAACTTCTAACACTTCATCAGTAGGCATTATGTGTCTTGTAGCTTTTCTGAAAGCTAACAATCTAACATTAGATTCTATTGTATATTTTAACAATAAATTCTCAAATTCTCTTAATTTCCTAAGTTATTTTTAAAAACATGTATAAAGTCTCTAAAAGGCTTCTTCTAGCTCAGTACGATTTTTGTCTTGTATTTAATGTAATGAATTACATTGACTGATTTTCTAATATTAAAATAGTTTTTCATGCATAGGGTAAATTCTCCTGGTGTTTTCTTTCTTTGATGCTTGGTGACTTTTGACTGTGTACTGTGCTTTTTCATTAAAAGAGAATTATTTGTGGTAATTATTTCCATCATATTGCAAGCGTTGTTTTATCCCAAGAAATTACGTTGGCTTGCCAACATGTGATATTGGAAAGTTTCTGGGGTTTTTTTTGGCCATTAATATAGTTCTTAATATTAAGGTGGCCTCACATTATTGATAAAATCTATTTTGTCATAATATGTCATTGTTTAGAACACTACTGAATTTTATTCCTTGGTATTCATTTCAGATCTTTGGAGTTATAACTAAAGTAAAATTGGTCCACTTTTTTTTTTTATATTAGCATTTGCTTGTTTAGGTATAAAAGTCTCATAGAATAAGTTGGATGATTTTCTTTTTTGTTTATTTTCTAAAGTAATTTGTATATCACAGCAACTTTTATATTGAGTTGTTCACCATTTCTTCTTTTTTCCCCCCTGATTTCTATTAGACAAAGATTTCTATAACCTACTTTTTTCCACTGGTTTGAAGCTATAAATTATGTTACTAATATGCAAATACTTACCCAAATTTAACTTCACACTTTTCTAATAAAGTCTAAAGCTATTCAATGTTTTTTCCTATGCAAAACTTGTCAAAAGTCTTAGCATGCCTTAAAAATGCATTGCACTGCCATTATGTTATTGCTATCAGTATTTTTAGTTTTACCTTTTTAAACACCAAAAATTCTTTTTAATTTACAGACTTTTTTTTTCTTGTGTTCACTTTTATCCACTTGTCCATGCTCTGAGTTCCTACCTCCATTACCTATAGTGTACATTATAATAAATCTTTTGGTATTATTCTATAACTGGTAAATAGTCTTTGTATGATTACAAAGTGCCTTTCCCTTACCCTCACACAGGAATGAAGATTTAGCTGAGCATAAGTCTAGGTTAATGGTGAATTTTCCCTCCAGATTCTGAATGTATGATTCTACTGTCTTTTGGACTTTCTTCTGGGTGATAAGTCTGCTCTCAGTCAAATTACACTTCATATGTAGATAACTCATCTTTTCTCTCAATGAGGTTTTCAGACTTCTTTTCTTCCTCTTTAATGTTTTACACTCTCACTTCTTTGTGTTAAGCTGTAGATTTGTTTTTATTTTTCTTGCATGGCATTTGTTGTGTGTTTTTGCTGTATATTTACTAAGGACTCAGAATTTCCTAAAATCTGAAAAATCTCACCTATTATGTCTTCATATATTACTTCTCCACTACTCCATCCCTCCTTTATTCTAGAATTTCTATCAAACCTATGGCAGGGTTTATCAACAAATATTCACACACTTAGTGATTTTCTAGTGTTTACTTTTTTCCCATCACTACTTGATTCTAGGTGATTTCCTCCATATCATCTCCAAATAACTGTTTTTCCTTTGAGTCCACTGCATGTTTAATCTAATCTATTATGCTCTTTAATTTCAATATTTATAAACTCCAAGATTTTAATTTGACCCTTTTACATTGTGCTCAGCTTACTTTTGTCATAATTTCTCATTCTTTTCCATAGATATTTTCCAATCATTTATCTTTTGATGTTCTAAATATACTTGTATTAATTATTTTAAATAATAGAATTTATTTCACAGGCATGAATTGATATTAGAATTATTAGTTGTTAGCCTTCTTTTGAACATTTGGTTTCCTCATGTGGTGAAGAATTGCATTTCAGACTCATATGAGGTGCAGGAACCCTCACCCTCTATACTCAGTCTTCTACCAGTGTAAAAAGTCAGACTTGGCCTCATTTTAGACCCCAGAACTAGGTTTTACATGGAGTGCTAGGGCTTTGCCACACAGTAATTCTTGAGAGTATTACAGATTCAGCTAGTGGCTTTACTGCTTTGCTTGTCATGAGGTTCTTTCTTTTTCCCTCTTAACTCTGTAGCCCACATCTTCCTCTAAAGCCATGGATCAAGAAGATCTTCTGCAAAAGATTTTCTCAGCTTCCTTTTGCTATGAAGAAGACACTGAGCCTACCTTCTATCTCCCATCTAATAAGGAACACTTTTCTTCACAGTTACCTTTCTGAGATGAATTTCTGTCTATCCCTTCTTGCTTTCTCATCAGCTAGGAATACTATGGCCTCTAGCTATGAAAAGGTAGCTTGTAGAGGCCAGTCCTCTGGTCAAGAACAATTGCAAATAGATAGATAGATAGATAGATAGATAGACAGACAGATAGATAGATAGATGATGGATAGATAGATAGATAGATAGATACAAACTTGGACTTGAGGAGGCTGATCACAAAGAAAAGAAGGCACGTTGAAGTGAGCACAATTTTCTGTAAGCCATGTTTACTCTTAGGGATTTGTCTATTCTTGGCACAGGAGGTAAAGCTGAGATCCTTGGCAGAGCCTCACTACTACAAGACAGAAAACTAGCAAAGATATTTAATACCTTGTAAGGCTGAGGATTTTTTTTAATATGGAGTTTTGCAGCTGCCAAGATAGTAAAGTCTAGAGGAAATAAGACGATGAGAGGAGAGAGGTAGAGGTAAGTAAACTTGATATTCAGTGGTTTAGACCCAGGCTCCTCATCCTCCACACTACTGACATGTCAGGCCAGATAATTCTCTATCATGGGGGGCTGTCCTGTAGAACACTGTAGAATGTTTAACAATCTGACCCCTACCCCCAGAAACCAAAATATCTTTAGATATTGTCTATTGTCCCTGGAGAAGAAAAATCACCCTGATTGAAAACCACTAGATTATTCCCTTGAAACATTTGTCAAATCCTTAGGATGTGCGGAGTAAAAGGCTAAGAAACCAAGCAGGAAAAATAGCTCAAAAACAGAGCAGAATGTTCAAGTCATAAGGCACTGAGCAGATAAACACTAGAGTTCCCCAGGGGGAGTGATTCTAGCAAACAATCCAGCCTCTAAATTGGTGGTTCTGGAGAGCTGTACCTAAGGACTGAGATGACCTATTCTAGCCTTAGCCCAATGACAATGGCAACCCATCCCTTAAAAAGCTCAAGCTGTGATTAAAGATAATCTCCTCTAATATAGCCATCTGTCAGAAAACAAAGAGAATGGTCCCCAGAGGAAGATAATGTCAACCAGAAACTGTAGTATTTTTATACAATGTCTTACATTCAATCAAAACTTTCCATGCATTAAAAAAAGGACCCATAGTTGGGGGGAAGTAATAAAATGGACACTGGTGGCCTAGGGACTGATGTTATCAAATATTGACTTTAAAATAAATATTATTCAACAAACCAATATCATAAGGTCAAGAAAATAGATGATGAGATTGAAATTATAAAACTTAAACCTTCAAATAAATAATCAAACGTAACTTTTAGAACTAAAAAATATAATTGTTCATGAGAAATTAAAAGCTGGGTATAATAGTGGGTAAGACATTTCTTCACTCATGGCTCCACTCTTACCATTGCTTCTGTTTGCCTTATCTCCTTTGACTCTAATGCTTTTCTTTCCCTCTTAAAAGGATCCTTGTGAATACATTAGTCCCTCCAGGATAATCTAGGATACTCTCCCATGTCAACTTCCTTAATTTAATCACTATGAAACTATGAAAAATGTAAAAAAAGTTGTTAAATTTAACAAAAATATGCAAAACTATACACTGAGAACTATGACACACTATTAAAGAAATGAATGACTGCACAAAAATGAAGACATATACCATGTTCATGGATCAGATGGTTCAATATTTTTAGATGTTGATTCTCCCTAAATTAGTCCAGAGTTATTGATTTTTTACTTGATTATTTTCATTTTTATGTGGAAATGGACCTGTAGATTCTAATATTTATAGAGAAATGCAAAGAACCTAGATTAGCCAAAATAATTCTGAAATATAACAAAGTTGGAAGACCTATACAACCTGATTTCAAATATCTGTATAAAGCTAACATAATCACGAAAGTGTTATATGTGTGATTATATATATATAATTCCTGGAAGAGACTAGAAAGTTGAGAAATTGAGTGACACATGTCAACAAATTTCTAACAAAGGTACCAAAGTAATTCTGTGGGGAAAATAATTCTGAGATAATTGAATGTGCAAAAAGGTAAACCTTAGTTCTTAATTTCACATATTATATAAACATTAACCTTAAATGGATTATAGACCCAAATGTAAGAGCTAAAAAAAATAACATCCTAAAAAACACATAGGAGAAAATCTTTGTAATCTTGGTAGACAAAGATTTCTTACAGAATACACAAAAGGCACAAGCCACAAAAAGTGTTAAGTTGGAGTTTATCAAAATTAAAAACTTTTCTTCTTCAAAAGACACTTTTAAGAAAATAAAAAGTCATGGATTAGAAAACATATTTTAAAACACATAACTCACATCAGATTGTTTACAAAATACGTAAAGAACTCTTTCAAGTCAGTAATAAAAATCCAAAAATTCAATTTTTAAAAATGAATAAAAGAGTTTTTAAAACTTTACCAAAAATATATGACTGACAAATAAGCACATGAAAAAACATTGCTTAATATCATTAGTCTCTAGAAAAATGCAAATTTAATAACCACAATGAGATATCACTATATACCCAATAAAATAGCTAAACTTAAAAAGACTAACAATAGCAGGTGCTAGGGAAGATTTAGAGAAACTAAAATTCTCATATTTTACTGATGGGAGTGAAAATTACACAAACACTTTGCAAAATAATTTGACAGTTCTCAACTATTTAAACATACCTTTACCATATGACTCAGCAAATTTACCTGAACTATTTAAACATATAAATAAATACATATGCTCACACAAAGAATTTTAATAGAACAGTCACAGCCATTTGTTTCTTAATAACCAAAAATTAGAAACAACACACACACACACACACACATCTACTAGTAAATTAAGAAATTGTATTCCATACATGTAATTGAACACTACTAATATTTATACATGTGACAACCTGGATGAATCACAAAACATCATATTATGTAGAAGATACTAGATATAAATTATTTACTGTTGATTCAATTTTTCTGTAACTCTAGAAAAACAGAAACCATAGGAATAGGAAACATTGTACTTGCCTGGGGCCCTGCAGGTGCTTTTAACTAGGTAGGGCCAAAAAGAAATATTTTGGAGTGATAAAAAATATTCCATATATATCCTGATTGTGGTAGCAATTGATTGATTATATAGTGTTATAAACACTAATCAAATTGTATATCTTAATATGATAAATTTTATGGTATGTAAGTTATACCTTCACTTAAAAAATAAAAGGAAGCAGATAGGGATTGATATGGCAGAGCCCAATGATAGTCTTAAAATGCAGACAGATGACTTGAACTTGGTATGCTATCAATACAAGATTAGTGTATTTGTGTGTCCTAAGTAAATGATGCTCCTGAGGTTTACAAGGACTTGAATTGCTTTTCTACACAAGTGTTTTCTTCTTTCCTAGGTCTGTGGAGTCCTAGGAAATTCTTTAGTAAAAAGGAGTTATAACACTATATTTATTCTACTTATATAGTAAAACACTGCATGGTAATGCAGGATGGAAGCAGGTGGAGGTAATCTCCAGGGCTAGTAATGAGTTAATATAGTCCCTTAAAGATGGTGTAGATTGGCTAAATTTCTACATCTGACACTCAGATCAAACAAGATCAAAAGGAAAATGAACTTGCAAATATAATAAATATCCTCTGACCTAGTATTCTGAAACAAAAATTAAACGGAAAGCTCCAACGCTATCCATTACCCTTAAGAGAATCTACCTGCTACAGAATAATGAGGGTTCTGATCATGGCAGATCAGATGCAAGCACAATTTGCAGGTGTGCAGTTTCTCTTGAAAGAAGTTGTTAAACCATGAAGGGCATGTCAGAATCACTATCATGCTTTTCAGAACACTAAAGAGTTCACCAGGAAGAAAGCAGCACATGCATATCATATCAGTCCAACCTAGATCACAATTTCATTAAATATTCAGCATTATGAGGAACTCCTTGCTTTACATATAGGATCTGATTCCCTTTGGGACTGAAGTGGTGTGAAATCCTTGTTATACAGCACCACTGGGGATTAGAGGGCCCTGGCTAATTCTTGTTGACACAGAAGAACTGTGCAAATGACACATGGATCAACAACTGTAAAGAAATTAGATTACATTACACAGTGGATCTTTATAAGAATTTTATCCAAAATCCTAGTAAGTGACTGAGAGAAAGTATTTCCTGCATATCCAATGGACACAAAGGTAAAATCTTTAATATAGCATGCTATAATTATAAATAAATGATAGGCACAAAGTAATTCCAAGAAATGATGAATACATATAAAATGATATTCTACCTCACTAGAGGTACATGCAAATTAAAATAAAAATTTTATTTTTTTCTATAAAAGTTGAGGTTAAAAATGTCTAGTGTTGCCAACAGTAGGGAGAATGTCCCACTGATTGTGGGAGACATTTTGGTAGAATCTATCAAAAGGTAAAGCACATTTGCTTGGATCCATCACTTCATCTTCTAAGAATTCTACATTAATATTGACTCCTATCTACAAAGACCGTTTTGCATGATGTTTGAAAATAAAAATGTTGGAAACCTTTTGAATATCCATTGACAGATAAGTAGAAATTTAATTTATGATCCACCCACAGAATTTTGCAAGAATAAATTAATAGATCTACATGTAGGAAAGTTACATGAGATCCAGTATATATTTTTAAATGGCAAAAACAAATCATGATCCCATTTTCTAATTTTAACTCTATAATAATGCTGTTGACTATTTTACAAAGATCATATTTGACTTCTATATTGTTTTAAATTCAAAGAAAAAAGAAAATGTGGAAAAGCATACTTGACATAATTTGACAAAGATTATTTTTATGCCTTTTTTTCTTTCTTTATTCTTCCTTTCCTGTATTTTTTTTAAATTTTTATTTATTTATTTTGAGAGAGTGTGTGTGTGTGTATGAGCAGAGAGGGAGGGGTAGAGAGTGAGGGAGGGAATCTCAAGTAGGCTCACATAACCCAACATGGGAATCCATCTCAGGAATGGTGAGATCATGACCTCAGCCAAAATCAAGACCCAGGCACTTAACGGACTGAGCCACCTAGACACCCCATTCTTTTCCTGGATTTCTTAGTCTTTTCATCCTTCTTTTTCTACCTCTGCTCCTTCAACATTTATTGGATGGTTTCTATGAGCCAATTATTATTGTAGGCAGTAAGGACACTCTATTTTGGGTATATTAGGAAGATACAAAAACAATTGTTGTTTGGTAGGAAGGACACTATATTTAGCACATATCAGGAAGATACAGAAACAGACAATTACAACCGATTACTGTAGAGTGCACAGAGCTTGATATGAGGACAGAGAAATGAGTGCTTATGTTTGAGGAGTGGGAAGAGATCAGAAAGAGGCAAAGGCAACAAGGAAGTAGAAGTTTTCCGGATAGATAACTAGACAAAGGTGCCTCTGCAGAGGGAACCAGAATGTAGTATCAAACAAGCAAGTCTCCCTGATTCTTAGAGGTGAAAGACAAAGGAAACAATATAAATTTAGATGAATGCTATCAGAATTCCTTACATGGAATGCTAAAAATCGGACCCTACAGGTAGCAAGCATGTGAATTCCTTAAATTTTCAATTTCCACTAAGAAAACCCAAAGCATCCAAAATGTTTTCTTTTCCCTCAGAGCAATGGAAATGTCACAGATTGTGTTTTTAATCTCTACATGTCTGTGAAAAATTTTCACAATACTTTCACAACTTACAAGCCATCATAAACCACAGGCTGACATAGCTTCATAAGGTGGCCATTAGATATGGATGTCTCTAATTCTTTTTTTTTAATTCTTTTTAACTTTTATTTATTTTTGAGAGACAGAGCATGAATGGGGGAGGAGCAGAGAGAGAGGGAGACACAGAATCCAAAGCAGGCTCCAGGCTCTGAGCTGTCAGCACAGAGCCTGCTGTGGGGTTTGAACCCATGGACTGTGAGGTCATGACCTGAGCCAAAGTTGGCCACTTAACCAACTGACCTACCCAGGCACCCCTGGATGTCTCTAATTCTTAATGCTTGTGAGTTGCACTGACTATATGACCTCAAAAGAACACAGCAGAGAGAGACAGATATTATTTCCCTAGTTGCAGATGAGAAAAAGAGGAGATGTTAAGTAATTTGTCTAACATGAGACCGGTCATAGTCTGAACTGAATTATTAGGTGTGTGCTTCACTAGGGGCCCTACTCCAACAGGAAAGAGGTGTTGTCTGAGTCAGCTTGCGAGAATGGGGACCATGTTTGAGATATTTAAAGCATAAAGGGGGAAAAGTATTCTTTACTGAGTAAATCAATAAAGAGTCATAGCAGCAATAACCACTGGTCACCAGTTAAACCGATGTGTCTATTAGAATGGTTCTAAAAATCATTTCCCTGCTCAAATGTAGATGCAGGTTTGGGGGCATCTAGGTGGCTCAGTCAGTTAAGCCACCTGTACAGTAACCTGACTCTTGATTTCCACTCAGATCATGATCTCATGGTTCATGAGTTTGAGCCCCACATTGGGCTCTGTGTTGACAGTGCAGAGCCTACTTAAAATTCTCTCTCCCTTTCTGCCCCTTCCCTGCTCGCTCTCTCTCTCTCTCTCTCTCTCTCTCTCAAAATAAATAAACTTAAAAAAAGTTTTAAAAAAGTAGATGCAGTCTTTATGTTAAAAATGAGTTTATAAAATGAGTTTTATAGGCAAGCAATAATATTAGTAAGGAAAATGGAAAGTAGTTTCCCTTTACCTTAAATAAAGAGGGCTATTAATTACCCCACTTTTCTCCACAAAGCTTTTTTAGTATCTCTCTTTGGAGTCATTTTGTCATATTCAACTTTAAATTATACTTACTTTTGCACTGTATGTTTCTTGTCATACAGTACAAGACCCGTTTGATTATCTTTCCAGCCTCTTATTGGTTAATATCATACCTTACTCGATATATAATAATTGGCAGAGTGAATTAATGGAAGATTACATATCAATAAATTAAACAAGCTAAACTTTCATACTGGATTGTGTAAGGCAGGCTTTGAGGAGCTCGAACATGCTTGTTGACTTTTGAAAAGAATTATGTTTTAATGTAATTAAATAAACACAATACTCATCTAGAATATCAAACTAAGTCTACTTCAAAGGGACATGAAAAAACCTGGGGCAATACAAGAACACAAACACACAATTATCTCAAGAAAAGAAAAAAGGACAGGAAAGTATTTGATATCCATGGGGGGATGGGGGAGAGAAAAAAAGAGGAACTATTTTGAGCAAATATTTAACGTATGTTAAGTATTTATTTTGTGGTTTAAAGTATTTAAAAAAGCATGACTCAAAATATTTTAAGAAAATTTTCATCCCTCTTTTCAATCTTTGTAGAGTTTACTGGACTTGCAGGGAGAAACTTGTGTGTGACGTGTTAAAAGTCGATGGAAAAGGACAAAGAGTCAATGAATCTATATGGGTCACGTCTCACCTGGCCAGGTATTGGGACTGGCTGACAATCTGGGAGCAACAGCTCTAGAAAAAGGCTAAAGAAACAGAATTCTGGATCTATTGGTACTTCTTTGGCAGATGGGGTTCCGGCCTGGAGACAAAGGTAGGGGATGGACCAACAGTGGGACTGGCATCGTGAGTGATGTGCCTGTAGGTCACTAGATCACAATCTGCTCAAGAATATGTTGCCAGAAAGATGACAGCACCATTTGACATCCCAATAATTTTCTTGGTAACATATGCGATCAGTTCACAAACCCAGCCCAGCACAGTCAGCCAGGTTGGGGGAATGGGTGGGGACTTATTGGCACTCTGAAGAAGACAGGTGGAGAAGCTGAGGATTAAGCTGTTTGCTCAGCCAGAAAAGAGAGAGATGTACCAGAATCTTCTTGAGCCCTTCTCCTACTAGTCTAGATGTATCATCTATTAAAGAGCCCTAGCTCAACCATAGAATAATAATTCTACCTGCACAATCATGAGTTATTTTTTAAATTTTTTTAATGTTTGTTTTTGAGAGAAAGACTATGAGTGGGGGAGGGGCAAAGAGAGAGGGAGACACAGAATCTAAGGTAGGCTCTAGGCTCTGAGCTGTCAGCACAGAGCTCAACGTGGGGCTAGAACTCATGAACCATGAGATGATGACCTGAGCCGTAGTTGGATGCCCAACTGACTGAGCCACCCAGGTGCCCCATTCATGAGTTATTTTAAATCTGTCATTAATATGTCAGAGAGAAGATTCCTTGAGGAGAGAAAATGTATTTATTTTGTCTCTCTCCAATGAAGCTTTCTGTGTTGTAGATATTGTTTGAATAATAGAATGGGAATAAAAGTACATCACAAATTATAAAGTGGTTCATTTTTATTATTTTTAAAGTGTATTTATTTTGAGAGAGAGTGTGTGAGCAGGGGAGGGGCAGAGAAAGAGGGAGAGAGAGGATCCCAAGCAGGTTCCATGCTATTAGCACATGGGGCTCAACTTATGATCCATGAGATCTAGACATGAGCCGAAATCAAGAGTCAGATGCTTAACTGACTGAGCCACCCAGGTACCCCAATAAAGTGTTATTTAAATGCTTTTGTTTGTTTACCAGAAAAAAAGGAAAAAAATGCAAGTTTAAAAAAACAGAGAATTTCAAAATGTCAATGTCACATCCTAAAGATAAAATTTTACACTTCATAATAATTCTTAATGCCATCATATTTCTCTGAGGACCCTCTTTTATCTTCTTTTTTAATAAAAATTGAGTGTGTATTAGTGCTCTTGACTCTTCTGTGGAATGCATATAGAATATAAGTGCCATCATCAGGAAATCACAAAAATGTGAAATGGAAAAAAGTTAATAGTGTGTTATTATTTTTATGGATGAATTCCAAAGTTTGGGGAAGCTCACAGCACACTTCATAAAGCATAAGATTAAAAGGATCACACCCAGCTTTATGGAACTGCAAGTCCATCAGAGTAATTAGGTCCCCAAGGAACAGAAGTGTGGAATGGGGCCATGGGACTCAGGTGGGGTAAAGCTCTGAGGCAGCACTTACATTTGATTCTGTTAGAAAGCAAAGAAGAATATGGGGTCTAATCAGGATATAGCTAGGATTTAGTGACCCCATAACTGATACAAGAAAACACCTGGTAGGCAAAGATGTACTGGACATGCTTCTCCTACCAGGCATCCACCCTCAAAATACCCAACCATACAAGATAGCCAAGGAGTAGCAAAGGGGAACTGCACCCAGGACTTGAGAGAAGGGGACAGAATAGGGGCTACACTGGTAGCTTAGCAAGCAGGGCATGGAGGGGTCAACCAGCAAGGCTCTGGCAGCCTCTCTGGACTGGCTATTGTTTGAAAAGAACAGACAGAAACAGGAAGGGGAAGTCTGGAAAGAGTAAAGGATGGGAAAGAGACATTAGTGAAATTAAACAGATACAAGGATCTAGTGAGTATTCCACAGTGTCAAGCTGTGTTGGCATGAGTTTGAAATTCAGGAAATAAGAATGAAGAAGATGCTCCCAGATGTACTCAGGAAATGAAGAGAGAGAAGCAAACTTCATTAAAATGAACAACTGGGGATTGAGAGAGAGAGAGAGAGAGAGAGAGAGAGAGAGAGAGAGGTGGATGGAGAGAGAAAGGATGACTCACAAGGAGAAAGAACAGGGATCCTGTCACTCAGATGCTGCAAGCAAAGTCTTTGAGACATACTGTATTGGAAGTAGGCTGCTTCCAAAGTTGATAAAGAAAGCTTCAGGATTCAGAGAAGAATAGAACGTGTTAGGCCTTTACTGAAGGCTTAGAATTAAGAATGTACATAAAACAATAATCAAAACTAATTTCAATAACACTAGTTGGCATTTATTGAACTCTGCCTACATACCAATCACAGCACTAAATACTTTCCATAAATTTATGTCATTTAATCTTCACTGCAAACCCAAGAGATGGATGCTACTCTTCTTCATGTTATAGATAAACAAAGTGAGGCTGAGGGTAGTAATTCTCCCATAGTCATGTATCTGTTGAATCAGGACTCACTTTAGGATTATCCATCACCAACCTCATTTCATTTTTCTTTATGGCATCCTGTAGCTCTTGACCTGAGATGGAAGAGTAAGGAACATCTAGAAGGGAAACTTTCTTGCTAGATGTATGAATTTGGGGAGGTGGAGAAGTTGAAAACATTTGCAATAACTAATTTCAAGCTTTCCTAAGAGAATCATTGTGACATATATCCAAATGCAAATGATTTTTCCACCTCCATTATTTCTGCCTGATGTGAGGTCATGATCATCTTTCTCCTAGGTTACTGCCATTGGGCCCCAGCTTCTTTCCTTACCCTCAGATTGTCTATGCTTATCTCAGCACCTATGGTGATTTAAAATGAAGGTGAGGGGGCTCAGTTGGTTAAATGTCTGACTTCAGCTCAGGTGTGATCTCAAAGTTCGTGAGTTCGAGCCTTGCATTGGGCTCTGTGCTGACAGCTCAGAGCCTGGAGCCTGCTTCAGATTCTAGGTTTCCTTCTCTCTCTGCCCCTCCCCTGCTCATTCTCTCTCTCTCTCTCTCTCTCTCTCTCTCTCTCTCTCCCTTAAGAATAAATAAACATTAAAAAGAAAATTTTTAAATGAATATTAGATTACATCACTCTTTGTCTAAAAGCCCATGCAGAGGTGTCCTCTATCACTGTGGTAGAAGTCCAAGCCCTAATAATGGTCTACAAAACCCTCCATGATCTAGTTTTCCACCTGGCTTCCCCTCCAACCTTGCGTCCCCTTGCTCACTCCCCTGTGACCACAACAAGCACCTTCCTGTTCCCAGGTCCCTTGCACTTGCTGGTACCTCTTTTGGGGACTCTTGTTTCCCAGACAGCCACACGAATCCCCCTCACTTCTTTCAGGTTTCTGCTCAAGTGTCATGAGTGAGATCTTCCTTGATCATTCAGTATAAAATGGCATCTCCTCCCAGCACTTCCATCTCCTCCCCACCATGTTATTCTTCTCTGGAGCACCTATCACAGTCTGACCTTCCAGTCTGTTCTCTGTTTCTTATCTGATCCCCCTCCAAGAACATGAGCTTCATGAGGCTTTTCCTCACTGATTTATTGTCAATGCCTGTAACAGTGCCTCATGTGGGTTCAATAAGTATTTGCTTAATGAATCAATGCAAAACAGGCTCCACTTCAGTGTTGGCATATCCTTGATAGTTTATTATGAATAATGAAAAGTCTAACTAATTACTGTGAGAGAAGGAAGCAGGACCTCTGGTGGGAAAAGCAGAGAAGAAGATTCTAAGTTAGGAAACCGAAGACAGTAACAGATGGAGCAGGTCGATAAGCAACAAAGGAGACGCTAAAATCATCTTATCCCATTATGAGAAGCTGAGAGTATAATTCTCAGGAACAAGAGACAAGCTGGGAGTGTAACTCGCAGGCTTCTTCGGGGCCTGTTCCTTCTGCTATTGACGTATGGAAGCCTAGGGACACACTTTCCGAGAAAATCCTTATAACTCATCACTGTCCAATCAATCAGAGCTCTTGAGTAGGAAGCGATGAGGAGTCTGAACAGTCCTGGATTAGAAGTCATCCAATTAGACCGCCGGGCATTTGGAAAAAGCCTGATGGTCTCAGCACAGGCACTTATGCTAATGAATCTCACCATTTCCAGGTGGGTGGGGGAACACACTTTTTAAAAATTGCTGCATTACTTCTGACAATTTAGCCATTCATGTCAAATCTCCTTTAGTAAATCACATCAGCACACACTATCTGATGGAAGTTTTCACAAAGGTACATCTGACAACTTCGAGGTGATTTTTAGGTCAAATATAACATGATTGAATATGTCTATTATTGAAGTCCAATTTAAATCCATCAAAAACAGCACTTATTTTTCAAGAATACCAGGTGTGCCTTTTATGGGTTTCATTGTACTAGAAGGCCCTGCTATTTTGGGTGAATTTCATCTTAGAGGTGTTGATTGTTTACAGATGCTCAGGGATGAGACAACAGAAAAAAAGTTTTTAGAAGTTCATAAGAAAGTTTTAAAAAGTAAGAATAAAGAACTCAGCAATATAAGGACATGGAATCTAATAAAGTCAAAGTCTGAACTTGTGAAGTGTTTAAGAAAATAGATTCTGGACTCACAGTTGGAAAGCTTGTATAATATCACCTTGTGCAAATCATCAACTTCCCTCCGCCCCTGCCCCTCGGCTTCCATTTCCTCATCTGTGAAGATGAGAAGTGACCACCCACTCTGGAGACCACTGGTGGGCAGGACATAAAAGAGCGTTTCTAAAATGCAGGCCATACACTGGCAAGCACTCAATAGATGACATGCCTACCACGTGTTCCCTCTACTACTGCACATGTTCCCAGGTCATCTCTCCAGTTCCTTCAGCTGTGTCCAAACTAGGGTAACTGGATCCAAGCTTTGACACCACCCACCCAGTAAGATTAGTCTCCAGGTCTTTGTTACCCACTTTGTTTATCTACTCATGGAGGACATCAGCTACTCTAAAAACTGAGTGAACTCTTTTGATCCTTCAGTGACCTTGCTTCACAGTCTTGTGTTACCAAGCATATCTTGGGGATCCCAAAGGCCTAGGCATTTCTCTGCAAAGCACCCCCAACAATGACTGTCCACAGAAGCATGCAACCACAGCCCACCTCTACACAACTCCATTTTTGGCATTTAATTTGTAGCTGGTGTCTATTACAGCCTCAGAACACACACTGTCTTCTTGGGTTTAAATAAAACAAGTGGTAAAAATATACCTACATGTAGCCTGAAAGGAAAAAAAAGAAAAAAAAAGATCCTGGAATCATTTAACAGCGTTTTTTAATTTTATAAAACTTAACATATTAATGATATGTAATTTAACTTATGCAAACTGGGCCACTGGATAATCATATCTTGAATAATCCTTCTCCTTTATTAAAAAAATTAATAAAGAGAGAGTATTATGAGGCCTAAAGCCTTTTTCCCCCTCCCAAATTATATCTGTGCTGCAGTTGAAATCCGTTTGGAAATAAAATCAATCCATCCAGGCTTCATCAAGGACAAATCGTGTCTCAGAGGACTGCTGTCCGCTTGCAGGCAGAGGGTGGTCAGCCCAAGTCTGGCCTGAGGAGGGTGAGTCTTTAGAAATCATGACTGCAGAGGTCAGAGGCTCAGAACACCGAACAGTTGGCTTCTCCCCGGCCTCCCCAGTGCTTTCTCATCTTAGTGGATTTCATTTTCTTGGCAAATGTTGGTAGCATATCACTAAGTCTTTTTAACACTTCTTCATCCCTTAGTATCTCAGTTTCAAGATCATTAATAAAACAGCAGCTTGAGAAGGCAGCACTCCAGGCAATCCACAGTGATAGCAGGTACAGTGGTTGCCTGACTTTCACAGCTATTAGCATAGATGAAGTTGAATTTCATAAATAGGGTATAAACTCCATGAAAGGATAACTAAGAATAAGCACTATTTTTTTTTTTTTTGCCCCTATAGAAAGTTAAAGCAAAAATAAATGTAGAAAGTTTCCAGTTTCTTCTTTTCATGGGAAATTTTACTTTCCTGGTACAAAAGCCAAGTATACTCATATTAGAAAAATTGGGGAAATATGGAAAATTTTTGAGAAAAAATTAGAATATTACCTGTTTCCTAAGTTCCTTTTATTCCAGTTCTTTCATACATGAATTTTGTAAACTTTTTCTCCCTTCATGCAGCATAAATAATATAATTTTATACCCTGTTTTTCTCACTTAACTTCACCATATTTCTCCTTCTCTTTCCTGTTCAACCTGACAATATGGGTTTAGCAATACTTTGTGACACAGAGTAGGTTCTCAACTGGCCAAACGAAATACTCAATTTTCTCCCCAGATAACTCAGTCATGATCAGAGTTTGTGTTCTTTATTCATTCTTAAGTTTTCCTGAACTGACATGAACTCTCTCCTGTGAACTGCCTCCAGAAACAGCCCCAGTTGGAGGCACCTAATGTTATCAGAACTGGCACTCCATCTGGGACACCAGTCCCAGATGGTGGGTGTGAGACACTGTTTCAATCTCTGCTGAAACTGAAGCATGTTTGAGAATTAAATCAATTCATCTAAACTTTGTCAAGGATCAGGCATGCCTCCCTGGAAATGAAGCTAAATGCACGAAGACTTTCCAGCCATTCTCATGTCATTTCCAGATAAAAAACTTTTAAGCCAATGGAAATGCCTCTGAGACACCAGTATTATTTTCCCAGTGCTGGAAATTAGTGCTTAGTAATATACAGAAAATTACAAAGTCTTTTAGCCATAGTTATACTAGAAATAAGAGATGTTGGATATCCATCTATTTGATGTTAGCTATTAACCTTACATTTAATTGATTTAGTATTAATTAGATATTTAATTATTTTTAGATATTTTTATCTTTTCCCTTGGTTTCTGAGCCACTGTTCTTTTCTGCTTCACTCCTTATCTCACTAATTACTCCTTCTGAGTCTCTGTTAGGCCTCTCCTTTCACATCCCGAACCTCCACGTTGGAGCTCCTCCGGGCTCAGTCTTTGGGCCCATCTTCTTCCATCTACACATTCTTCCTGATGACAAATTTAGTCTCAGGACTCTAACTGCCTCCCATTGGCTAGATTTCAAAATGTCTATCTCCAGTCCTGAACTCCAGATTACTATATTTCATTAGCAAACTGCAAATTCAACATTTTTATTTGAATATCTAACTTCTTTTAATTGAAAAAAGAAGTTAGCTCCAACTACTGGACTTCTGAAAGCCCATGAGGCTTACTTCTCACTATCCTTAGGTCCTTATACAATTGTCAGTTTACTCGGAAGTCTTCCCACTGAGTCGAACCTCTCCCTAACCCCCACACCCACTGCCCTGTACTCTGCTCTGTGGTTCTGCAGAGTACTTTCCATTTTTTGACATACTTTATAGCCACTTGCTTACTTGATATTGCTCTCTTCCTCCTCCTGAGAATATAAGCTCTAGGATCCAGGACTCAGGTTTGTTCACCTCTATATTCTAGCACCTAGAATGATGGCTGGCCCAGGATAGGCACCCAGTAAATATCTTGAAATCAATGTACGAACACGATACAGTCCAAAGCAGATATTTGCACAGAAATTCTAATTCTGTCCCGGTGAGGTCAGTATGACTTAGGTTGGTTTTCTTTTTGTCACACTCTGGACCATTCCTCATGAAACTGCTCAGGGTCACACAAATATGGGTCACCTAAGGCCTGAACCTCAATCACCTGCATTCCAGTTCACTACCATGGAATGGAACTCAAAGCTGTAAGTGTCATGGAAAACATTTCCAAGGGTCTCTGTGGTGATGTGGGTTTTACTTCAGGTGAGAAACAAGAAAAATCTAAGAAAAGTACTAAACATCTTAATGCATTTCTTTTATTCATTCTTTCTTTCACAAGAAGGTATTAAGTACCTTCTATGTACAAAGTTCTATAGCTGTGACCTTCATTGTAGAAGTAGCTTAAACATGAATCAAACTGGTCCAAGCTCAAAAATGTGGATGTGAGAACAGGAGCCCAAATCACCTATCTCCCCCTGTGTCCTTTCTCTCTGGTGTCCCTCCAAGAACATTGACAGCAAGTCTCCATAGCTTCAACCTTGGCAGTTGCCTACTTGTGCCTGACACCGTGCTTAGCTCTGGGTCCTGTGTGAATCTAAGGTGACACCCATTCTCACAGAATTCAGTTTCACTGGGGGGATAAACTAACAGGCCCAGGGAATTTTCCCCTTTTATAGTAGGAGGAGGGCTGGGACTGGACTGGGTGGGGTGCTCCTTCTCTCCCCTTCTCCCGCAGTCCCTTCCTGCATTTTCAGCACTTGATTTCCTTGTTGATAATCATTCTGTATCTACTTGTTCTTTTTCAGTAACTACCTGCAAGAAAGGGGAGTTCCAAGGAGGGTTTAGACCAGTGCAGAAAGAATTGCTCACTGGTCAAATCTTGGACATTTCTAACTAAAGCATGAGCTACTTTGCAAACCTGGATCTGTGTTTCCTAAATAGGGTTCTCTCCAGGTTCCATTCAAGTTGGAGTTGTGTTCATCCTCTAAGAGCCAATAAATATGAAGGAAAGGCTTAAGAGACATCCCCTTTCCTAAACTCATAAAGTTACTTGTTCCTTAAGCAATCCTTTTCCGTAACCCTGCAAACCACCCAGTTTATGAAATTACATAATTCTCCAGGATGACCATAATGTAATTTTAAATATCTTAACACAAGATAAGAGTCCCTGGACTAAGGTAAGGAACACTATCAATAGACAGTTTTATTAAGTACTTACTGTGTATGTGATACAATTGTCGATACTTCATGTTTCAACTCAATCTTCACAATATATTAGCAAAGTTGTGTCATGAGCTGGGACATTTTGGTCTGTCTTCCACACACAGACATGTAAGAATTTTAGAAAAATGTGCTAACATTCTGGTTGTCAAGAACATTTTGGACCATACTTAACAGCAGAATGCCTCCAGTCAGCCATTAATTATTCCAAATGCACTAATTTTTTAAACCAGCTGTGTGATCCTGAAGTACAAATGTGAACTCTGAAAAATCTGTGTCTCTTTTCAACAAATAGGGCATGCTCCAGGGAGAAGACATTTACTGTTGAGTGCATTTAGATGGAAACTGACATTTCTTATGGGAGTGCTTTAGCCTGGGCTACTATGGTGTGAAACGAGACCACAAATTCATAATTTAACAGTTCAGTTTTCAGCAGAGGTGGTGACATGAACACCGAACATTCACACTCAAAATCATTTCTGGCTCCATAAAGAGATGCCTGAGATGGAGAATAGAATAGTTCAGAAGGAATAATGACAAGGAAATACAGTTTTGAAGTAGAGAGAGGAAAAATTAGGATTGAATAAAGAAAAGAGAGAGACAGGGTAGCAACCTCAGCCATGGCTGTTCTTTAGAATAAGCATCTTGTGAGCAGACAATGTTTCAAGTACATAACAGCTTTAATTTTATGCAGATTACATATTTACACGATAATAAAATGGAAACTGGCTTGGTGGGGATACTTACTGCCAGGGACAAAATTATTAATCAATATGTCTGTCTAAAGCTGTCACATCAATTACTTGAAGCCATGTAGAAAGCCGGATTTAGCCTTGTCATCCAAATTCTCTTTAGGACTACATTTTACAATAAAAAAATAGATGAAGTGTAGCCAAATCTCAGTAGCTGGGAGGGAAGGAGGGGAGGGAGGGAGGGAGGAAGGAAGGAAGGAAGGAAGGACGGACAGCAGAAGAAAGGAAAAGAGAAAATAACTCTTTAAATTTCCTCACAGAGCAGAAACACAAACACATGAACTATATCTGTCCACACGGATGGGTGGGCAGTCTGCCTCACAGCTGAACCACTCTTGGAGGGCTGGCTTGACTTGTCATCTAAGACAAAGCCCCCAGCAGGCAAATCTGGAGTAAGCATTTTCTTACACCCTAATTGATTTGCCCAGTTTTGACCTTTATACTGTTAGTTTAAGACAGATCACCAAAAAGAAACCCAGAGTTCTGTTACAACTTAACAAGTCTGAAAACTGACCTGGCTAGGCAGATTCATCAATGACACCACTGCCAGGGCCTATACGTTACTAAGTTGCCACCACCTTCACTTTTTTTTTTTTTTGAGGCTTTATCTACACATTTAGGTAGAAGGAGGAAAAGTTGACCTCTAAATCTCCTTGAAAGTCCCACACTTGGAATCAAGTCTCTTTAGTTCATCTTTAGAGAAGCTAGAATTTTCCTGTCTTACATAAGAACCTGACCCTTTGTACACATGAGATTTGGCACCTTCATTACCAATTTCTTTCAGATGTACCTTTTCTCCATGCCCCAGCCCTAATAAGAAAAGGCAAACCTCAAAGGAAGCTTAAAATATTTAATGACTTTGACTTTTAAACATAACCCAGATTAGATAGTAATGTCAAGTGATAATTCAACACACCAAAATATAAAACAGAACAAACTGTACTCTTTTATAAAGTTTAACTCTAGTAAACTCACAGATTTAGGGCATTAGTTGTGAGAAGGGAAAGGGCCGGTGTAAAATCTGAGATTACTTGAAAGCCATTTCATTACGTTCAAGCAGTGACAGCTCATAAATACAATCTTACCAAGGAAAATTTAGTAGAAATGTGAAACACTACATTGAACATGTAAAAATGCATATATCATATAAAAGCATAAAAAATACACATGTGGAAGAACAGACCTGAATTATATTGACTGACCAAAAATAGTCATGAGATCATTTTTTTAATAATCTTAAAAATGTCTTAACTTAACTAAGAAAGTAAAGGGAGCAGTAATCAGGGCCAAAATCAAGTCACAGGAAAAGTACAGTTAGGAGCCCACTGACTGATACCCCTCTTGCTGATACTGGACATCACCATCATGGAAATAGGTTCTAAATATTCTTTATATCTCTGTGTCTGCGGACAGGGGCATCCAGCTGGCAAAGCCTAACAGGTAAGATTGAACCTTTTCAACAACAGAAAGGGGAAATGGAGCCTCTGGATTCCTTTAAATTCCAACATGGGTCTTCCGCTAAGACTCATCAAAGTGCAATGCTCCCCAAATTGGAAGGCGATTGAGATATTTAGGCAGACTAAATATGGCAAAGTCCCCTACACAAAACCAGTGTAAGTGTTCAGTGTGAAATATGAGATATTTAAAACAGAGCTTTCACTATATTCAAGTAGAGACAAGGTCTAAGAAGTATTCCCTTGCAGGAATTTATTTGAACTTGCTTTAATGAGTATGAAAGAGGTACATGCAGATAATTCAGTCCAACTCCTTAAAATTAACCCTATTTCTAGTCTAAACATGCTGTCTCTCACTCTTGATTGTGATATTAGATTCATCAGACCAATTCTTTCAAGACTTATACAAAGGAAAATGCAAACAAGTTGAGATGAAAAATTGTTTGCTGTAGATTTTAGTGATCTTCACCATATGTGTGTATGTATATGAGAGATAGAGATTGAGGTGGGGGGTGTTGGTTTCTGTTTGGGAATGAATGGATCAATAATTAATGGTTAATAGTTTCCTTATGATTAGCACTAACTAGTCATACCTACATCAATGAATATATGTCTAAGGCAACTGAAGTTAAATTTTCATATTCGGATGTTTTGGGAATTATCATCAATACCAGAGACTTTATTCTCTGATTCCTTTCTGGTGGATATAACTTTTGAATCCTCATTCAACTTCAAATGTCTTTCTTTATCTGATTCAAACATTAATGAAAATCCTTAAAGCAATGCTTTATGTGCAGTAGAAACTGTGGCTACTTGCTGTTTATGAGACAGAGCAGGGACTGGACTTGGGTCCCCTCTATCCTCATCACAAAACCCAGCATTCCTCCACAGCTGAAATTCTATGCCTCTTGACCAGCCTATCTTGTAAGAATGCCAAAGGAAGATGCTTACCAAGGTAGGACCGGAGTATGCAGACTGGCGAAGACATGACCAAACCAGTCTGTGCCAAGGTGTACCCCAGTGCTGACCTTTCACCAACTTTTCCCCTCATTATAATGCTAAAAATCATGCTCCAGGGTGGAGATTCAACATGCTAATGAGACATGCGATGCATGATGTAGCATGTTCTGTCCACTGTACCTGCACACCCAAGCTTTCTGAGTCTCCCTCTGCCTCGACAGGCTAAGACGTTGTTCCTTTCCCACCTTAGCCTCTTTAAAAACTTTTCCTGGCCTTTATTCATGGAGTCATCTGAAGGACTCTTTCCTTTGCACTGTCTCCCTTGAGCTCGACCATGAGCCCCAAGAAGTTTTGCCTGGAATTCCTACTTGTCCCCAGTCAATCTCTATTACTTGGAGAGGCCAAGGACCCGAGTCAGTAACATTTATAGTAGTGAGTAGTGAAAGAAAGAAATAATGAGAGGGTTAAGAATGGTAGGTATTTTGGGGTGCCTGGGTGGCTCAGTCGGTTAAGTATCCGACTTTGACTCAGGTCATGATCTCACAGTTTGTGGGTTCGAGCCCCGCATCAGGCTCTGTGCTGACAGCTCAGAGCCTGGAGCCTGCTTCGGATTCTGTGTCTCCCTCTCTCTCTGACCCTCCCCCGCTCACACTCTGTGTGTCTCTCTCTCAAAAAAAGATAAAAATGTTAAAAAAAATTAACCAAAAAAAAGATTTGAGCCACAAAGTCATATAGATTTTAGCTATCAACAGTCTGGTTTCTACAGTACAGACATTTTTATATGGATGGAACACTCAAATATTCAGCATAATACCTTCTAATGTGACGTACCTTTGACTCCTCTTTGACACTATAGGGTTCTTATTCTGTTAAGTTTCTTTTCCCACCAAAAATCAAATCGCCTTCCTGTTACATTCAATTACAGTAAACAGTCATTTGTGGAGCACCTAATACACGCCCATCTTTTGGCAAATGATGAGGATAGGAAAACTTAAAAGAAAAACAAAACCGGGGCTCTGCCTCCAAGGACCAACTATCAGAGACATGGAGAAATAAACAAGTGATTATAGCCTCTGAATCCTATTATAACAGAGAAATTCAAAAGTCTCTATAGAGGCCTAAAGGAGGGAATAATCTTAACCTGGAGTCGGGAACAGAACTCCACTACTGAAAAAGACCTGGGCAGCTTTGGAGGACGAATACCTTTGTGAAGCGTTTAAATTTTATCCTACAGATTTTAAGCGGGAGAGAGTGACAGGGTCAGATTTTAAGTTTAGGAATTTCATCTGGGAACCTGTGGAAGAATGGATTAGGAGAGCATGAGGTAGAAGACAGGAAAGTCAATAGAAGCTGAGGAGACAGGACAGGAAAAGTTAGTGGCCAATGAGATGAGTGTATGATGAGAGAGGGGAGGGGCTGAGAATCTCTAGGGGTTTCCTTACCTCACTGAGACAGGGAGTAAAGAAAGGGATGAGAGGGAGGTGGCTCGTTTGAAGATATCCCTTATTTCTGAGTTGAGCCTGAGGTCTGTGGGTAGGCAGTGAAATAAGGAATGAGGATCCATATCAAACTTGAAAGAAATCAGGGTGAAGTGAACATGTTCAGACATACAAAAGAAAAGTTATGTTGGCTTTCGTGGACCAGCAGGGTCCTATTTTCCTTCTTGCCCTAAGAATGATTAATACACACACACACACACACACACACACACACACACACTAAATGCCTAAATCATCTCTCAAAGTTTGTTCTTTTGCAGGATGTCAAACCAACAGTTCCGCATATCCAGCAACAAATCAAACATGGGGACCCCTGGACCTAGTACATCATTAGCCTAGGATGAAGTATTGCAGTATTGCTCTTTTTTTTTTTTAATTTAGAGTGGGGGAGAGGGGAGGTGGGGAGAGAGAGAGAGAATCTTCAGCAGGCTCCAGGTTCAGCAGGCCTGATGTGGGGCTCTCTCACAACCCTGGGATCATGACCTGAGCCAAAATCAAGAGTCGGAGCTGCTCAGGTGACCCTAGCCGATTTTCTTTCAATTCATTCGAAAGAATATTTATCTCCATTTCAATCTAATTCAATTCCACCAAAGTTTACTGACTGTCTACTTGTGATCACTTCTTGGGATAAAGGCAAGAGAAGAAAAGAGAGGAAAACAGAAGATGAGAAAAGGAGAGGATAAAATAAGTTATTTTGTAATAACACCTTCTGTGATAGGTACTGTATACAATACCTGATTAAAGTCAGAATCACTGTCAAGGATATTAGGGCTGAGTGGGGCCAAGGAATAAGATAAAGGAGAGATAAGATCATTTTATTATTTATTTTAAAAATATTTCAAATTAAAAATTTAATTTCCCTCTAAAAATGTAATTTTTAAATTATAACTGGAATTGAAGGCACAGTAAACTTAGAAGCCCAATCAGGACAATGCATTGCAAGAGTTGTGTACATTTAATACATAGATACTATCAGAAGCCAGCTAGTCTTTGCTACAGGAGGACTCAAAGCAGAAAAGTGAGCAAAGAGAGTCGGTTATGTGTCCGCAAAGTAGAAAAGTTGAGCAAAGAGAGTCGGTTAAGTGTCCGACTCTTGATTTCAGCTCAGGTCATGACCTTGTGGTTCATGAGTTCAAGCCCCGCATCATGGAGCCTGTTTAAGATTCTCTGTCTCCTCTCTCTCTCTCTCTGTGTGACCCTCCCCAGCTTGTTCTCTCTCTCTCTTTCTATCTCTCTCTCTCTCTCTCTCAAAACAAATAAACTTAGAAAAAAAGAAAGAAAAGTGAGCAAAGATTCACATCTGGACACTCAACAGGAATGAGAAAAAATTTGAATGCAACAAGCTGTTCCTATTTTCTTGAGGAAAACTATTCTCCCCCTGAAATGTCCAGTAGCTCCTGACACAAGAGAGCTCCTTGGCCTTATTGCAAAGGCTCTGGGAAGCCTTTCTCCATCAAATTAATGCTACTTGTCTGCTTGAAAAGAAGCAGGTGCACTCCTAACTCCCTGGCCCATCAAACCCAAGCCATGCCTGTGTTGCATTTGTCCATGGGTCTCGCTCATCTTTCCCCTATGTAGACTTCACTATTCCCAGAACAATCCCGGGCACCAAACTGTGTTCAGCTCTTGGAAGTTAATTCAATGACAATTTATGTAAAGCATCTAGCTCCTGCTTCACATGAGTAAAGGAGACCATCGAAGGACCCACTCTTTGGTGGAAGATTTAGAACTTCTTCTGATCACTGTTATCTAGTTACAGGTTCATAGCATATGCCAGTAACAGGTCCATCAGCCAATAAGCAATCCAGTCAACACTCATGTCCATTAATTCAAGAATTATCCCACCAAAAGAAACAGAATGACTAAAATCTAGGTGCTGATCCATCTATATTAATTTCTTTCACATGAAAGCAAGCTCCTTATGTATTCTTAGTCTAACCACTCAGGGTTTCAGTTAGTAAATACTGGGAAAGTCTGTGTAGAATCAATATGCCTATAAAGGCATGAAATACAATTTAAGGAAGGTCAGTAGGCAGAATGATTCCAAGGGGAAAATCCTTCTTTCAAAGGTGTAACATTTGGTCACATATTCTCTTGAAATAACAGATTCCATAGCTATCCCTCTAGAAAATGAGTTTATGTAAACGAGAACATTCTGCTTTGTGCTGCTGAAGTCACAGAGTATACCAGATGTTCACAATCCCAAGGCTCAAGTTGCATGATGTTGGTGAGTATTTCATAAACCCCAATATTGGAAAGATTCAGCACCCATGGTGCTTTCTTTTTCCTACTCTGAAAAAATTCTATACATTATATTTCACTGTACCAATTTTATTTAAAAAATGTAGCTGCCTTTATTTAAATGCCACAATTCATCTTATAATAGTATTTAAGGGGCTTTTGTGGCACTGTGCCAGATTTATATTATTAGAACCTAGGCATTTGCAAATGAACCTCTTTCAATTAGGGTTTCAGGAAGCAATTAAACTGTCTAAAGTGTATTAATGAATACACTGGAATTGGGAAGCCGATCCTCCTAATACCCCCGTTATTAATGCACCATCTGCTTTGCTGTCTTAGGAGTATCCAGGATCTCTAACCTCAGGTCCACAAAACCCAATCATTTATTCAAAGAGGTCACAGAAGCATAAGTTTGCAATCATGCTCAATATTCTATACAATAGGTGAATATTACAGATTAAGCACATACGTTTTCTTAGACTTTTTTATGGATGCAAATAAAGATGTGTAACACAAACTCATTCCGTGTTATGTGTCAAAACATTAACAGTTCTGTGTATATATACCTGGATCTGATCTCCCTGCTGAAAGCAAGGGTGCTGTATGTACACCCTGTGATCTGTAAGGATATCATTAGGATCTCTGATGATGTTGTCCTTTTTCATTAACGAATGATGTAGTCTGCTCCTGTGCTTTTTTCACAGGGAGTCATCCATGTACTGAGACACTTGCTGGTGCCTCTTGCCAATACCCATCTCAGTGTCCCTGCTGGGGGAGTGTATGTTCTTTGAGATATTTCCTGTGGGTTTTATAACCAACGATACCCAGGGCTGCAGGACACAGGCTAATGAGAGGGTGGAGGTGAGGGCAGGGAAGGCTGGTGTTTGGCACTGCTCTGTTCCATGCTGGAAACTCACCAGGTCACTAACTCCACTAAGCACTCTGGCTTTGGTGATTCATTACTGCTGATGCAGTCACAGGGAAGGAGAAGACAGAGAATTGCTTTTATAGAATTTTACAATCTAGTGAAGAAGAAAGGACATCGACCCAAGGAAGGTTGTGAGCTGAAGAGGGGAGGTCACCGTGGAATGGAGGAGCCAAGCAGGAGTTTGGGGAGGAGGAGGACCCTATGGAATTTGCATGGTTCAGGAAAGTAGACAGAACAAATTTCCCACAGAACCCTGGACTTCTCCTACCTTAATTTTCATTATGTGCAGTTATGGGTTAAATTGTGTCCCTCAAAATTCATAAAGTCTTCATTGAAGTCCTTACCTCCCATGCCTCAGAATTTGATCTTATTTGGATAAAAGATTGTTGCAGATATGTTTAGTTAAGATGAGGTCATGCTGGAGTACGGTGGGCCCTTGATCCAATATGACCAGTGTCCTTGTAAAAAAGGAAGATTCAGACACAAAGGCACACACATAGGAAGAAGGCCATGTGAAGATGAAGGCAGAGATAGGAGTGATATGGCAGAAGTCAAGGATCATCAGCTTGCCAGCAACCACCAGGAGCTAGGAGGCAAGGAACCGATCCTTCCTTAGTGATGTCAGAGGGAGCAGGGCCCTGTTGACACCTTGACATAGGATTGTAGCCTCCAGTACTGTCAGACAATAAATTCCTGTTGTTTATTACACTCAGTTTGTGGTATTTTGCTACAATAGCCCTAAAGATTACTATAAGTGCTAACATAATGAATTATGAAATTTCTGACTTTCCTTGTGGATTATAAACTCTTTGAAAACTAGTACAGGGGTATCTGGGTGGCTTAGCCAATTAGGCATCCAACTCTTGATTCCAGCTCATCATTTGTGAGTTCAAGCCCCATATTGGGCTCTGAGCTGACAGAGAGGAGCCTGCTTGGGATTCTGTTTTTTTTCTCCCTTTCTCTCTGCCCCTCCCCTGCTCATGTGCACGCTCTCGCTCTCGCTCAAAATGAAAAAATAAACTTAAAAAAAAGAAAACTAGAACAATGTTGGGTTTGTTTGTTTTATGGCAAGTTCCTTACATGATATTGGGTTTATGATGTGTGTTCCATAATTCTGGGTTGAGTGACTAAATTAGACGAGTGAATCATGGAGAAATTTGGAAACTTCAGGTGACAGAGAGAAATTTTGTGAAGCTGTGATAGCAGGGAAATTCTGGCAACCACTGGGGTGGAAGTGAAGGGGCTTTAGAAGAATCTGTGGAGCTTAGAACTCCACATTGGCTTCTTCTGCAGGGAAGAAGGAAGGGAAGGCCAATTTGGTCACAGATCCACTGTGTCCTCTAATGAGTCTGTGGTCATGCTGAGCTCCTCCACACAGGACAGGCTCTTCAAGACCTAAACCACAGGACATAGCAAGCACACACATGCTCACACAGAACATGCACATGCACACATGTTCACAGAAAACATGCATGCACACGCATGCTCACGCAGACTGTGCATGCATGCTCACACAGAACATGTATGTGCACACATGCTCACACAGAATGTGCACACGTGCACATGCTCATGCAGAACATGCACACATACGCATGTACAGGTCCTGCTTCCAGGTGAATACAGTCATGTGCCTTCTCCATGTCGTCACCCTCTGAGGGCTCACTCACCGGGAATTCCCGCTCCACTGTTCGCCTGTTCTTTTCAAACTCTGCATGTCAGAGATAGAAGATATGTGGAAGACAGGGCACGGATGGCAAGGTGAGAAGGCAGGAGGAGAGACCTGTGAAGAAAAACACACTCACATTTGCTGAGCTGAAATCCTTCCATGTGCTCCCTCTGTGCTCGGCACTCCCAACTACATACGCTCGCCCAGCTTGGAATCAGAAACCCCAGTTTCTAAAGGAGAGAAGGAGTCTCACGATCATCTGCTCAGAATCACGTCACACATCAAGTAAGTAAGGGAGCTGAAGTTTCACCCAGCAATACTTGACTCCAAATCCTGTGTTCCCTTTCTACTTCACCAAATTGCCTCTTATTCTGGAAGCAAAACAAAATCCACACTCTTCTGCGCCGATGTGTGTTCTCCTTTGATTCCTGCCTGTGCCAGGCTGACCCTTTAAATGAGCTGGCCCACTCATCCTCTGCCTAGCAGCCGGCACACAAAAAGCTGGCTTCAGACAACAGTGGTTTGCCAAGCAATCTCCCAGGTTATTTCTATCTTGTATATTATCTATTAATCTGATTACTGCTCCCTGGTACCTCATATTTTTGGCTCTGGACTCTAAGCTCTGCCCTATTAGAACTGGTTTCCTGGCCACTGGTTCCCCATTCTGACCTTGCCTTCACTCTCTCGGTTTTGTGCCCCTACAGCCTGGACTAAAGACCCCCTCCTCCAACTCCATCCCTACTTTTAGTGAAAAAGAGTCTCCTCCATCCTCATCAACTAAACCAATCATGATCCTTTGAAGAGGTGGGGGCATTGAAGATTTCCCATAAATATGATGATGGATGTGTGAGTGTAGTAGAGTCCTAGAATAAAATCCAAGGGAACTTGCATTTAATACTGGCCTTACCACCAGCCAGGTATGTATTTTGGAGGAAGGCACTAGTTTCCCATCATTATAAAGATAAGCATGTTGCACAAGGGACTTGTGAGTTTCCTGTGGAGTTAATAATCTATAACTGTTCATTAAAACATATAGGGCTGACTGGGTGGCTCCATCAGTTAAGCATCCAACTCTTGATTTCGGCTCAGGTCATGATCTCACAGTCCTGTGATAGAGCCCCATGTCAGGCTCTGTGCTAGTAGCCTGCTTGGGATTCCCAGAGCCTGCTTGGGATTCTCTCTCTCTCTCTCTCTCTCTCCCTCAAAATAAATAAATAAGCATTTAAAAAAAACATACAAAACAAGGATCTTTCTAACACTGTAACAAGCACATTTACATTTGGCCATTATTAAAAAACAAAGACATCCATGACTTAACAACAAAGTGCCTCTTTCATATACTTGTTTGGACTTTTAAAAATCAACTTTGGGATGGTAGCTCATACTGCTGTGATTATTCTAATAGTGTATTTCAGGAAATATAACAGTCTAGCCTGGAAGCATTAAGGAAAAGAACAGGTAAGATAGGACATAGACTTCTGCCAAAATAGTAACTTACTGACTACATCCTACATGGACACATTCCCTCGATGCACTTTTGCATATGGTGCCTGTCAAGATGCCTTTGCATGGACTATGCAGCATTTCCATTCTTTTTGGCAAGTGTTTATTATCAGTCCTACTCCACATAGGCACTAAAGATAAAGTTAAGATGAATAAGAACTCAAGGACATTAAACCTACAGACTACAGGGGTCCTGCTCTCGCAGGTTTTATAATTGATTTGACAGACTTCTTTGTGTGCAAATACTTGCATGCCAATAATTCATTTCTTAGAATATCAGATGACTAACTAATTATATAGTATTTTGTCTGGTCAGTAGTAGGTTTACAGCATATCTGCAAAAATGTTTTATATTCTTCAAATAGGACTGGTCCAGGGAAAAGGCAGAGAAAGAGTAGGTAAGAAATATTTCATTTCTTTGACTTCAGTGAAAGCAATTCTCCAGTCACCAAGTTACAAATTCCCCCTGGAATATATGAAGAGCAAAGTATAACAATTCAGTCATTGTCTCTGGAAGGCCTTGGGAAAAGTGTGCATAACTGCTCTGGGGTGATCTCCTAATAGCTTCTCATTAATAGACTCGAGGGATTAATGTTCCTGGTAATGTGGCTGACAACTTGTATCACTTATCCTTTTCCCAATTCAATACCATCCTCAATTATTTTCTATACTTTCAATAACCATTGTAATTCCACTTCTTCCATGAAGCCTTTCCTGGATAACTGGGAAAAAAAGTGATTTCCCTTCCATGCAAAGTGACCAAGTATTCTGCTTTGCCAAGACTGTGCCAGTGTAAGCGCTAAGAGTTCATGTTCTGGGAAACTCCTCGGTCTCAGAGACTGTTTGTTACTGATATGGACTGAATTGTATCCCCTTAAAATGCTTATGTTGAAGCCCTAACTAGCAGTGGGATGATATTTGGAGATGGGACCTCTGGGAGGTAATTAGGTTAGATGAGGTCATGAAGGTAGGTCCCACATGATGGGATTAATGTTCTCATGATAAAAGATACCAGAAAGTCACCTCCCCTCCCCTCCCTTCCTCCTCCTCTTCCCCTCTCTGTCTCTCATTCCTCCCGCTCTATCTCTTTCTCTTTCTCCCTCCCTCTCTCTCCCTCTCTCTCTCTTCATCTTCTAAGTAAAGACACAGCGAGAAGGTGGCTATCCATATGCCAAGAGGAGAGCCTTCATCAGAATCTGACCATGTTGGCACCTTGATCTCAGATCTCCAGACTTCAGAATTCTGAGAAATGAATTTCTGTTGTTTAAACCACCCATTCTATGGCATTTTGTTATGACACCTGAGCCAACTAATATAGTTACCTACCTCCATGTTCCTCCCTATGAACATATAACTTCCAAGGAATGTTCTTTTTATGTGAATTTTCATTGCCTTAAATATGCTTGGCATCACACACTTGGAAGTGTTTCACGAAGGCTGGAAAGGGGCATAATTGTTTGTATGTTCTTTTAGATAGTTTTCGATTCCAGGATTACCTGTTATTTGGTTATGTTGGCCCAACCACATCTAAAATTCTCTGTACAATTTTCTAATCCACAGGCAGGACCCAGGAATGAGGCTTATTTCACAGCTGATGATTAGAAAAATAGAAAATCAGTAACATTTACTAATTCTCAGACATTTAATTTATCTGGCATCAATCAATCAACAAACAAGTATTTAGTGAGATCTCCTTTGGTTGGCTTTTATAGGCAGGAGCTCAGGATGGATGTTCGGGGGAAAAAACTGGTTTCTAATCCAGCTTTGGCACTTCCTTGTTGTCTGAGTTAAATATTTGCTTAATCTCTCTGGCTTTTAGTTTCATAATCTCTAAAATAGAAATAGTCATATCTACATTACAAAAAAAGCCATGAAAATTAAACAAAGGTGAATGGTGCATCATGTCTTATAAATATTAACTAAAATATTTAAAAATAACTAATAAACATTGTGCACATAGTCATAGAGTAGCAAGGTGTCTTGTAAATATTAATTAAACATGATGAATGAACCCAGGCTTATGCTCATCATAATGAAGTTCACAAAAAAAAAAAAAAAAAAAAACAGAACAGAATCCTACAATGTTGAGTAAAACCTGTAGACAGAGACCCACTTCCCTTGGGCATTGCTACCCACACCCAGAGCTTCTAGTACCTTCTGCACATCTAAGCTACCCACACACTGACAGCCCTAAATCAGATCACTCCTAAGAACTCCTAACTTATATGTGGAGCTCCATCTGTATGACTGACAAATACATTCAACTCAACAGCATCAAGACCAAACCCATGATCTCCCATCTCCAATATGGTTCTCTTTTACTTTCTTCTCTAAATATCACCTTTCAACTACTGTGCACACCAGAAACCTTGGAGCAATCATGGCTTATTCTCTCAACCTCCACACCCAGGCTATCACAGAGGCTTATTCATCTTACCTCCCATATCATTTTGATTCCTCCTCTTCATCTCTACCATTATCACTCTGTGCAAAGCTGCCCACATTTCTTCCATGATTCCTTCAATAGTTTACTAAATGACCCTCCCAAACTCTTCTCCAAGCACTTGCTCATTCCTAGTCTTTTTTCAGTCCCAGAATGAAATTTTCAAAAATAAAACAAAAACAAACAAACAAAAAACAATAAAAACAAAAAACTAAGTCCTGGTTCTGTCCTGCTACAAAGCCTTCTATGGTCTCCTGTTGCTCATAGAATAAAGACCATAATTCTTCACAGGGTCTGTAAGACATGGCCTGCCTGAGCCCTGACGTCTCTGCAGCCTCGTCTCACAGCACACATGCCCTACTCTTCAAATCACATTGATCTTCTTTCCATCGTGGAGCTTTATGTTCCCCATGACAAGAATATTCCACCTTTCTCCTACCATTTTCCTAAATAATTCCTATTTATCCTTTGATTTTCAACTTAAAAAAATTACTGTGTCAGGAGAAAGCACCCTCTAAGTTCTCAAAGTACCCTGTAATTATCCTTGGAAAAGCATTTAAAATCGTTTTTAATTTATACTACTTGCAACTATTTATATCTGTGTCCTTCCCTAGACTGTAATTCCTATGAGGTCTGACCCATACCTGTTTTTGCTCACCATTGTGCCATGGATCCTATTATAATCCTTGGCCTATAGTAGGTGCTCAGTACTACTTTGCTGATGAGTGAGTGAATGAATAAACAGCAAATGTTACAGTGAGATCATCACTCACTGTCAAAGTGTCTGGCAAAAGAAGAGAAAGGAAAAGAAAGCTGTGGAGTGTATAACTGTTTTCCCTGAGGAGGCAATGGCCATAGGAGACAGTGATCCAGAGTGGGGGACTGGGAGGTAACTAAAGACGTGTGGGTGGGAGGGTGCTTTCCAGGTAGTGACAGTAACAGTAAAAAGTCTTGGAGGCTGGAATGAGCATCTCATATACAGAGAACAGTGAAGAGATCCATAGCCACCAGAGGAGAATGAGTGTGGGTAGATAACGAGACCAGAGAAAAAGCAGGGTGCCCATTTCCAAGTCTAGAAGGATGCACATCATTTGTCTTTATTTCCAGCTATGATTGGTATTTCAAATGGGTGGTTTAAGTTAAAGTAAAAATTGAAAGTGTCCTGGATGGACAGTGATGAGCAAAAGTTCTTTTGCAGAAGGACTGTCATCTGTTTGTTTGGGTTGATACAGGCTTTTGTTTCATTCTATGGAGACAAATGACTCTATGTCTCTCCGCCGGTTACATTATTAACTGTACTGGCATTTTATTTCTAAGTCAAGAGATAATCTGAGGCTGAACAAAGAGGAAGCACTGAGGAGAGGCCTTGCCACAGGCTGCCGACTACCTGACATTTCACAATGAAGAATCATTGCCTCAGAAATATTCGGGCTTCTCGATACTCCAATCAGGGAACTGTTATGATAAAACTCAATTGTTCAATCTACTATCTTACCCCAGGTATAAAGAATCATAGTCTAAGCATTTAAAAAAATTAAAGCTCACTCCTTTCTTGGTCATTGACAAAGATACATTGGTACACCTACCCAACATCAAAACAGCATTCTGTGTGGCTTTCCAAATAAAATGCAGGGACTAAATCTTATGATATAAAGGGCAGTATGATTTGGGGAGGAAGAATAGTTATGGTGGAAATAGTTGTGGCTAGAAATCATAAGATATCAAAGGCAAGAGGCAGATGTTTAAATATGAACATGGTTCAGAGCCCAAGTTGCCAATAAAGACAAGACCCAGGCAATTGAGGAGGATAAAAATGAAGGACAGAGGGCTCTGTTGAGAGTGTTTGGAAGCTCATGTTATATCAAAAGAGCATAGACATTAGGCAACTGGTTGATACCAGTTCTAATGACATTGAAAGTTCTCTATAAGTATAATCCCCATGAGCTTGATACCTGATTTAGAGAACAAAGTAGGAGTTCAAACGGCAGGATTGCTTGGGTCATAAGTGTTATTGTAAACACCCATGCCTTTGTCCCAGAGTATGACAGGATTCAATATCTTTATTGCCTATTCAATATCTTTATTGATGACTGAGATGAAGGAATCGACAATGTGCTCATCAAATTTGCAGAATATACTAAGTTAGGCAGAGTTGCTAATACCCCCATGAGACAGGAATATAATTCGAACTGATCTTGGCAAGACGAAGTGACTCTACAGTGGGTCACTTTGGGACAAGGAAAAATAACCAAGGGTTCCAAGCTGCCCACAAGCTAAATACAAACACCCTAGATACAGAAGTCAAACTTCCCTCACCTTTTCTCTGTTCCAGACCTCCATTAACTTTCTAGATTTTATTTTAGGTACAAAAAATTTAAAGGAATGAGAGTAAAAAAGAAAGGTTCAGAAAAGCACAATGTACACATAATCAAAGGGAAAATGACAGATTATGTGCATGCATACAGAAGGTGCTTAGTAGTTGTGTATTCAATGGAGAAAGAACACAGAAGCGAGGGAGAGAGGAAAGAGGGAAGGAGGAGGAAAAAATGGGAGAGAACATGGGAGAGAACAAATGAGACTCTTATGGGTAAAATCTCTGTGACCTTTACGGGAAGAATCATTACTCAGAGCTGGAAAGAGTAGATATTCATCAAATTAAAACAGGAACGGCACCAACTGGTATCTCTGTCCCACTCAGCTTTGAAATTTTATGATACCTGACTTCATCGCTGGTATTTCATGCCACTGAGAATAAGCAAAAATCACACTTGGGATGTGACCCGCTGGTTATGGAGAAGAACCGAGATGAGGCTTTACTTCCTTATACTTCCCCCATGTATGCCTTGCTCCTTCATTGTGTTCTTTGACCTTTCTTCCCTCAGTTCCACAGGCTGCTCACATTTTCTCCATATCCTGAAGATTATTTCAGAATTAAGAAAAATACAAATAAGCATTCAAAAGGTTCACCGTGGGACTGACTCAGAACTGAAGTGAGATTGGAGAAGGGCTTCCATGCTCCATTTACAGCAGTGGTTGCCCAGCTTGGCTACATCTTATACTCATCTGCAAAGGTTGGAAACTTCTTCATGACCAGACCAGACCTGGGACCAATGAAATCAGATTATCAGGGAGTGGGTCCCAGATATTCATCTTCTTTTAAAGCTTTCCAGGGGATGCCCATGTGCAGCCCAGGTTGAGAACCATTGCTTTATAGAGTGCTGGTTATTTTTCTTCAGGCAGAATGCCCCCAGAAGAATCCGTTCCCAAAACATCCTGTGGTGGAACCAATCCTAATACATTTTCTCCACTTAGTTGAGGAATAGGGACAGGCACTGCTGGTTGGATCAAATGCCAGCAGTGCCTCTCACACTCTAATGTACATACATATCCCCTGAGGATCTTGTTAAAAGGCACACATTCTGATATAACAGGGCTGAAGTAAGCTTGAGATTCTGGACATCTATTAAGCTTTCCTCCATATGGTGCCAATGCTCCTGGTCTATGAACCAAATGGTTAGCGAGAGCTATAATTTCAAGCTTACATTGACTAATCAACATAGTCTCCAATCCACTTAAAACCCACTTAGCACTGTCCTTGGCTCTTAATAAATGGAGGCTGACAGCTTACTCTCCTTGCTCTGTAAGAACAACAATGTAAGTGTTATTCCAAAGCAGGGATAGTCAGGTGACTTGCTATCTTGTGATGGTTAATTTTATGTCAACTTGAGTAGATCACAGAGTGCCCAGATATTTGTCTAAACATTATATCTGAGTGTGTCCATATGTTGTAAATATAGATAGATACAGATACAGATACAGATATAGATATAGATATAGATGATATAGATGGTATAGATATAGATATAGATATAGATATAGATATAATCTCCTATCAGCTCTGTATCTCTGGAGAACCCTGACTAATACAGTATCCCTTAAGACTATCTTGGGAAGTGAAAGATTCTGAGACTGAGTTACAGTGTGGTTTTCCCCACACCACCAATTCTTGGACACTACCTGGTGCTCTATAATTCAACTCAATTCTGATACTCTCTACCAGGAGACAGTACCAGATTCCTCAGGGTAAGGGCTCAGATCCACCAGACTGGCACCAACTTCAGATGCCAATCACAAGTCCAAGTTGTCAGTGTGCTTCTGATCAATCAACTATAAATCAAGAGGTTCCCATGACTCCTCCTCAGGTTTGATTAACTTACTAGAGGGGCTCACAGAACTCAAGAAACCAGTTTACTTATGTTTACTGGCTTATGATGAAAGGATATGTAAAGGACAGAGATGAACGTGCAGACAGAAGAGCTATGCGGGGCAGGGTGTGGAGCTTCCATGCCCTCCTCCAGGTGCGCTGCTTTCCCAGCACCTCCACGTGTTTACCAACCCAGAAGCTCTAGAACCCCTTCATCTGAGTTCTTATAGAGCCTTCATAACATCGGCGTGGTTTACTAAATGAATCATTGGCCATCGGTGATTGATTCAACCTCCAGCCCCTCTCCCCTCCAAGGAGGTCCAGATGTGACTAAAAGTTTCAGCCCCAAATCACACCATTGGCTCTCCTGGAAACCAGCCCCCACCTTTAAGAGCTTTCCAAAAGTCACCTTATTAACATAACAAAAACAAAATTATCCCTCTCCTCATAGGAAATTCCAAGGGTTTTAGGAGGCCCCTGCCAGAAACTAGGAACAAGACCAAAGACCTATTTCTTATCATAAATCACAATATCACAGGAAGTGTTTCTCAACCTGTAATATGCATGCAGATCTCTCCAAAATACAGATTCTGATTCAGCAGTCCTAAGAGGGACATGCCAGTCTACATTTTTAACAAATTCCCAGATGATTCCAATTCTGCTGGTCTAAGAACCACGTTTTGAGTGAAAAGATTCTAGAGGAAGTTTTATTGACTTCAAACATTGTGGAATCTGAATCTTTGAGTCCCCAACTCAATAAAAAATTCTGACTCCCAAGGTCTTCTGAGCAATAACTTCGAGGCACATAATCAACTTGGGCCATAATTTTCTTGCAATACTAGAAGCCAATTTTTGAATAGACATAAAATTACAACAACAACAACAAAAAGCAACCAGCCTTGCTTCCTCAAGCCATAAAAAATACCCAGTCCTAAAGAAAGCACTATCTGTGTTTGGGGACTAGCCATATTTAGGATCTTCAGAATAGAATCCTATGGAAATGGTGTGCACTCCAGCCCATGATTACAGGGCTCGAGGGTGGACCAAGATTTCCCTGATCTCAGACAAGCAAAGGAAATCAGGGACCAGATTTCTGGTGAGAACACAAGGATATGCACTGATCATTCAACACAGAACTATCTGGCATCACCATCACCATCATTGCCATCAGTTCCTCCCTTTATAAGGGGAGGAGAACTCAGCACTAAAGGAAATACTGTCTTCTTTCTTTCAATTCAAGACACTTAAAGACCAGTTGGAAGTATTCAGGAAAAAATAAGAAAGCACACCGCACCACAAACTTTAAGACTTGATTCCTGCCAGATTAACACTGACTTATGCTGTGAACTTGGAAGAGTGTCAAGTCTTCTTGTAACCAGGTTGTCTCCTCTACACAGTGGGGCTATTTTCATAGATGCTTAATGAAGCTCACATAAGATAATAGATATGTAAGTCTTCGCAAAAGCAAAAGCTTCCTGAGGTTTACACCAAACTAGGCACCTTCTATTCAATTTAATAAAAATTCATTGAGTATCAACTTAGTCAGAAAACATTACAAGGATGACTTCTCTAGCTTGCCAAGAAATATTGTCAGAGCAGCAGAGTTTTGGGCCTTAGGACACACATTAGTCTAAAGTCATACAGAGAAGGCCCCCTGTTTGGCGGCATTGCAGTCACTGCCTTGGCCATGGTGACCATAGAGAGTAATTTAGCCTATGTAGTTTACATGTGTATGGAGTATGAAGCTGTTGGATAATGAGGTGAGGAAGAAAGATGGGTTTCTTCTTTGGACCAAGTTAGAGCCTCTCCTCTAAGCCATGAAAGATTATCATCACATATGTAGTATGGGCTTTGTCACCAGACCAACATGGGTCCCAATTCTACCTTTGCTTTTGCTACTAGAATGACACCCTCTCTAAGCATCAGTTTCTTCATCTGTAATATGGGAATATTTCTATGTCCTTTATTTTCTATTATTAATAAAATGAAGACCAGGCCTTCCAAAGAGACAACTTCCAAAGGAGTATATTGAACAGTAGCTCTGAATCACCATTTGTTTAGTATTCTTTCTTGAAACTGCCAGGATTACTCTGGCTTCAATAAGGAATTGTTTCTGTTGTGAAGAAAGAAATGGGGGAGCCAAAATCTTTCCTTTAATAATCTACTGTATAATTTGAGGACAGTTTATAAGATTCACTATATATATAGTGAATATATGTGTACATATAGACATACACACATATAGCCAAGAATCTCAAATTTTGAGGGAAAGAGAAGAAAAGTAAAAGCTCATAATGTACACACCTTGATTATCCACTTACAAGACAGTTTGCCTTCTGAGGTGTCCACAACCTGGCCCCATCCTATCTAAGAGCAGAGCACTATGCTGCCTATGGCAAGAGCAATCTTCCCATTTTCAAAGCCTAAATGGAAAGGATAAAGGTGTGAGCGAGTCTGCAAGTCTTGCCACTCCAATCTATCCAGGGCCTGCCTTCCAAAGTCTGGTTTTCCTAGCTAAAATCAGGCTATTCCATCCATGATGTCCAATTCCTTTGGGAGATGCCAAAACAAGCCTTGGAATATTGTAATATAATAACAGAATCCAGCTTTCAAAGAGGAAACTCCTATACAGGGGACCATTGCATTCTCATCTTATAATTATACTCAAAAAATAATAATTACTGCTATTGTTCTTGTTGCTATTATGAGTTAGATTTTAAATGAACTTCTGGGTTAGTTTATTTATAGAGAGAAAAATATTTATGTAGGGGCACCTGGGTGGCTCAGTCGGTTAAACATCGGACTTTTGATTTTGGCTCAGGTCATGATCTCATGGTTTGTGAGATCTAGCCCCCATCAGGCTCTGTGCTGATGGCTCAGAGCCTCCTTGGGATTTTCTCTCTCCCTCTGTCTCTGCCCCTCCCCTGCTTTAGCATACACACTCTCTCTCTCTCTCAAAACAAATAAATAAACTTAAAAAAAATGTATGAAGAGGACGGGAGTTGACAGGTGAACCACTCAGAGTTGCTTATCATCTCAGCACCTCTTCAGTATTCCACTTTGGTCACGAGAAATTTCCTTGATAGCACCTACCTAGAGCCGAAAAGGAACAAAGACCCATAATACTGTCAGCATTGTTTGTCATTCGACACAACTGAAGTCATAAAAGACTCCGGATCCAAAAATTAGTCAGAAGAGGGTCATATAGAAGAAATCCCAGTCCTCGGCTGCAGACGACACTAGTTGGCCCTGGTGGCTCTATTTCTCATGCACCAGAGTAACACACTATTTGTGATGCCTTGATTCAGAGGAGGATTATTAATCACACAGCTGAGGAAGCCTCTGCAACATGTAATGAGTTTAGTAACTGAGATTTGTGGTGATGACCCTAAACTAAAGCAGAAAATATCAAAGTTGGGTCAATAGTATAGATTTCTCCCTTTTTAACATTGTCTTAATGATCACAAAGGGGGCTGTTCTATTTTGATATCTTTCTGTTACATTCCAGTTGGCGTTTCATGTTGACCTCAAAACAATTCATTTAATAGGCACAGCCCTGGAAGTACTGCTAATAAGTGTGCGGGATGATGTTCTCACTGGCTGTCTATTTCCAAAGGAGATAGAAGGGGTGTGCAAAGAAGTGATGGCCTTTCATCTTTCTCTGAAAAACAACCCATTGATCTTATCTGAAGTTAAATCAACATAATTTGGTCTCCAAACATTCTTGAAAATGCATCCTTGCCACTCAGGAAAGAGAACAAATACCCTTTTGTTCCAATTTTGCAATTCAAGCTCTGTGCTTAGGCTCCATTGCACGCTGGGCAGTATGAACACAAGACGCTTCAACTGGGTTTTCCATTTAAATGGTTTGGCAGAAACTGAGCTATGGCAGGTTTGTGGGCAGAAACTGAAAGCAGTGTTTGAGGTCAAGGGTCCTATAGAAATCACCTAGTAGCCTTTCAGCTAACTGTAAGTAGGAAGTTGGAAGAAATTCCCAACCTACCTCATCTTTCCCAAAGCTGCTACCCCCACACTTTGCTGTTTTGAGAGGACTCAGGACCCAACGGGCCAGTGACACGTTGTTTACCACACACTTAATTATAAAGCTCTCATTTTGTTCTGCAATCAGGGAAAGCAAGACATCATTTACAAGGGGAACTACCACAAAGGGTCAGTCCTGAGAAGTGATTGATGCGTTCCCGCAAGGAGAAGGCTCTCATTCCAAGCCTGGTGGTTGATAAACACACGTCTCTCACTCCCCGTGGTGTAAACGTACAGCTTTCTGGAGTCAGTGAAGTGGCACAAACCTTGAGCAGGGCTCCCCTGAGGCTGTGGGGAAGGCCAGCATCACGGTTGTGCGGCAGCTGCTGAGCAGAAGCTAAGCCTCCAGGCAGGGCTGCAGTGATCACGGGCCCATTAGGAAACTCATCACTCGCTGTCAGAGGGTGAGTCCCCTCAGAGGGCTGGACAGCCTCAGCCTGCGCATGCGCCTGCACACGTGACCGGCTCTGCCAGTGCCAGGGGACCCTCAGCGGGAGGTGGCGGAGGGGTGGAACCACCAGAAAACCTCAGGCCGTTTTAGGTACCCAAAAGGTATCTGCACTGATTTCTGGTTATTAGAAAGACAGAACTCTTCCCACCCCCCCCCCCCTTGACGTCTGTGCTTAGGTCTTGGAAAGCTCTCATCTTTGCAAATTCCTTGGCAAGATCAGTACTCAACAAAACTATACCAAGGAGAAATTGCTTTAGTGCTACTTTTTCTCCCCTCTGCCTAGGTCCCTGGTATTTGCAATTGCAAAGCAGCCACTGCAGGCCACACAGCAGGAGGAATGAGGAATCCACTTACATCCCTCCTGTATTTTAGTCAATTAATGACTCCAAATGTCCAGGGAAGTTCTCAGTTTTGTAATTTCCAAAACAACTGAACATCACAATCCACAAAAGTTACAAAGACAAAAAGCTACCCCACAGGCTGCTGAAAATCCATACTGAGATTTTTATTCAGTGTTGAAAAGGACGGTATTGTGGAAAAGACTATTCTAAAGCTTTCTCCAGAATCACACACTCTAAAATTTAACATGAAAGTTTAATTAATGAGCTAATTTGGCGTTCTGATTTCCCATGGGCTCCCACAGACATCATATCCAACATGTTCTAAATCATTCAGTAAACATTTATTAGGCACATAGTAATCATATCTGAATAAAACAAAGATTCTTCCTCTACCAGTCAAGGTTCTTGGTTTAAAAATGAGTTTATTAGTGAGTTTGTAATCTCAACACATAAATAAAGAGCCAGCTACAGGAAATGGGCAGAAGTCAGAAGCAGAGGCACGATCACAGTACAGGAATGGTGTGGATGGGAAACTACTGATGTTACCATTGGACACTGGAGATCACTGCTGGACCAGAGCCAAGATCCCCTCCAAACAACAGTTCCTATCACTACTATGTCTAAACACAATTCTCAAAAGCCCCTAGTGATGGGCATCGATGCTCTAAAACAGGGCTTTAGGTAGGACTATGCTATCAGTTCATTTAAGTCATGTTCCATGCTCCAGTGTTGGAGCAAAAGAAGACTATTTTCCAGAATTTTAGGCCTCTGTAATCAGAAGCAGTGCCTCTCGCCATAACTTACATGACGATATGCACTACCTGAGTAAGATTGCTAAGGTTCCTGACAGTCAAGAAAAAAAAGAAAAGAGAAATGTCTACTAGGAGCTGCAATATGAAGTAGAAGCTGCAAATGGAAACTTGAT
The DNA here is from genome assembly GCA_028646485.1 of Cryptoprocta ferox. Classification (NCBI taxonomy): domain Eukaryota; kingdom Metazoa; phylum Chordata; class Mammalia; order Carnivora; family Eupleridae; genus Cryptoprocta; species Cryptoprocta ferox. Next base: position 115,502,322 of record CM053576.1, on the reverse strand, counting down.
CATGGGTAGATCCGTGCACTGACAGCAAAGGGATAGGTGTACGCACTGACGGCAAAGTAGGACAGAATCCACAGGTAAGATGCTAGGAGTGGATCTTGACACCTAAAGAAAGAAAATGCTACTCTGGCAGAGGGCTAAGAAAAATCTCATATTGAAATAATTTTTTGAACTGAACCTCAAACGATAGATGGGATTTCAAAAGGTCTAAAAAGATCTTCCAGGGAAGAAATACCTCCTGTAATGTTAGATCTTCCCAAGTATAAAATGAAACTTTGTTGGGAAGAGGTTTGGATGAGCGGGCAGATGCTTTGTATATAGCTTGAGAGCTTCTTCTGCCAACTTCACTTTTCGATAAATCAAGCGGCGGCATCTTTTCAGAACAGAGCACATTCACATGACACTCAGAGAACGTGCTATTCATCACAAGGGCAAAAACAGAACGGGAAAAGTTACGCCTCATCAGGTTCATCTTAACTTCATTTGTATCACAAATAGGCAATTAAACTAGGAGAAGACCTAGCTGCTTTGCTTTTGCAACATACTAGGCACTTGTTTGGAACCAGGAGTGATGCTAGTTATAAACACAGATGTAACAAAATAGAAAGATGTTGACTCATGGCTCAGTTTGGTTTCTAGGATCTTGAAACGGTTGAGAAACTGCATACAATCAATTAAGTTGAAGTAATTAATCAATTTCACTAGGGTTGAGGAAGATCTATTATAGAACTTTTCTTTGAGAAAAGGAAACTCTTTCCGTATTGTGCCAAAATACTTAACACGGCCATCAATGTTGGGATCTAACTGATCTGCTTTCACCACATTTTTGTCCATAACCAATGTTGATGTTTTACTTATAAGAGAAAAAATAAAAATTCAAATTCAAGAGCAGGAATTTTTCTGACATAGAAATGTAAGAATTACAACATCCTTGTCTAAAAGAAGGAGAATATAATGGCAGGGAGTCTGAAGCACCAGATATATGAGGAATGTGAAGAACGATAGAAAGATCTAGAATGCAAAGACCAGAGAAGATATGATTCGAGGAGAGTCTGAGAGTTATTTACAAATATCTGATGGATTACAAGATAAGGTTGGGAAAAACTAAAGTAACCAAGTAATGAATTCAGTTATAAACAAGATGAATGGAATTGTTCACGCAGAATTTGGATACTGATCTATTGTAACAATGGTAACTGGTGAAGTCCTTCACCTTTCTATGATGAAATGACCAGATGGAATGGCTGCATGTTCATTTGACTAAATCTCTTAGAGGTCAAAAGAACATTTATATAAATAATTTTCAAAAGAAATAATTATGTATTGCCTAAATGAGTGAATGATTCTTGTAGAAAGATCAGATTAAAAGAGAGCAAAATATTGAGTTTCAACACAGATAAAATGATTATTGCCAAAGTTTTCACAAGAGCCTAAAAGATTCTATGCTCTCTATTGGAGTCATCTACTTATTCCTAGAGGTCATAATAAACCCATTTATGTCTTTTAAAAAATCTGAAAAATAAAACATCCTTTGAATAAACAAAACTTTGATGAAGGTCAAATAAAAATAAATCAAGATCTTGGGTCTCTTTGCCAATGAGCAAGTGACACTAACTATCCCCACTCCTATTCTCTCATCTCCTCTTCTACCATGTCCCCTCAGTCACTCTTATCACAGTCACACTGGTCTCTGCAAACATCCAGGCATGATCTATCCCAAGAGCTTTTCATTTAGATGCACCCTTTGACTGGAAGTCTCTTCCCCAGAGAAGAATCCCTTTTCTCCTTTAAGACATACCCAAATATCACCTTATTGGGAAGGCTTTCTTTGATCACTTTATTTAAAACCCCATACTCTCCCCACCAGAACACATTCAACACACACACACACACACACACACACACACACACACACCCCTACAAAGCATGACCAATCTCCTTTTCCCTGATTTTAAATTTGCAAGGCACTTACCACCTTCTAAAATCCCTACTTCCTACTTACTAATTACATTCACTGTCTCTCTCCCCATTTTAGAATATGAGCTCCAAAGAGTTAGGAGTTTGTCTGGTCTATACATTGAATAAATTCTATATATTTATGAAGTCCTAACACCTGAAGTCCTAACACCTGAAATGGTGCACTAAACATAGTAAACCTCAATAAATAATCATTGTGTGAATTGAGGAATACAGATTTGAGCATCGTATGACTAGGTTAATATTCAATATCACCAAGGGAACTATAAAACACACTTGCAATAACTAATGCATCAAAAACAAAAACACATTATAGTGAAACATAGAAGTTAGAGAGTTAAAAAAAAAAAAGAAATTGAGCATAAGAGGAAATGCTCAGATGGCATTAAGAGGGAAATGTTTATCCTTACATTAGAAAAAATGAAAGGTTGAAAATTAATAGTCTAAATGTTCATCTTAAGAAAGAAGATCAACATAATAAAATAAGCTCCAATAATTTAAAAGAAAGAAAATAATAGGAATAGTATTAATAAAAATAGAATACAAATATATAGAATTTAACAATATCAAAATTGACTCTTTGAAAACACTAAAAAATTTTTTTAAAAAGAAAAAAGAAAAGGCTTTGTTAAAAATGAACATGAAACCAAGGGAGAAGATACTAAAAATAAAAAATTTAAAGGAGAGCATAGAATTTAATATGAAAGATGAATTCAACATTTCATACAGGAACCCTAGCCAAAACTTTATTCTGAAAAGTGAAAATTATATCTAATAAGTATTTCCCTGAAAATACTATAAGAAATGGGGACAGGAAAAAAATAAGAATGACACAGACCAAAATCAAAAGATAAAATAAAAAGAGATACGGATGAGAATAGGGAATATTAGTAATAAAATTGAAATAAAAGAGCAGAATTAAAATTAAAATTGAAGGCAATAAAGAGCAGATTAAGTTCTGTGAAAAAACAAATCAGGCATTTAGAACAACTTTGAGAAGTTCCTGAGAATAAGGAACAAAATAAAGAGGAGACAGAAAATAATGGAGGAAATAGTAGAAAGATATTCAAGCTCACATCAATGCACATTTCTAATTTTTTTAAAAAAAGGACTATTTTATAATGAAGTCATAATCAAGACAACTGCTTCTAATTTGGAGTTGAAACAGACATGATATACATTGATTAACAGGGTGTAGACTACATGCTTTGTAAAAATCAATGAAGGGAAGAAATCATATCTGGTAACCTACTGGAAATTATCTTAAATTGTCATTTATACATATATATTAATTTTTTAAGTAAATATTCAGGAAAATACTTGCTACAAAAAGACATACTGATTTCTTGCCTATTCATTATGCTATATCAAAAATATAAAATACCTAAAGTTTTGAGGAAAAAATGTTGTAACCTTATTATTACATATACAAATAAACTGACATTCATGTTTTAAAGGAACAGAAAGTTAAATATTCAAGAGATTCAAACATATAGCACTGATATACCTACCCTCTTTTTTTTTTAATTTTTAATGTGTATTTTTGAGAGAGAGAGAGATGGAGTGCCAGTGGGGAAGGGGCAGAGAGAGAGAGGGAGACACAGAATCCAAAGCAGGCTCCAGGCTTGAGCTGTCAGGTGTCAGCACAGAGCCTGACTCGATCATGACCTGAGCCAAAGTTGATGCTTAACCGGCTGAGCCATGCAGACTTCCCTACCTACCCGCTTTGAAACAATTAGTTAAAGACAGATTGGACTGACTCAAGGAAAAATCAAAATGTGTAAAGCTCACTTAGGAAAGTTATGATATTAAAAAGAGAAAAGAAAGGATTTGACAGTCTTTCATTTCTCTTTTGGACCTCTAATTCAGAATCAGTTTATTTATGTGTTAAAATTTAGATTATGTATACCAGGTGCAAAATTGAACCTGCTTTCCTCCTCAGCAAATTTCTCCACCCCCCCACACCCCTCCCCCAGAACTAGGCAATTCTCTTAAGACCTATCCCTCCTCCCACTGTTGTGAGGAAATCTGAAGAGAAAAGGATGGCTGCTTTTTGACAAAAACCACTAACACTGGTTATAGTATTTACAAATTTTTAGCTTACTACCAAGAAAATTACTGAAGTCTTTCTCCCCTATCCACAAAGCATATAAAAAGGCGACTTTAACATCAAGATAATTGAATAACTGATTTTTATGATTTAAACTCCAACATAATTGCTCTAGTAAATTTTCTTTATATTAGGACAGAGCAATAAAAACTAACCAGTGGTCAATATTACTCCAGGTCTCTCTTCATTTCCCCTTTGTTCTATGAATTGTAACTAATCTGCATTCACTATGCTTTAAAATCACCATGTTCTCTAAAGCAGGAACTATATTAAACTCCAAATAAGGAAAGATTCTAGAAAAATAGATTAAATTTTTCCAAGTTTATCTTTAAGTGATAGAATCTTTGATCTTCTTGTTCTTTGTGTTTTCTCCATATTCCAAATTCTCTACATTTCTTTTTATATTAAGATGTAGTAATGTTTTAAGACATCACAAGGAGACTAAAATTATACAAAGATAAATTAAACACAATAAAAAATTGTAAAGTTTTTACAATTCACTAAAATGCTAATAGTAGCTATCTAGTGACATTGTGGTGAGAAATGAACACTTTTCTTCCCTTTAGATTTTTTTAGTCCCTAGATTTCTGTGAGTAATGTATTTTGGAATAGTTATTTAATTTCATTAAATGTAATTAATTTAATATTTATTTGCATGCCAAAAGAATAGTTCTACCTATGTTAAGAAGGATTCCAGAAGGAAATAGAGGAACATCATCTTCTCCTGAAGGAGCCCAATGAAGGGATTATTTAAAGAGATTCAGGTAGGGCTAAAGGAACCAACAAGGCATGGTGAGACATCCATTTAACAGTCATGATCCTGAGGGAGTAAGAGGAGGAAATGGTGCCCGCAGAGCTTAGGGAGAGCCACAAATATGCAGCAAGGACAATTTGATATGTGCTGTGACTGGAAAAAATCATTGCCAGATGTGTGGTAAGGGTGGGGGTTCTCAGGACTCTGACTTCCTATTCTCTTGCCCTCTGAGATCCCACCCATGTCGTTCATTGCTTGAACCCAAACAGAGCAGAGATCAAGGCAGCCTATGAGATGTAACACTTACAAGTCAGGTTTCTAGAGCACAGAGCAGGGCACAACAGGTGGAAGGGGGCTCTGTGGTAAACAGGTAGACAGAGGGACAGAAATAAATAGCACAGACCTCTGTGTGTGCATCATCCCCTGCTGAGGTATCCATGCACTTTTCACATCAATATCAGACCCCTGAACTGGCAACCTAAATTATTTTCTGGATTCTAGTCTCCACTTCTAATCCCACCTAGGCATTGATATTTTCTGCCTTTTAAAGAATAAATGGTTGTACTAAGATAATGGCTTGGACCAGAATGGCAGCAGCTATGTGGGTGAGAAAACTGCTCCAATTCTGCATATACTTCAAAAGGAGAGTCAGTACGTTTGCTGATGATTAGCTGAGGACCACAAAAGAGAGATGAATGCCAATGCACTCTGTGGCATACATACATACATAGGATAACTGAGAAGAGGAAAACTTCAGATGGAGTAAGATTTGGGGGGAGAGATGAAGGACTTAATTTTGAACATACTAAGTATGAGATTTCTATCAAACATCCAAGTGGAAATATTGAGCAGTCAGCTGGATATATGTTAGCATGAAATTCAGGGAGGAGATCTGGGTTTGCAGTACAAATTTTGGAGTCATATTTTGTAGATGGTATGTGAGACCATGAGATCATGAATAAATAAGTGCAGATAAAGTAGTAAAAAGGACTAAGTGCAAAGCCCTGCAACACTCCACCATTAAGAAGTTGGGAAGACAAGAAGAAACTAACATTAAAACCTGGGAAGGAGAGCCTGTGAGATGGAGGAACACAGGTAGTGTTTTACCCAGAAGCCATACTGAAAAAGGAGTTATCCAGAATCCAGTAGGAAAAGATAAACAACTGTATCAGATGTTCCTGATACATCCAGTAGGCTGAAGGCCAGGAAATAATTACTGGATTTATCAAATGGGTGTTCTCGGTAGTCTTGTCAAGAGCATTTTTATTGGAATGGTGGATGAGAAAGTCTAATTTGGGCAGACTCAAAAATGAATAGGAAGAGAAAAATTGAGGATAATGTGTGTCATAGACAATTCTTTTAAGGAGATTTGCTCTTAAAGAAGCAAAATGAGATGGTTGCTGATGTGGAAAATGGGGGTCAGGTTATATATGTTTATTTGTTTTAAAAATAGGAAAAATAATGGGATATTTGTACTGTGATGGAAATACCCCATTCTCTAGAATGAGGTACTCCTAAGGGTATCAGAATATCTGACAGCATTTTCTGGAAAAAAAAGTTAATGTACCCATATCTATTCATAAATCCCCTTAAGATTTTGAGAGCTGGTCTCTAAGGAGCTGAGTTTAAATTTTGCCATCTCCAAATCAGACAACCATAGAGAGAGATAAATAACATTTCTGATGTCTGACAGGATCAATTAGTGATAGACAGCATTGACACTTCCTCATAACTGAAGAACCCATGATTGACTTACTTCTGCCCCCTCCACACTCTGGTTCATGAGGGACTTCTAGAGTAGAGGAGACCATGCAGAGAGAGATATGAGTGGAAGTCAAATGTGACTTTCAGATGATTCCTACTTACACATCAAATTGACTGCATTTCAATACTTCTGATTTAATCACTTTTGTGTTGTCCAGGTCACCTCTCCAGCTTCTTTCTGCAATGAGAAAAATGGGAAATGCAGTAAGTCATGGACAGCATTGATTTTTCTTTACTTTTCTGAGTATTTTTATCAATGTCTTGAGAATCGGGGGGGGCGGGGAGGAAACCTTCCATGCATCATTGGAGAGTCCCATCTCCCTTTTCTGACGGACTCTCTTCTCTCTAAACAGATCTTTCCATTTTTACACAGCTACATTTCCTGGCAAAACACAAACTGAATCAGGGGCGAAATTGCAAGGAAGACATGGAGCTCAGTTTGGACAATGATTAAACTCAGATGTAATAACCAAGGAACCATGTAAGCCACGGGCAGGGAAACGAGGAGTTGATTAGTATGGTCCCAGGGTTAACAACTAGGGAAAATGAGAAAAATGATTAACAGCAAGAAAGCATTGAACAGTGCCATTCCCTGCTAGGTCCTGGCAGCCAAGGAGCCTGGGAGTCCTCCCGGATTCCACGTTTCTGTGCTCGCTGCATTTAGTCTGCCTTTAACTGCTGCGGCCAACAACCTCTGACTTTTCTTGAAGCACTTTTCTTTTGTATTTATGCAGTCTTAGGCAAGCTCAGGACCTTGGGGCCTTAAGCTTAATGCTTGTCTTTGCCTTATGGCTGACTCTCACTCCCCAGATGGCCCCCACCAAAGAAGTTTCTGTACTGCAGAAATTCTCAATGTACTCTATTTCCAAGCACTTCTAAAATCAAGTTCAGAGTCCTGGTCTGAAGCTTTGGAACTTCCTATCATTCCTTGCCCCTGTCACCAACTTCCCCTCTAAAACCCCATCAGCTTATGCCTTCTCTTCTAACCCATTCCTTGACCCCCTACACCCACTTCTTCTCTTCTGCACCCCCCATCTCAGACCTGACTGACCTTATCTGTGCTATATATTGTGTTCTCAGAGATCAAGCACTTTCCCAGCCCCAGTTTATATGATTCTGTGATAACCTTTTAATAACTCCATAAACACAGCATACACTAAGGAGATAGTAAGCACTTCAGGAAAAAAATTATACTAATCCATATGGTTTATTACTATAGCAAATTAATGGGCGGAACACATTAAACATGACTTACCCAGGCAGGAGTGTATCTTCCTAAACCTTAGCTCATCAGCATGCTGGGCTAAGTAGTGCAATCTTTAGCAAAGAACCTTAATGCCCTCTGCATAATAACAAAATATCCCTTGCCTCGCTCAGTGAGAAAATTTATAGAGCAAATGTCCAAAGGAGAATAACTGATGTGCTTAGTATGGGCTGTTTTATCAAACACTCATTCCTTTGTCTGCATTTATAGCAACTTTACAACATGTAATAGGAGGCCTTCCTCAGTCTGTCTCATGATTTCCTCTCCAGCCTTCTCCATCTGAACTCCTCCACATGCTCCCTACACTCAAACCTGGTTCTTGGGTTCGATCATCCTTCTTCTAAAATGATCACACAGTCTTCTGTGCCTTGTTTTCCCTTAGACTTCTTTTTCACTCAGTAAACACCTATGCAACTTTCAAAATTCAATTCAAGTGTCACTTCTTCAATGAAGATTTCCCCCTAGCAGAGGACCAAGTCCCCACAACGAGTTCTTAGGGTGGACTTATGGATTGAATGATTATATTTTAGGATCTGTAGAATTTATTTCCTTACTAGATCTTCTGGGTATAAAGGTTACTTTGGAATTTATTCAAAGCCAACTCCCAACCCAAAGTCCCAAACTAAATGTATAGCAAAAGATTCAGTAGTGTTTTCTGTAGATGTAAGCACTGCTCAATCCCATTACTATTTATGTTGAGCTGGGTTTTAGAAAAAAATCCTAATATTAACCTGAGCTCTGATGTTACTATGCAGGTATATTCCAAATTGTGTGATAGCTGTATTTCTAAATCATTAAATCATGCATTAAATGCACTACTATTGGCCCCTTCATTTAAGAAAGTCCAAGGGGAGTACCTGGGTGGCTCAGTGGGTTAACTGTCTCACTTTGGCTCAGGTCATAATCTCATGGTTCATGAGTTGGAGCCCCCATGTTGGGCTCTGTGCTGACAGCTCAGAGCCTGGAGCCTATTTTAGATTCTGTGTCTCCCTCTCTCTCTGCTCCTTTCCTACTTGTGTTCTGTCTCTCTCTCTCTCTCTCTCTCTCTCTCTCTCTCAAAAAGAAAAAAGAAAAATCTTTAATAAAAAAAAAAAGAAAGTCAAAGAAAAACTCTTTTGTAAAACAAAATACTTCCCAATGTGAACAGTTATCCTCAAATGTATCTCGTTTGTAAATTTAAATTTTGGCAAGCCCACTTTCCTCAAATAAGGATCTGCCATCATTGTTGCTTATCATTCAGAATACAAATCTAATTGTGCAAATCTATGTAAGGTAAGAAAATAGGATAATTTGTAAAAAGATGTAGAACTGAGCAGACAGGGGTGCTTGGCTGGCTCAGTCCGTTAAGTGGTTTAAGCAGCCAATTTTGACTCAGGTCATGATCTCAAGGTTCATGAGTTTGAGCTCCACCTCAAACTCTCTTTTGTTAGCACAGAGCCTGCTTCATGTCTTCTGTCTTTCTCTGCCTCTCACATGTGCACGCAATCTCTCTCTCTCTCTCTCTCTCTCTGTTTCTCTCTCTCTCTCTCACACACACACACACAAATAAATTTTAAAAAACATTAAAAAATATACCTCTGTGAGGAAAGGTGGGATAAGTATTATTAAAATAAAAAAAGAACTAAGCTACACATCCCTCGTTCTTCCTTTAAAAGTAAGAAAACAAAACAAAAAAGTTATACAGTAAAAGCATTAAAATACTCTCATATCATTTATTGCATTTAATCTCTACAAAATCACTATAAAGTAAGCAAGGAAATTATTATTATAACTATTTCATAGATGAAGAACATGGAGTCCAGAGAGAGGCAAAGCAAGGAATCCCGGGTTACACTGTGTCAAAGCTAAAACTACATCAGGCCTGGGTACTTCCAATCCTATACATTTTGGAGCTCTTCTGTAGAGAAAAAAGCCAAATCCAGTGTTTTAGCTGTAACATTTACAACTTGATCTGATTTCTAAAATCTCAATTGCAATGAGCTTGAGTGAGTAGAAATTTAATCTATTAGTGGAAGAGAAATGTTCAAGGAACCTCAATAATAATAACAGTATTGTAAGTCATTGTAAATAGATAGGCTTCACTTAAAAAAAAACTCATGTAATATGTAAAATGAAATATTACTTAATTATAATCCTCAACATAAAAAAATTGATATATGCCAGAAACTGAATCTTTATTTCAACTTTCATGACAATCCTCATGGTAAGTAAAATCATTCATATTTTATAGATGAGAAATTGAGGCTAAGAGAAGTTACTAAATTATCCAAGTTGATACAGAAAATTTACCAGGTATTTTCTACCTCATTCCTGGCATCATGCCTTGGACAGTGAATGTTCATGATAAATAATTCTGAATGAATGGATGAATGAATTACTGAATAAACAAATGAATGAAGTAGTAAAACCATGGTTTGGTTTAGGTGTGTATGCTTATAAAAGTCATACTTTTTTCCCTGCAACATACTCTTCACTTTATAAATAAATGTATTGCTGACTTCTATAAACGAAAGAATGTCACACATGAATTTTCAGAACATGATCTTTTATGTAAGACAAGGGAAGCCTGGATTGTAAAATGCACTCCATTACTGGTGGCACTGAGACCTGCCAGATCTAAGGTCCATTCTTGCTTTTAATCACTCAGGTTCATTTTCTGGATATGGACTCAATTTTCGTTAGTGAGTCAGTCAGTCCAGCCCTCTCCTCTCCTGTGGCTCCCCTGACTCCATCACCACCCTCCCTGGGGTTTTTTCCTAACTCACTAGGGCCCTACTCAATGCAAACTAATGCACATAAGGATTCATTACCTATAGCAGTCTGGGTAGGGACCATGGGCAGCTTCAACAGACTGTTATTTCCAATAAGGAGAGATGGCCAGCAACAAGTGCATGCAACTCATTCTAACACATGAAGAACTAAATGTATTTACTTCCCATAAATGGTACCAAGGTGGGAATGAAAAGCGCCAAATCATGAATTCCTAAAGAGAAATCAAGAGGTAAAGTAAAAAAAAAAAAAAAAAAAAAAAAAAAGCATCCTTTTTAAAGGCAGGAACTCTCTTCCATGTTGCTAGGTCTCTTGCTGCAGTTAAATGCTCAGTAAGAAGTCAGAGACAAATTTACGACTGAAGAGAAAATGAAAAGAGGGAAGGCAACATGTCACCTCTGACCCTCATGGGGACAGGTGTACCCACCTGCAAGTCTAGCCTAGCAGGTAACTTTGCTTCCTCCCTATTTTCACCAAGGCTCTTCAAATCTATCCTTGTCAAGTACAATTCCATGGACTCTTTGATTCCATCTCCTCAACCCACAGGTTTTCAGAAAATAAAGATTCCAGCATGTTGGGAAAGCTCCTTTGAGAGTGCACAATTACAAAAGACCCAGAGAGAGAGGCACATGGGAACATGGGGTGAGGCTACAGAAGTAGAGCAAAGAGATGTTCTTGTAGAACACAACAAGTTCAATGGAAGAAACGCCGAAGGCAGCAGGTCATGAGTAGATAAAGTCATACCACCAAGTTTCATTTCTTAAGCCTTTTGGCCTAACTCTGTTCTGCAAAGTCTTTGCACCATAGACCATCTCTAACAGCCTAAAAGCACAACCTATCCTGTCACCAGCGTGAATTGGGTTTTCTCTGGAAAGAAGGAGGCAGCCATGCAATCTGGTGTTTGTATAGAAGACACAACAGCCGAGAGAAAGGGAGGTACACACCAGAACATCTGCTCAGAGACACCATCTGAGAAGCAGCAAGCACTCACAGGACGGAAACATCTGTACACAGCTCTGCATTCCAGGAGAGGGGTAAGCTAGAGAGAGGAGCAGGGACAGGAGGGATCACGCTAAAAAGAAGTCAGAAATTAACTGACTCAGATAAAGTGGAAAGAGATGCTGAGAAGAACGATGCGGAGAGTAGGGAAGGAGAAGTGTCTCTCGACACACTCTTTTGGTCATCTTTCAGCACAAATGATGAATATGGTTCTTTTGAGAAAGAATCAGCACCCTGTACTCTATGGAACAACCAGGAGCACCAAAGACCCACAGTTTACTGCCACATGGTTAGATAAATTGCTCAAAATCACAGATTATAAGCAGAAGCTAGGGAAAATCCAGCTCTCTGACTGAGGAACCATGCTGCCTCCTCATTCCAACACTTGAGCTTTCTGCAGTATTTACAGTAATAATTATTGTCTCATCCCTAAGGAGTTCTTCTCCACCGGCCTCTAGAACTCCTCTCTCCAGGTTTTCTTCCTAGTCCTCTGCACTAGATCCTCCTTCAGTCTTTCTTTATCCCTTACATAATCCATATGCCTCCGTTTTGCCCCTCATGACTATTATCCAGGGACTTAATATTCTCCCTCCATGATATACCTCATCTATTTCTGATTATACCTTTATGCTGATCACTTCTAAACTTCTGTATTAAATCAGACCCTTTCCTTAGCCCTAGATCTATATAACCAATACTTTCTTCACTTCTTCACAGGTACCACAATCAATATTTCACAAATTAAGGTTGACTACTTGACATTTCCAGAGGCCGTTGCTTCCCATTTTGCTCTAAGCCGAGTGGCACATGACTTGTGCTCCCACAATTTCCAAAGCACAGCATTGTTATGGTTCTCATCACAGAACACTTTACTTGTGGGTTTGCTACTCTCCCCAACAGACTGTGGGCTGTTAAGGATTGGAAATGTCTCATTCAAATGGATCTAAATATAAGGTAGGCAGTTAATGTTTCTTGAATGAATAAATGCAGAGCCTGGTCTAGTTAGAGTTACCACCATGTTACACAAGCAAGAAGTCACTGTAAATGCTTCCTTTTCTCTCACTCTCAAGGCTAAGTGGCCAAGCTATATATTTACTTACCTCCTACGTAACTTGTGAAAATTGTGTCTATTTTCACTTTGAACCAGTCTCCCCTCTCCCCAATGCACCCCTCACACTACTTGGATTCTGATTCAACTATAGAAGATCAAAAGGCAGTTAGTGAGTGGTGAGAGCAGATTAAAACCCCTAATTGTTGAATTCAGAAACAGCCAACCAAACCCCTCCTTCTATCCAGGGGGTAGCCAAAAATATTTCCCAAAGCAATGGAGAAAAGAACCATTAACTTTAAATAAATATGGAGTTTTGAATATTAATGGAACTGGGCATTCCAGTCATTGAACTAAGACTGTTTGGGGGACTAGACTGACCATAAGAAGGCTAGTCCCTGAACAGTGACTAGAGAAGCCATAGAACCTTCCTAAACTTTTATCTAAAGAGAAGGGAAAGAACTAGCCCCACAGAACCCACAGAATGAATTTGAAAGGACAGGGAGAGACTAAAGTCAAGTTGTTATATTATTGTGCTCTACAAGCTCTGCTTGTTCAACACATCACTTCCTTAATTTGTATGAAACTATTTTCAAGTTTAGTTGAGCTGTAGTTAAGTAGTTAACATAACTGCATGGTTTATAGGCATTTGATTAAAATAATTTTTATTTTGACTTGGCAGCTTTTCAATTATAAAGCTAATATTTCTCCTTCCCCATGTCTCAAACAATTGGAGGGCCATTGTAAAGCTAATGGGCCCTAGGCACGTGCCTGCAGAGCCTAAACAATAAAGCTTCATTGACTCTTTATATTCACTCAGCCAAAGTACACTCTTAGAAATGTAAATCTGACCATGTAATTCCTCTATCTAAAATCCTTCCATTAATCCTAACCACCTACAGGTACGTCCAAATTCCCTAATAGGCAAGAATGACCTTCACGGTCTGGCCCTAGTTCCCTCTCCAGTTTCATCTCTTGTCATGACATGCCGCCATGTTCCACCATTGCTGGCATTTATGCAACTGCAGGCATGAGGGTACTTTCAGTCACCACAGTTCTTAACATGTTTTTACATTGTCTGAAATGTCTTTTCCTGTCTCTTGTATCAAGTAAAGTCTTTACCTTTTTAAATAACTTTTGAGAATATCACCAATGCTCTGAAACCTGAAATCTCCTTGCCTAGCCCTAGTTACAATTTATCAGCCATTCCCCTATGATTGCTTTTATCCCACAACCCTGCCTAAATATTTGTTACACGGCTGCCTTAGCACCTAGACTTTGAGCTTCTTGAAGGTAGGGGCTAAATTTTATTCAGGTGTGTTTCTCAAGCTTTAAAGCTAAAACTTGACACATACCAGGCACTAAATAAACTTTGGTTGAATGAATAAATTAAAGAATGCTGTTTTCCATAGTCACGATGTAAACTGTAATAATTTGGGGCCATAAAGAGTAGACATATTAAAAGAAGGAAGATTAGTCCCAGGGTGCCCTGGTGGCTTAGTCGGTTAAGCGGACAACTCTTGAATTTTGGCTCAGATCATAATCTCACGGTTCGTGAGGTCGAGCCCTACATTGGGCTCTGCGCTCACAGTGCAGAGCCTGCTTGGGATTCTCTCTCTCTCGGCCCCTCCCCTGCTCTCTCTCTCTCTCTCTCTCTCTCAATAAATAAATAAATAAATAAATAAGAATTAAAAAAAAATTTTTACATAAAAAATAAAAGAAAGAAGCTTAGGCCAAATTAGGTGAAGAAACTTTAAGAAAAAAAGACCTTCAATTATGTGATTATATTAATGACTTAAACCAGATGAAGTGAGACAAACACAGGTGATTACAGAAAAGCAAATACTATTTCAGGTTAAAATGAGATTGATACTGGAATCCAGAAACAAACTATTTTGATATCAAACCCTGGCAAGATTCTGTAAAATATTACTGAATCAATTACGTGTGATTCAGAAGAATCTATAGAGGAAACAACAAATATTGGCAGCCAGCATTTCTTTCCTAAAAAGAAATCATATCTAAAATCACAACTGATTTTTGCTTTCTTAAAGTTATTTCTTTAATAATTCAGGACAATGAATTCAGGTAGCTATAAATGAAATTTCATCAAAACACTTATTTGGATCATCACAATATCACTTTAAACAAGAAACAGAGGGGTGCCTAGGTGGCTCAGTTGGCTGAGCATCCAATTTCAGCTTAGGTCATGATCTCGCAGTTCATGAGTGTGAGCCCTGCATCTGGTTCTGTGCTGACAGCTCAGAGCCTGGAGCCTTGCTTCAGATTCTGTCTCTCTTTCTTCCTGCCCCTTCGCTGCTCATACTCTGTCTCTCTCTCAAAAATAAAAATAAATGTAAAAAAAAAAAAAAAGAAATAGAAATACTGAGAGATGGGGGTGCCTAAGTGGCTCAGTTGATTTCACGTCCAACTTTGGCTCAGGTCATGACCTCATGGATCATGAGTTCAAGCCCATGTCAGGCTCTCTGCTCTCAGAGCAGAGCCCACTTCAGATCTGCTGTCTCCCTATCTCTCTGCCCCTCCCAGTGCATGCATGCACATTTGCTCTACCTCTCTCTCTCTGCCAAAAATAAACATTAAAAAAATACTGAAATATGACTTAATTCCAGTACTGCCACATAAAAATACTCTTCCCCTCCATCTATACTACAAGTCTAACCCGAGGCAAAAAGCAATAGGCCAGAGGAGGAGAACCACCCCTTGTCATGTGTTTATATTAAAGACTACTGAAAGCCAAGGGTAGAACAGGAACTCTAAGAAAAAGCCTTCGAAACCATTCCCTATGTAAAGCACAAGTAAAAACAACTCATGCTAGAGAATTTTGATGGCTATGTTACACCAGAAGTACGATGGAGAAACAACTATAAAAAAAAAATCCAGTTGAAATATTGACCAGATTGATTCTATCATCCACAGAAGTAGATGTGCCCATTTCCTTTTTTAAATAATATTTGCTTCAGTCTCTTCTGTTCTTCAACATGCCATCTCTGACATGTGATCAAAAATTATGAGACAAACAAAAAAAGCAAGGAAAAGTTCTCATTGTCAAGAGATAAAATAGTCAACATAATGAGACTTAGAAATGATTAAAACTATCAGACAAGGATGTTAAAATAATTATAATTAATATTTAATTTTTTGATGTTTTTTAAATTTATTTTTTAGAGAGAGTTAGACAGCATGAACAGGGGAGAGTCAGAAAGAGAGGGAGACACAGAATCCTAAGCAGGCTCCAGGCTCTGAGCTAGCTGTCAGCACAGAGCCTGATGCAGGGCTCAAACCCAAGAAAAATGAGATCATGACCTGAGCCAAAGTCGGACACTCAACTGACTGAGCCACCCAGGTGTCCCTATAATTAATATTTTAAAGGATCCAGAATAGGAATCAGCAAACCATAGCCTAGAAGAAAAATCCAGCTTGCCACCTGTTTGTTTTTGTGTTTATTAAAGTTTATTTTATTTATTCTGAGAGAGAGAGAGAAAGAGACAGACAGACAGACAGAGAGAAGGGGCAGAGAGAGAGAGGGGAGGGAGAGAATCCCAAGTAGGCTCTTCACTGTCAGCCCAGAGCCTGATATAGGGCTCAGACTCACAAACCCATGAGATCATGACCTGAGCTAAAATCAATAGTGGACACTTAACTGACAGAGCCACCCAGGCAGTTCTTGCCACTTGTTTTTTTAAATGAAATTTATTGTACACAGCCATGTTCATTCGTCTATGGCTACTTTTGCCTGAGAGTGGAAGAACTGAGTAATGAAAGAGACTAGAGAGCCCACAAAGCCTAAAATATTAACTATCTGGTCTTTTACCAAAACAAATTTTGCTGACCTCAGGTCTAATGGGAAAAGTTAACAATGTGCATAAACAAATACACAATGTTAGCAGAGATGTGAAAACCATAAGAATCAAATGGAAATGCTACTGTTAAAAATTAGATCAAGAATTAGTAATTCCTTCAGTGGGCCTATCAGAGTGAAAATAGTGTAGGAATACATTTGTGAGCTTGAAATGATCCAATAGAAATTTTCCAAATAGATATGCCAATAGATATGATCCAGATCGAAACACAAAAAGATAAAAAAGGAGAAAAAAAAACAGAACAAAAAATCCAAGAACAGTGGGATAGCACAAAATCATCAGTGGAAATGTAATTAGAGTCCCAGGAGAAGACAAAACAGAGGAAATATATGAAGTGATAATATAAAAGAATTTACCATCATTGTTACTTAGACCTGAAGCTGGTTAAATGATTATGCCTTATAATCTGGAGGACTAATTAACATAATGACATAACTTGGAAAAAAGAGTTTCATAGTATAATGCAGAGTTCTGAATTTCAACCTGTCCTTTATACATTTTTTCTCATTTCTATGAAAATATAAGTTTACTAATCATTTTTTTGAATGATACTGATCTAGGTAAAAAAAATAAGTGAGTGAATCAATAGTGTCTAATATAGGCTTGTTGGTGCAATGGGCTAAATTATGAATATAACCACAAACTTGAAATATACAAACTTATAATAACAGAAGATGGAAGAGGCTTGGCTTAATTACATTACATATCCAAGATACAATGGAGTTACACGAAATTGAGTCCAATACAAAACACTATCTGTGTTTGATGTAACCCAAATAAATAGACATCCTCCCAAGTGGGATCAGCAGATCAAAGGCAACTGAAGTAAGAGCCTCTTTCTAGTCTTCGACCAGCTTGTTAAAATTGGTAGAACATTTGACCATCACATTCTTTATGGGTAGACAAACTACATTCTGTTCAAGTGTAAGTGGCAAGAATAAATGAGAAGAATTGAAATCATGCCAATGGAACAAGAGATGTTTAACTTCAGAAAAGTCAATGTAACCAACACATTAAACAATTCTCACAAGAAGGAGAGGAATTAAATTTGTTTAGAATGGCTTCAGGAGATAGAAACATGAATAAAGATTCCAAGAAGTCAGAATATAGTTCAATCATGCCCCAAATTGGAATAGGCTACCTTATAAGGAAATAAGTTTCCCATCACTACAGATGACCACATAAAAACTTGATCTTGCAAAGAAGGCACAAGCCTAGGATTAGTGGTTTTGTACACAGCCCTCCCACCCAGACATTTCACATTCTGTAACTCTGGAAGAGGAAGCCACAAAGAGAAGAGGGAGATGATCGTAGGACCAGTCACTAAAATAGGATTGTATTTAGGGGAAAACATCTCACTTTTCATTTTGGACCTGCTGATTTTGAATTGCCTGGCAGATAACCTAATAGAAATGTTAAATTCACAATTAGTTATATTGTCTGGAGTTTAAAAGAGAGGTCTGAGCTAGAGATAAGTTTGAGTGCTTTCATTGCATAGGTGGGTACTGCCCAACAGAAACATAATGTAAAGTTAGTTTTAATAATATATTTTAACCCAATGTATTCAAAACATAATTTTCACATGTAATCAATATAAAAATTATTGAGATAACTACATTTTTGCTGCAGTTTTGTTGTTGTTTGTTGAAATCTGTTGTGTATTTTATACCTTTAGCACATCTTAATTCAGATACCACATGGCAAATGCTCAACAGTCACATTTGGCTAGTGGTTACCATACTGGAAATACAGGCAAAGACTGTCATTGAATTTCTTTTTAATAAATAAATATAGAAAAGAAAAAAAAGTTTAGGAATAAACATTGAGAAGCCCCAACAAAAGGAACTAAGATATACCCAATAAATAGGAAAAATCTGGAAAAGTGTATTGTTATGAGAGCCAAGAGAAGAAAGTGAAAAGGTGTATGTATGGTCAGTTATGTTTAGCTCTGATGAAAGTTCAGGGCTGAAAAAATATTTTAGATTTAGTGTTGTAGAAGGACCGGGTGCCATTAGCAGGTGCAGCTATATGACAGTGGATTGAAAAATGGCAGTTTGAACTCCACTCTTCTCAGAATGAGTAGTAATGTGCTCAAACATTGTGGTTCTCTGCCCAGTCTGCCAAGGGCTTTGGATCTCTGTTGGATAATCCATTAAAGAGAAAGAACAATTGACAGGCTTCAGGGTGCCATCTCAGGAGACTCCTGTGCAAGGCACAGAAATGAAATAGCTGCATTGCCTCCCTTCCACACACATCATATTCTTTTGTAGTGGATTCCTTCAAAAGATGTAAGCTTTCTTCCTATCCTTCAGTCACGACCAGGGTAAACATTGTTCAAAGCATAAAATAAGGCATTTCATTCTTTGAAAGAAACATTCTCTGGACATATTTGGTGGAAAAGTGGGATGAGGGAGCATCTTCATGCACTAAGTTGAGATTGATGATGACTCTTCAGAACTAAGAGGTAAGCAACAGGTGAATGGATGACCTCGGTGGTCACAAGGGAAAAAGCCATGTGTATATATGACCTGCTCTCAGCTCCATTCGGGAAGATCTTCTCTCAATTAAAATGAACACTAAGCCCAATCTATGAGATTCTATTAAATAAATCACATCTGCATGTCCTGCCGACCACAGCAAGGACATACCAAGGTCCCATGATGCCTTCTCTTAGAAGCATTCTCATTTCTATCTTCAGAGCTACCTCCATTGGCTGGGGGCCCCAACACTACCACCATCTCAAGTGAGCACATCCTATGGAGGGGGGGGAAATGGGATGGAAGAAAATGAGATTTGCAGAGATAAGGTGTCTTAGGTCCAGATGCAGTCTTGGTCCTGAAGCATTAAATAGACATCTCTGAACAAAACTTCATGTTGACAATGGGTTCAAAGGAAAAATGCATAAAGATTCTATTAGATGGCCAATTTGCCTGCAGTTGACACAGGGCAAGGCTGTGCTCATTGGTTTACTTGTATGTGATGCTGCAAGGCAAAAAGGGGCCTGGGTTCTAGCTCTGTGTGATACTGAGCAACGTCAGCCCCTTTTCCGAGCCTCAGCCATCTCATGCTTTCTAGTTCTGACAGGATCTGATCCCACCTCCATCGGTTCCATGTTCTCCACTTTCCCTACTACTCCCTAGGATCTCGCTTCTCTTGAAAGCGTTTTTTTCCTGCTAGCTCATTCAGAGGATTCATGATGACTGCGGTTGCCATAGGAATGATTCATCTATCATAAAGGTGGCTGCATGAGATCACAAATACTCCAGGGAGAGCTAGAAGTGGGGGAAGTGATATTCAGAACGGAGAGATAGATCGGCTCTGAAAGTAGATGGCAGCTTAATGAGAGGGGGAGATAAAGTGCGCGCATTTTCTATAACTCTCATGTGCCTGTGCACTTCTCTGAGAGGCATAAGTGCAGATCCACTGTCAGATTTGTCTCCCGTGATCCCTCCCATGCCCACTTGAGATACCTCCTCCGCAAAAATGGAATGTAACATGTAAGCTGCAAGGAAGCCCCCCTTCTCGGCCGCCAGTTGATGAAACCGGAAGGTCAGAATAGCCCGGAGCAACCCCAAACACTGCGCCCTGAGCATCCACTGCTGGCTGCCTGTTTATGATATTCACTTGTCATTTACAAGAAAGAGCTGGAGACAATTTTGGAAGATTTAGTTTTCTACATGGATTGTTTGATACTTGAACTTGCCATTTTGATTCTTGAGGTGGATCATTTTTGTTATAATAAATTCAACTGCCAGTATTCTAATGGTCATTTTCTTCTTTTCTCTCCCTAGTAGGACTTCACAACAACCTAAACCCTAATCCCTAGGCTGAGTATTAATTCTAGACTGAGAATTAATATTCAGTTGTGAATTGAGCATCCTGCCAGCCCTGATCATAGAGCCCCGGGCCCCCCGGGCCACCCTCCTACCCTTAGCCATGAACAGAACCCAAAGGCAGGCCACAGACAGCCCTGTGTGCAGCCAGAGAGTGACCACTATTAAGGAGAACCAGTCACCTCACAATGACCCCACATGGGAGCAGAGGGGAGGAGAGATGGGATGTCAGTGAAGACCTGTTCCAAATGGGGCTTGATCAAGTCCTTTGTGCCTGTCCTTCCAAGGGTGGGTCAGATGCATTTTTATTATGAAATATGATATATTCATTTCAAAGTTTCCTAGCAACAGGATGCCAATCAGCAAGCTATCATTCAAGGATTTCTGTCCTTTGTTCTGAAGGAGCCGGGGGCTGGGGCAGGGGGCAGGGGGACTTTGCCCCAGGAGGTAGAACTGGAGTGTGGTTTGAGGATGAGGAGACCAGGCCTGCAGAAGGAAGAACCGGGAGACTCCGCCTTTCTTCTTGCAGACTATGAAGGAGGGATTTGTCCCACTGCTGCAGCTGCTGGCTTCCTGCTTCTGCATTCATTCCTCGTGTCAATGGGTATCAAATGGCATGTTCTGAAATTACACCAGGGCTTGTTCCATGTGCAAAACACTGGCAGTAAAAACCAGATCCGGATAAAACCATAAACCTTCTCAGGCTACTTCCCCTAGCATGTTGGCTGAGCTTTGGAAATGCTGTAATCACTAAGTCAGGTGGTTAGGTCGCTGAGACATTATCCTGTGGCTCATTCCCACTCTTTTTAGCACCTGCAAATTTATTACATAAGATATTATTTTGTACTCAGTTTAATTAGTTAGAACTATTTGTAGTCATTTGAAATACACTCCATGTTGATTAAAATAATTAGTGTGGGGCTACTAAATATTTACCTAAGATATGAATCCAGAGGGAATTTGATAAATTTAATTAGCAAGAACTAATTATTGTTATGATAGGAGTTAGGGTTTAATAAATATAATTACAGAGCACAAATGACGGTTTCTTAATTAATAGATACTAGTTGCAAACACAAGAGCCATTATCATATTTTCATGCAGGACATGCTATTCAGCACACCTTCCAGATGTCAACTGTAACAGCAGTGGTGACTTTCATTAAGAGGAGCTAACACTTACACAGTGCTTCTGCTGTCAGGCACAGTTCTAAGTGCTAGATGCACATGAACTCATTGAATCCTTACAATGACCCTACAATTGTCCACATTTTGCATATACCGAAACTGAGGCACAGAAAGGTTAAGTGATTTGCCTAAGATTACACAGCTAGGAAATGGCAGAGCTGCCATTTGATCCCATGTAGTTTAGGTCAAGAGCCTACGCTCTTAACTACTCCCTGTAGTTCCTAAACAATCAAGCAACAACAAAAACAAAAATAGTAAGTGTGAATGTTCAAAAGATCAGCAACCAAAATCCTCAAGTCCACATTTGCTATTCAAGTATAATAGACCTTTGGTATTGGCAGATGCCATTTTCACAATTTTGGAGATTCTAAAGAGACCATGAAGGACCCTGGCCTCTGGCCAATGATAATTTTGCTGAGGCTGAGGTGTGGAAAAGCGAGGTGCTGGAACTGATGGGCAATGTGTGAGCCGAGCTGAATATTCAGAGCTGTGTTCCAACAGCCTTCTGTGGTGCTCCCTGATCTGGCCCCTTCATTCTGCACACGCATTCCACTGGGAAATTTTCCACCACGGAGGTGTTCGCAAGTTAAAGAGTCAAGCAAGTACCTAGAAATAACTTCGGGAAAAGTACAGTGTATACTCCAACAAACCTTGGGCACAGCACACTCTTCATCCAGTTTAGGATGTGTAAGGTCAAGGGTCCTTTCACAGTAATAAAAGTGGTCCTGACTCACTGCCTATCTGACCATAGGCACAGCAGTTTCCCTGGTCACACACATCAGGCCCTGATGTCTCACACTCCCTCTTAAGAAATACCTTTCCTCAAAAGGTCTGGGTCATTTCTAGGAGAGCATCAACATAGGTACTTGGTGATGCCCTTGAGTTCTGATAGTGACTTCACAAGGGAATGTGCAGACCTCCCATCATAGCCCCCTAGGTGCCAGGGATATTTCTGGAATGACTGTCAGTGAGCCCGCTATAGCACTTGAGAAATACTCAGAATTAGTGGCACAGTTTCCTGTATTTGTACTATAATGGAAAAAAATGAAGATGACTTTTATAATCAGTGTTCAGGATCCCACTTACAGGTTGGAATTTCCAAAAGCCCAGGAGAAAAACCTGTCCTTATCCATACCTATGGCTGAACGAGACCTAGGGACAGGTCTGAGAATTACTGGTTGCAGAACCCAAATGAAAGCCACTGCAGGAGAGGCCACAGAGCAGTGTTTCCCTCCAAATCGAGCGCCCTGTGTGAGATGCTAACACCCATAGCTTGTGCCCAACCTATCCCTCAGTGCTTCACAGACTGACACAGAGTACCCTTGATTTGGTCTCTAAAGAGAGTCCTTGCTGTTTGCTTTTTAAAAAAGTTTTGTTATTTATTTTGAGAGAGAAAAGAGAGCACAAGCAGGGGAGGGGCAGAGAGAGAGAGAGAGAGAGAGAGAGAGAGAATCCCAAGCAGACTCCACACGGTCAGTGCAGGGCCTGACATGGGTCTTGGTCTCACAGACCCTGAGATCATGACCTGATCAGAAATCAAAAGTTGTACACTTAACTGATTGAGCCACTCATGTGCCCCAGTCCTTACTTTTTTCCCGAGGCCCAAACCTGATGCAGTTCACACATGTTTTGGGCCTCCAAGGACAGCCTGCTCTGCAGAGATCAGTTTTCTAAAGTAGATTATTTGACAGCAAAACATATGAACAGGAAGCCAAAAGCCAAAATACACTGACTGTTTGCCAAGTGGAGACATCAGCTGCAACCTTCATGTACCGCATTTGTGTCCCCTGCTCTGTCCCGACCAGAAGTCTCTTCTTCAGTCTCCTGATCTTGGCAGCAGTCATCAGAATCAGCAGCTGCCTCACAGGCAGATTAGAGTTAGAGGTAGGCTACCCAAGCTAATCTCTCAGAAATATCCTATCCTTTACCTTACACTTGTCAGAGGGACTATTATCAAGAAGACAGGAGATAACAAGTGTGGGTGAGGATGTGGAGAAAAGGGACTTTTCCACTGTTGGTGGGAATATAAATGGGGCAGCCACCATGGAAAACAGTATGGAAGATCCTCAAAAAAATAAAAAACAGAAATATCATATAAACCAGTAATCCAGCTTCTGGGTATTTATCCAAAGAAAACAGAAAAACATGAATGCAAAAAGATATGTATATCCCCATGTTCACTGCAACATTATTTATAATAGCCAAGATATGGAAACAATCTAAGTGTCTATTGATGGATGAATGGATAAAGAAATAATGGTACGTGTATAAATGGAATTTATTCAGCCATAAAAAAGAATGAAATCCTGACATTTGTGACAACATGGATGGAACTTGTTAAGTGTAAGTCAGACAGAAAAAGACAAATACCAAATACCATATGATCTCTCTTATATGTGGAATCTAAAAAAAAAAAAAAAAGCTCATAGATACAGAGAACAGATTGGTGGTTGCAAGAGGTGAGGACGGGCGTAGGAGAAGTGAACTGTTTTTGTTTTAGTTTTAAAAAATTGAATAATTTTTTAAAAAAAGAGTTATAAACAGTATTTAGAGAGAGAGAGAGAGAGAGAGAGAGAGGGCAGTGCACGTGTGAGTGGGGCCAGGGTGCAGAAAGAGAGGGAGAAAGAGAATCGTAAGTAGGCTCCACATAGAGCCAGACTTGGGGTTCAATCTCATGGCTGTGAGAATCTGACCTAAGCCAAAATCAAGAGTTGGATGCTTAACCGACTGAGCTACCCAGGTGCCCCACAAACAGTATTAATTAGCAATAGAAAGAGAGAAAGAAAATCTAAAAATTAAGAAAACCTGAGGCAATTATGGAAAAAATATATCATCTGGCTTATTTTTAAAGTTCTTCAAGGTCACATATGCAGCTTACCTTACTTTTAATTGACAGAAACTATAACATGTCCCTAGGTTCTGTGCTGAGTCATACAGCAGTGACTTTTCCTATGGTCGCATGCCTCTGGATTCTATCCGATACTAAATGGGAGCTCAACTCATGCAAGAAGATCCTAATAGGTCCAGAATCAAGCTCATAGCATCTTTAAGGAAAAGCTTCTCCTGTCCTGATACCATTCTTATATCACAGGTGACAGACAAGTCAGTGCCTCATCCTATGCCTCGCTACACATGTTTTGGCCACCAAATATGACCCAAGAACATATAAAAGCTGGTCGTTTTGTGGTAATTGGAGAAGTGACTGCATATGAATAAAACCACCTTTCTCCTTTTACAGAGAGGAATTAAGTGAGATCTAGAAATGAGAGTAAATGTGAGTGTCACGCTAGCAGAGGCAGGCCTAGAGCTCAAGTCTCTTGACTCCCAGTTCAGTGTTCCCTCCATTGCGTGCAAAATGAAGTAGGACATCTTTCTAAGAACACATGTCCTATAGACTTCACTAACTGGTATTCTGAAATCTTGGCAATGTTTGGAATGTATGGTCTAATTTCCTGCAAAATGACTGCACTACTCACATTAGCAACGTGAAGCAAGACCATTGGACTCAACCAAAGCTTCCTTGAGCCTTTTTCTAAGAAAGAGTTTGACTGGCTATTGTCATAGGCGCCTTTCCCCAGATCCCAGCTCACATTCTTGCCCAGTAGCCTTCCCATCAAGAATCCTGTTTTTCACTTGAGCCTCCAGGACATTGGGAAGTACCCAGGCTTCATTTATGGGGAAAAGTGTGTAATTGTCATCAAAATAAGGAAAAGGTAGCATTAAGGGGAGGTTGCAAAAACTTAAGAGTATCTAAGGCCTAGGGCTTTCTATTCAAAATGGAATTCTGGAAGGTCCGGTTTGGTGCCAAAGAGCAGGGTAAGCCTGGAGATCACCTCCCTGGGGCTCGGCTTTGCATAAAAGGAATGGCATTTTTTCCTCCAGTCAATCTTGAAACACAGTTTAATCTAAGGGGAGCAATGTGGGAGGGGAAAAAAGAAGACGAGAAAAACCAATAAATAGTAAAAACAGGAAGCAGGAAAAGACAGGCCTGGATGTGCAATTCTTTTTGTGCCTGTTAAATGAACTCTGGTGGGGATGAGGAGAGAGAATTATCCTATTTATATATTGAAAGGAATTTTAAATATGCATAGGCAGGGAGAGAGGATCCGCAGAGATTGAAATGCAAAACACAGCGTGGCCTGTGCATCTACCCTTCTATCTCCCAGTACCATTAGCAAGTTCCTTGCACCAATTTCTGGAAAGCTCCTTCTAAAACTCAGAGCCGTCCTTCCACTTACTCAGCACATCTGTCTTAGAAAAGCAATTCTATTTTTATAAAGAAATGGGCCTTCACTTGCAAAACACCTTGCAAATGTATTCTCTCACAGGAACACAGCTCACACTTCTACACTGATGCACACACATGTCCAACCAACACACACACACACACACACACACACACACACACACATCTCTACCACACCTTTACTTCTGTACCGAAATCTCCTGGCCACTAGGCACTGGGGTTTTAGTGTCGATTCATAACATATGCAAGGGAAGAACACGTCATTTACTGTTCAGAGAGGCATGGGAGCATGGATTACACGGCATGGGAAACGTCATCATTCAACTGATCACAATTACTCTGGAAATATGTAAAAGGCAGAAAACTGACCATGAATATGCTTCATCCACATTTAAGAAGCAATCCTTTTTTCCACAAAAACCTCTACTCCCTCACCAAATCCCCCACTCACCATCCCCCCAAGCAAGCATCACCTCTAAAATGGAAGGAGCTATGTCCTCAACTGAGAAGCAAATAAATACTAGAGTAGCAGTTGCCAGTTCCCTTACTGTGGACTGACACACCCTCAATCCCGAACCAAAGTCCTGAAAGAAAGAGGAACCGCTAAATAAAAATAAGCCTTTTGTAAATCACCTTACTTGCCCTCCACCCCACACAACCTCTCCTTCTCTGGATCTCACAGATGCACGAAGCCCCTGCCTCCCTAAAGGAGAGCTATTTCTCTATGGGACTGGGTCTCAGACATGGGTATTGCTTTGGGAAAGTCACCTTTCTATGGTTATTTATAGAAAAGAATGTTTTGGGGGCGCCTGGGTGGCTCAGTGAGTTCAGCATCTGACTTTGGCTCAGGTCATGATCTCACAGTTTGTGAGTTCAAGCCCCATGTCTGACTCTGTGCTGACAGCTTAGAGCCTGGAGCCTGTTTCAGATTCTATATCTCCGTCTCTCTTTCTGCCCCTTCCCTGCTCATGTTCTCTTTCTCTCTCTCTCTCTCTCTCTCAAAATTAAACATTAAAAATTTTTAAAGAGTATTTTTCAAGTTTATTTATTTATTTTTGAGAGAGAGCAAGCAAGTGGGAGAAGGGCACAGAGAAAGGGAGAGAGAGAATCCTAAGCAGGCTTCACATGGTCAGCGCAGAGGCCAATGCGGGGCTTGATCTCACAAATGGTGAGATCATGATACTGAGCTGAAATCAAAAGTTGGATCCTTAACCAACTGACCCACCCAGGCATCCCGAAGAGAGTATTTTAAACACTATGAAGTTTGCTAATGGAGACATCAAGATTTTTACAAAAAACTTCCATTTAAGAATGAAATTGGAGAGAGTGAAGGGAGGTGGAAAGGTGGTGATGGGAGCACGTGCAATATCCCAGCACTAGCACACCGTGGGCTGTGCATCTACTCTTTGAGTACAAGGTGGCCTTGCCCCTCCAGCTGCCCAGTGCAGCCATGCACTCAGGATGCAGGAAGAAGCCCCTGGTCATCTCCTGACCACAGGCCCAACGGCACTCTTCCGTGTTTGCTTGGCTAACATCACTTCAGCCTTTAAGTTTAGCATTACTTCCTCTGGAAATCTATCTCAATGCTTCCCTTCTGAAGGCTGAACTGCGATTTGGAGGGGGAGGGAGGGATGGGTGGGAGAGATGACTAATTCCATGCTGAGACATGTGGGGCTTGTAGTTTTCTATGGTAAGTCCAGGTGGTGATATGGGGCAAACAGTTGGTTCTCTGGCCCAGTAACCAGGACAGAACAGGGGGCACAGAAATCCCGTCCCAGCATCTGAACCATCCTGAAGGCATTGGCATGGAGGGGGTCCCCAGGGATGGTCCAGGCTTGACGCATCCCTGGGCAGCCACCACACAGAGGGCAGATGTCACATCCTGAGGAAAGAGACGAAGTCAGAGCTCCATATGAAGAGTTTTCTGTAGGCCCAGATTCGTGATACTGGGACAATATGAATCATCATTGCTGTAATTACGTTAATGTAACATTTCTCACTGAGAATCCAGGGAAGTGCTTATATCTACTTTAAGCTTTCAGGCAATCAAAGACCAGGAAAAAAAAAGCCTGAAAATGGTATTAATGTGTGAAAAACACTTTTAAAAAACCCACAGATATCTTGAGAACAACTGAGAAGAATGTTTCACCAGCCTGTCTACAATTTACAGCTGCAGCCTGAGCACAGGCTCATGAAGACATACAACAATGGCACCTTCCTCCTGGAGGAATTAGCACCTGGATCATCCACTGCCTTCAAGTGTGGCACCTACCACAGAAACAGTTCTCCCCTTGGCTGCCATAAAATATCTACATTTCCTTAAGTGGATTTACAGGTGGGAGGCTGAGGGGGCCCAGAACCCAGGTCTCCATTGGGCTCGATTATTGCTAACCAACAATGGACCAGAGGATTGACTGAACGAAATGTACAAATGCCATCTCTCTGGGTGCCTTGATGTCCCTCTCTTCCATCTTCCTTGCAGCTGTCCTTGAAGTGACACAGGCTGGGAACATGATGCTAGGGTATCCATTCTCTAATAGAAGCAGGATTGCAGTATGGGAAAAAAATAAATAGATTGGGGCCCAATTAGATTGAGGTAAGCCATATATGTCTTCAGCACCCCCCACTTCAATCTCTGTTCATGGGATATTTGTGGAGTCTTGCAGGCATCTGTGTTCTGTTTCTGATGGTGCCCTCAGAACCTGCTTTAACCTTCCCTATGCAGTTGGCCTGCCTGTGGTTCTCCATGCTGTTGACCTTCCATGGTCTGGATGGAAGACAACCCCTCTCATGACAGCTGGCAGTGTCTTCACTTGGCCTCACGTCCAGATACTACATATGTCCCAAAGGATACCATCCATGACATATCACCCATAAATGACCCTACCCAAGCTTGAGCCCTATCCTTTCTCATCAGAACCTGAAATTTCTCTGTGTTCAGGTAATTCTCCTTTCAGTCCTTCTCACATGCACAAATCAGAATGATCTTTCTGTGATGCGTATATGACTTTGCCAGTCCTCTGTTAAAAACCCTTAGCCCCATCACTGGCTTCCCATGCCTACAGGATCAAGTTGAAGCTCCTGCCCGTGGCTTACACAGCCCCCATAATCTGGTCCCTCATCAGCTGCAGCCCCTGTGCAAGACAGAATGTGCCAGACAACTAAGGAAATGCTGTTATTCAGGCCACTGAAATAGGCAAAACATTCATGAATCAAAGATAAAGGAACAGGCCTTGAGTTTTATAAAGGCAGGTAAACAAGGGAGGTGTAGTCTAGTATTACCATAGTCGTGAAGAAAACTGGAGATGTGTCTATCCAGGGATATTCAAGATTATGGTGGTTTCTGTAGTTATTTTTTCTTAACACAGAAGGGTGGGGAGACTTTCTAACAGCCACTGTCTCTGGGAGCCCCATGGGACTCTGGGAGTCCCATTTGACTCAACTACTCTCCATTGTCCTCCATCTAGAGACACACTCATGGGAACCCATTTCCACATTCCCAGCACAGCATTCCATCTGTTCTCTATGAATGAGAAGACTCTCTCTTTCTTCTATACCTGACCAACCCTTCAAGGTTCAGTTACCTTCTCCATAAAACCTTCATCAGGGTCTACTTTGTCCAGTTGCTGTAAGGATGTAATGGAAAGAAACAAGCAAAGTCCTTTGCATGGAGCACCTGGTGAATGTTCAAGAAATACAAACTTACAGAACCTTTACTGACAGGGCCCTGCAGATGGAGCTGCCTCCACTGTGCCCCGTGCAAGGCATCTGTCTTCGCACCTGAGACACCAGGACTCTCTCACTGCCACTTGTGTTCTTTCATTCTTTTCACAAACATCTATTAATCCTCGCTGGGGCTGCAACAGCAAACTAGACAATCCCGCTGGCAGCCCAGGTGGAGATCACACACCATGGGTCTCCATGTGAGTAAATGCACAGTTGCAATGCAGGGGGAGGTAAGCACCAAGAGGCTGGGGAGGAGTGCTCTGTGACACAAAGGCAGACATCTGACCCAAACCTGGGCTGCAGTGCGGGCGGGTGTCTGAGAGGAAGTAATGGCAAGGCTTTGGTGAGGGGGACTGTT
Source organism: Cryptoprocta ferox (assembly GCA_028646485.1). Taxonomy (NCBI): domain Eukaryota; kingdom Metazoa; phylum Chordata; class Mammalia; order Carnivora; family Eupleridae; genus Cryptoprocta; species Cryptoprocta ferox. The sequence goes on along the minus strand of CM053576.1, from coordinate 115,472,409 downwards.
CGAACGTCATTTGTAAAAGATCTAGAAGTTGGAAGGGAAGGAGGAGGACGAAGTGGGAAGATGTCCCATTAGGGCAAGAGAACTTTCTCCACATCCCCAGTCCACACATACACATATGCACACCCACACACGTACACACATACCCTACACTCACACATACACATGCATACAGACACACATGTACACACACACACACACCCCATTCTCTCTCTCTCTCTCTCACACACACACACACACACACACACACACGTCCCACACTCACACACAGGCACAGGTAGACACTTCTCTCGCGGCTTATCTTTGTTCTGCCTATAAGCATTAAAGTGTGAAGAATGAACCTTTTATGCTACACTTTGGACGGATCATCTGTGACAGAATTTTTTGTTTCAGGGCTGATAGGAATCTAAGTCATTAACCCTGCTAAGCACCCTTTTAATTTTTTTTTTCTCTTAGAAGGTAAGTGGGACCAGGACTTTACCCAGAGGAAGAGCCAAGGGAAAGAGAATAAGAAAGTCACAGGATAAGCACTCGATAAACATTCCTTTCCCTTGTTCCTGAGCCAAACCTTTCAGGCGGCAAGTGTAATAAAGTTTGTGCACTGTGTGTATAGTAACACTGGATATTGTCAGGAAGAAACCAATGTTTTGAAAAGCGTGTTCCAGGTACCACACACAGGGACACACTCCCAGGACTCAGGGATGATGGGGGCTGGGCTGCTGGTGAGTAAGTGGGGGGGGGGGGACAGGGCCAAAGACTGGGTGAGGGGTGGTCAGCAAAGGCCGACAAAGCCTCTCAGGGAAAACTGAATTCATTAACCTCTTCTCCCCGAGTTCTTCTCCGTCTTCTGCGTGGAGGGATTGCTAACATACTGTAGATAGGCCACTTAGGCATAAACCTCACTAGCCCCCAGGTTGGCTGGCAGTGTGGCTGTTTTCAAGAGCCAGTAGCATGTGGAATACCACCCTTAGCCACGGAGAGCTTTCCATGTGCTCTGCTCCGCCAGGTGCCTATCAGAGCCTGCAGACATGCTACGGGCACACATCGCCATCCCAGGAGCGCCTCTCACCTTAAGGTCCAAGGCACCTCTCCTTCACCACTGCAGGTGGTGGCCCCACGGCCAGTGATGCACAAGGAACTGTTAAAGAACTGCATGAAAGCTGAGGGAAAAAAGTATGGTGTACCAAGAAGAGCCCTTGGGAGACAAGAGCTGCCTCGTATTTTGCAGGGTCCTGTGAATAATGAAAACGTGGGGCTCCTTGTTCACAAATTAATAGCAGTTTCAAAGACAGCAATGGCACATCATGGACCAGGCCTAGGACGCTTGTGATCTCAGGGCCTGTTTGACTCTACAGTTTGCACACCCACAAAGCCAGTCCTGCTTAGAGGCCACATAATCCAAAACCCTTAATTTGTGGCAAGGAAACTAAAGCCCAGAAGTGGAAACCATTCTCTCGCTCCAGTCCTACACCACGTTCAAGGTCTAGGAGGCCTCCACACTGGGTTTCCTCAGCCACAAATTGTTCTTATCAATGGTGTGACCCCAGGCAAGTTATTTACCCCTTTCTCCCTCGGTTTCCACATCTGTAAAATTGGGGTAATAGTAGTACAAACCTCAAAGCTTGGTTTTCAGAATAAAAAAGAGTGTATGACACATAGTAGCTCTCAATAAACAATCACAATTTTTAATATTATTAGTAACAGTACTACCGGTTGTGGTATTTCAGTAAATATCCCCCCTTTCTCCTTCGAGTGACCTTTGCTTTTCTGTATTGGGAGGGAGAGAACACCCCTCTCTGTATTGGGAGGGAGAGAACAATGGGCGCTACTTCAGCATGGTCGTAGGTGGAGGGAATTGAGGCTGGAGTCGGTGCATCAGGCCCAGAGAAAGGCGAGGGTCTGTAAAGAGCTGGCTTGAGTAGCCCTGCTCCTGAGACCCTGTACATGTACTCCCACCAACGATCAGGGAGTCATAGAAAAGGGAGAAAGTCCTGCCATCTGTAACAACACGGGTGAACCTGGAAGGCATCATGCCAAGTGACGCAAACCAGACACAGAAAGACAAATACTGTGTGATCTCTCTTATATGTGGAATCTGAAATAATCAAACTCACAGAAGCACAGAGAGTAGAATGGAGGTTGCCAGAGGCTGGGAGGGGGTGGAAATGAGGAGGTGATGGTTACAAGGTGCAAAGTTCAGTTATGCCATAGTTAACACTGTACCAGATACTTGAAATTTGCTAAGAGGATAGATCTTATGTTAAATGTTCTTACCACAAAGTGATAATCACTAATAATAAGGGCAGACAAAAACGTTGGGAGGCAATTGATACAATCAGTGCCCTGATGATGGTGATGGTTTCATAGGTGTGCTTTCGTATGAATCCCCAGACAGTACAACTCATGGACTTGTATACATGAAATATGCACAGCTTTGTACATGTCAATAAAAGTCTCCACAAAGCAGTTTAAAAAATAAAACTGAAGTTGCTAGTAGATTTTAAAAATCCTAAGATTGGGCTGAGTTGTGTGCAGACAGGGCTTCTCAAACTTGTGTCAACTGCAGTAGAATATCCTTGCCAAAACTTCAGATTTCTAGACCCCAACCTATACCTAATAAACTAGAATCTCCCAGGATGGGATCCAGGAATCTATCCTAACAAGCAACCCTGGATGCTTATTTCACACCAAGGGGTGAGAATCACTGGCCAGGGCCAGCTGCCAGCGCACAGCCACCAACAGGCTCTCTGGGTTGCATCACCTGCACTGAGCATAGCAGCCCCATCTATGCCATTGGACTGTTTGGCCCTGTGGTGACCTTGCATGGGCAAGGCACCCAGCAGGCACCAATTAAAGCATCTTGGTTGGTTGTCAGATGGTTCACTGCACACATCTCATATCTAACCCACAAGAAAGGCTGACTGCGGGGCCAGCTGGTCAGGCCACTCCATCTGGGCCTTGTCCAGGAGGACTCTGGCTGGGGTCCTGAGAACAGCCCCAAGAGTCCACAGGCAGCATCTTGGTCTCTTATAGCCTCTGCTAGGGGACATCCCTTCATTTCTGGTCTTCCCTCAAGCTTCACTTCTTCCTGCTAAAGCTTGTGAGCTCTATCAAGATGGACAAAGGACATCTTGAGACTCATTTTAAACAAGCTTCAAGTGGATGAAGATGGTCCAATGTACGAAATTCCAGGTATAAGATATATAAGTTCTGGGCATATAATGTATAGCGCAGTGACTATAGTTTACCAGAAAATACTGGTTTGTCCATTTGAAACTTGCTGGGAGAGTAGATCTTAAAAGTTCTCATCACAAGAAAAATTATCTGTAACTATGCATGATGATCATGTCAAGTAGATTTACTGTGGAGACCACTTTGTGAAATATACAAATATCAAATCACTATGCTGTACACCTGAACCAAATACAATGCTATATGTCAATTATAACTTAATAAAACCAGGAAAAAAATTTCTCCCACCAGACGCACAGGCTTATAAATTGCTTCAATATGGTAAGTTGTTCTGCTGGTTCTTAATACCAATTATAGCAAGCAAATGGCAAACATTTCTCAGTATTCAAAGTGCCTGCCCAGCCCTTTCCATCCCTCACGTAGGGAAAGGGGGAGAAACCCAGGTGAAACCAGGCTGTGGTCATCACGGGGACAGCTGAGTGTTGCTTTAGCATCCTGCACTAAGTCCCCTCTCCTGGCAACCAGCTATGCCCTCCTTCAAAGCTGTTAGTTTGTAGTTTTCCTTCACATCTCTTTAGAAAATTGTCAGAAATTAAAACTGACTTTGCTATTGGGAGGGTGGGGGTGGAGGGGGTGAAGTCTCTAATGAACCAAATCTCTTTCCATGGGATGCTGTATTTACAAAGGAAAGTGTAGAGAAAGCATGTGAACGTCCTAACACATTGCAGGAAAGGGAGCAGGGCCTGAGGAAGTGTGGCTTGTTTGCCAGGGGACCCTCATGAAGCTCTGGATACCTAGGTGCCTACGTTTGGTCATCCTTCAGAGTTGACATCAATTCAGCAAGCCTCTCTAGGAGCAGATCTAAGCCTGTGCCCACTATCCACGCCCAACAGAGCCCTTCCTATAAGTCCATGCAATGCACTCATCAACACCAAATCTTCCCTGTAGGCCATGGAAGTGACCAACATAGACACTGACAAAAATTAGTACAGTGTGAGAGAAGAAAAATCATTGGCCCACCTCCTCAAAACTTTATTTTTCATTATTTTGTTTCATAACTTTCCCTTCTCACCAGGTTTTGTTTTTTGTTTTTTGTTCTTTTAATCTACAGTTTTTACTACCGCTACCATGTAAGCTTTATGAGGGGAGGGACTATGATTTGCTCTGTTCACACTATAAACACCACAAGACGCAGAGGTGCTTAAAATGTAGTCATTAAGTGAAAACAGGAGCTCATTTAAACTAATCCAATCTTGACGGCCCCTCTACAAAGTGACATCAGGTACTATTCAGTTGACATAGACTATTTAATAAGGACTTGAGTGATAAGAAGTTTGTTGAAATTATTCTTCTTTAAAAAGTCAAAACACACATACATTCATTAATTTGTTCCAATAAAAGAGATCAGCGACCGTCTAAAAAGTAAACGTAACAAGGAGAGGCATATGGTGCTCAGAGGAAGGAGACACCAGATTAGGGAGATGTGTTGAATGTGGAGGGATCCTGAAGGAAGGTTATCTCCTAGGTCATTAATTGAGAAGAAGACATCCTCTCTTCTGAGAAGACCTCCCTGACTTTGCCAGTTTGGCTGAGTGCCCACGCAGCCTTAAAGATGATGTCAGTCACAGCACTTGCCATGAGTTATTTTAATACCTGTGTACTTGCCCATGAACTCATGAAAGACCACATTTTATTCGTCTCTGAATCCTTGGGCTCTAGCACTCAGTAGGTTCTCATTAAACATTGGTTGAACAAATGAATTGGCAGGCTAGGGTAGGTGGGAGGAATGGAGGGGGCAAAAGCTCTTGAGAAGGAATGGTGTAAGCAGACAAGGAGTGTGTGTCTGCTTGTTGCTGTAAACAAGACCTCTGGGCAATTCCAGTTCATAATGACAGGACACATCTCACGTCAGGGGTCTAGGCAAAGAATTGCGCTAAGAAACCATCCCTCTGGCTTGAAGGTAACTTTGTTGCTGCACCTAGGACAGTAAGTCATGAAGGCATTGCTGTTTTCTCACTAGTTTTATGAAAAATGGGTCCCAATTTCTTTTTATTTTTTTTTAAGTAATCTCCACACCCAACGTGTAGAGACTCTCAACGTGACTTAAACTCATTACCCTGAAATCAAGAGTCACATGCTCCATGGACTGAACCAGCCAGGTGTCCCAAAGGTCCCAATTCCTACATCCCTCTCACTGGGGTTTTCCCTATACATTGAGAAACAAATGGGTTCTAGCTACAGGGAGGGAAAGCAGGATTGTACTTCAGATAATGAGATTCCGGAGTGCACGTATCAACTCTGGCCAAGTAAGAAATGCTACCAAAATGTCAGGTCAGGGATGGGATGGTCATGGCAACAGCCCGTCCTCCTGCTCTCTCCTCCTCACAGGATTTCCAGAAGAAACGGACTCTTGCACTTTCTAACAATAATCTAAACCAGAGGCATCTGCTTTCATCTTTCTCAGCCTGAAAGGCCTTTTAAGCTCCCCACTGTTTGTTTTGGTTTATTACTGAAAGGCTAAAACCATAAAAAAAAATCATTGTTGTGGGTATTTTCCAGTTGAGATGAAATATTTAACAAGGGTAAGGTGGGGAGGAGGAAGTTTGAAGAAAATACCATTTTTTAAAGGTCAAAAAATGCATAAACCCATTACTTTAATATTTTTTGTTTCCACGAGAGACAAAGTGTTCAGAGCCCTACCCCCCAGTTTCCCTCAGACTTCAGTGCACAAATGCACACTCATGTCAGGTCCATCCCCAAAGCACAGCTATGATCCTGTTACAGCCCTATTTAGAATCTGCCACAGCTCCGCCCAGCCCTGAAATGAGATACAGTCTCTGAGCCAGCACTAAAATCCCACCACAGTCCAGCACGACCTAATTGTACATACTCACTAAGGACAGGGTCCTTGAACCCCCTCTACACTTCACCCATGAAAAAGATGTATCGTTGCGCATATTTTCAACGTGTGATTTTACTTCCCTGCATCACAGAAGCATGCCAGTCTCTGTTTGAAATAATCTCCCTTCCTCTCCCTTCTCATCCATGGTGACACATCAGAATCCTTCCCACGCTTTCCATACTTAGTGCAATTTCACCTTCTCCAAAATGTCTCCCCGGTCCCCCCCAGTCAGAGCCCTCCTAGTGACACACGGCCATGCTGGGCATATGTTCAGGTCTCTTTTGGGCTGTGAGTTTCAGGAGAGCTGAGGATATGGTCTGTAACTTGTTTCCTCCATCAAACACAAAAATGCTTCTACATAGTGTGTATTCTGTATGTATTTTTTTAATGACTGAATTCATGAAGATGTGAACAAACCCTTTCCTCTCTGCAGCATTTGCTCTGCTATCTGGGTAAAAATTAAATCCTTAGAACATGCCAAAGCACTCTACATAATGGATGCATCTTCTGATTGGATTATAATTAAAATAAGATTTTTTTTTCGTAATAACATAGTTACCTTGATTGGCAGAAGGGAGATGGCAGATGTAATGGATAATTGATGAACAGTTTGAATGTTGCCACACCGTACATCCTATTATGTTTCCTGTTTCAAAAGAGAGCTTTAGAGGAACATCCCAAGAACCTAATGTTGAATTATCATTCCCAAGTGTAGCCAAATTATGCAGCATGAGAAAGTCAAAACTTTCAAAGAGCTTTTAAAGACAGAGGAAGAGGGCACAGAGCAAGAATGCTACGGGGAAGAAAGAACAGGGCAGTTCCCTAGGACACCACAGAATGTCATGCAGGTGGGCTCTAAGCAACCCAAGAGGAGGGTCTGCTCTGCACACATTCTAGACCTGGCTGGTCCAGTACAGAGGCCACCAGCCACATGTGGTTATGGAGCACTTGAAACATGTGTTGCGTGAGTTAAGAAGTGCTATCAGCGCATTAGGAATCCACAACAGATTTTGAAGATTTAGTATGGAAACAAGAATGTAAACTATCTCATTAATGATTTTTTATATTGATTGCAGGCTGAAGTGATAAAACATTGGATATGTTGGGTTAAATAAAATATATTATTAATATTAATTTCAACTGCTTCTTTTTACTTTTTTAATATGGCTACTGGAAAATTTAATATTCCATATGGGGATAGCATTTGTGGCTTGCATTGTATTGCTATTGGACAACACAGTTCTAGACTAAAGTTTCCTATTGAGTAGGATGTCAGTCTTCTCACTCCCCAGAAGGAAAAAGAGCATCATTCATGCTCAAAAGCAACAACAACAACAAAAAAGCAGATGCCAGAGGCAGCTAGCTTTGCGATGGTATGAGAGTCATTTTCTGGCCAGATGTCCATACTCGTTTTTCCAGAGCTCTGAGGCCTGGGACTGTTGTCTGAGTCTAAAGAGTAATAAATAAACAGTGTGACTATTACCATAGCCTCGGGATCACTGACCATCTTAAGCCCCGAGCAGGAAAAGTGCCAAGACGTATTTATCATATTTAGATGTGTGAACAGAAAAAAAAAAAGGAAGCTCTTTAAGCAGGAGCTGTCATGATTTAACTTGTATTTTTCTATCATTGCAGGGCTCATTCATATTAATGGTTTATTTGACCTGGTGTCTCTAGATGGGCTAGTAAGTATGGTTTAACTGATTCGTTATCAGCTTTGGGTACCATTTGCGGTGATGATTAGGTCTAATTTCTTACCCAAACAAACAAAGCTTAAGATTAATATATAACCAAAGGAATCCCTGAAGACAAAAACTTTGACCCTGAAGACAAAAAGACATCACTTTGCTTCTTCATCCTAAGTAAACAGATTCCACATACCAACCTATGTGAGCCATGTGTAGGGCAGGTGCGTGGGTAGGGGTGGGAGGTGGCTGAGGATAGCTCGAAGGTGAATATCCCTAGTATCAACAGAAATCTCTTTGCTGTAATTGACTTAGCCCTCACTTAAGTTATGCTTGTCCAAAATCTTAGGTGGTATATTTGTTATCTATGGCTGTGTAACACATTACCCCATAACTTAGCAGCTTGAAACAACACACATCTATTATCTCACAGCGCCTGTGGGTCAGGAGTCCACAGGTGGCTTAGCCACATCTTGCATCTCACAGCTCTGCAATCAAGATCAACAGAGCAGTCATCTGAAGTTTCAACCAGGGCAGGATCTGTTCCCAAGCTCATTCACATGGTAAATACTTTGATGTATGTACATATGCACGTATGATAATGAGACATTTCTTACAAATATTGCTAGTGCCTTTTCTATTAACCGGACAAATGACTCACCCTGAATTTATATCTGCTCAGCACTCCCCTACCCTCCCTCGCTGCTCCCTCCTTCTCCCCACATGCATAGGCCTTCAATCAAGGATAAATTTATTTTTATTTTATAAAAGACTGAGTCAGAAGCTTATGTAGAACCAGTCTCCTTGTATCACATGTGAGTTCTACAAAAAAGAAAAAAAAATGCTTGTAATGCAATTCTTTGTGAGTTTTCACTTGAAATTGTACTAACAGATTAAAGACTAAAGAGGAAGCAGTCCCTTCCACAGTGGAATGCCAATGGCCTGTGGACACTAAGTCATCAATCTCTCCACAAACATGTGTCCACCCTTTTGCCAACCAATTCATTCCACCCAAGAGACTGCCGGAAGAACAACTGGACTAAATGTGAAGTTGCAGCTTTTGAAAATAACAAGGAAAGGCAAAGCCTCTTAGGACAGGATGTGTTTTATTTCTCCCATACTTTTCTGTTTGTTGAAGCTCATCAAATCCCTCCACCAGTCAAAGGACCATGGAGGTGGAGTTGGGGACTTGTGGCAGCACCATTCAGGGCAGGCATCCTGCAGATTAGTACCTCATGTGGCAAGTACAGGATGAGCCACGTATGGAAGTTTCTTCCCTAACCCACTGCCCCCACTCTGGCCCTTTTGCCCAAACATGAGGGAACTTCCACCAACATTCTCACTCCCCTGCCAATGGCTGTAACATCACATTTTAGTTTTACTACAAAACTCTTTTGTGTTTTGATTATTTATGAAACCTACCAATTATTTCTTTGACTAATTAGGTAATAGATCTGACCCTCATATATAATCTTTTACTGATGACTCAGTTACCAGTGACCTCAGGACCACTGAGTGTGTGTGTCTACTTGTTCCTGTTCCTCAAATTTTTGTGCCTGTATGCTCATGTACTATTTCCTATAGATTTGCACTCTTCTCTCAAAACTGGGTTTTGGCAGTCATTTCCATATATGGTTTATCCACCCGACTAGAACCCTCTTCTGTATGCAACACACACATACATATACTCACATTCCCTTCTCATGATTGTAGTGCTTCCAGTCAGATATGGGCTTGGGGTGAAATATACAATAACAGATAACTATCCAAAATGGGTTTGAAGGTTCTGATTAAAGATCTTAAAGTCTCTCCTGAGTTTAACATCATCTTTACCTTTATTATTAATTTGCATGGATTCTTACTTACAGTTAAATAGCTTTGCTCCTAATAGCTAGGAAAAATGGTGAACTCTGGGTACGTGATTAAAGTTCAATTTACCCCTTAATTTTATGCATATCTAATAGAGGTTGCTGTGTGTAGGTGTGTTGCTTTGTGTTTCCTCTGCACATCACCCACTCCATAATCTGGTGGGAACACTGAAGACATTACTGACTCATCCCTCTTCCTTACTCCTCACATCTGATCAGTCACCAAGTCCTTATGATTTCACATAGACTATTTCTCAGCCCCATCTCTTCTGGCATATTCTCTTGGCTACTGCTACATGTATTAGTTTGCTGGGGCTGCTGTGATGTTTAATTTTATGTGTCAAGTTGACTGTGCCATGGGGTGCCCTGATATTTGATTGAATATTATTCTGGGTGTGTCCCTGAGCATGATTTTGGATCAGATTAACATTTGAATCAGTAAACCAAATAAAGTGGATTGTGTTCCTCAATATGAGTGGCCCTAACCCAATCAGTTCAAGGCCTAAATAGAACACAAAGTGTGACTGTTTCTCAAATACAGTGGAACTCCTCCAGCCTAACTGATTGAGGTAAGACATCATTTTTTCTTGCCTTTGAACTTAAACTGAAACACTGGCTCTTCTTGGGTCTCAAGCCCACTGGTCTTGGACTAAAACTTACATCATCTGCTCTCCTGGTTCTTAGGGCCTTGGATTCAAACTGAAATTACACCATTGGCTCTCCTGTGTTAAGAACTTCTTGGCCTCCATAATTATGAGTCAATTCCTTAAAATAAATAAGTTTAATGAGTAGATAGATATAAACCAAGAGACTGACAGACATATCCTGTTGGTTCTGTTTCTATGGAGAACTCTGACTAATATAGCTGCCATGACAAAATACCACAGACTAGGTGGCTTAAACAACAGAATTTTATTTTCTCACAATTTTGGAGGCTGGAAGTCCAAGATCAAGGTGTCAGCAGGTCTGGTTTCTCTTGATGGCCACCTTCTCATTGTGTCTTCACAAGGTCTTCCCTCTGGGCATGCCCATGCCTGGTGCGTCTCTTGTGTCCTAACCTCTTCTTATAAAGACATCAGTCAGATTGAATTGGAACCTATCCTAACAGCCTCATTTAACTTAAGTACTTATTTAAAGGCCCTATCTCCAAATACACATTCTGAGGTACTTGGAATAGGGCTTCAACATAAGAATTTTGAGGAGACACAACTAGGTCCATAACAATATGGCTATTGTCTTAGCTTATGGAAATAGCATTCTATCATTTTTTCTTCCTCCACTGTTGCCACCTTCCCTTCCATCTATTATTATTAAAGTTATACTTCTAAAATGAAACTCTGATCAGGCATTGTCTGTTTAATTTGGTCTCATACATCCTTAATGTTTCATTGTTTATAGGACACAATTGAAAGTCTTTACCCAGAAACTACCACAATAGTCTGGGTCTTGTCCCTAACTACTTTCTAGCTTCATCTCTCAACATTCTTACTCACTTGCCCAATATCCTATTTGTAGTCACTCAAAACAACTCTCTGAAGAGAACATGTGTTTTTTGTTTTTGTTTTTTTTTTTTTTCAATTCAGAGCCTTTTTCAACTGTATCCTTTGAGATGTGCAGCCTCCCTGAATACATACCTTCTGGCCATTGCTGCATAATTATCAGTGGATGTGAATCTTTTTTTTTCAGACAGACTAAAACTCCAGTATTGCTTTTTATCCAAATAACAAACTGTACTAATTAGTTAACCCATTAAATATTTGTTGGGGACCTACTTCCAGTCTAGCCCTTTCCTAGGGACTAAACTTCTCTGTCTTAAGAGGTGAGAAGTATACATTATCTAAAAGAAATAATAATACAGTTCATACTCTCTTGGCCCTCTCCCAAAGATGGCCAACAGAGGAAACTCATTCATATCCACTTTAAAATAAATTGAAAAGCACCATCTAAGAGAACAGCAACTTTTCTTCCAGCATAACCTATACAACCAACCAGTAATAGCCAGCTCCTGCAGTCCAAGATGTTCCACCTACAAGTAACATCTAGAAATAAATGAGTGTTACAGTCTAAAGACTCAGACTATCTATTAGGACAGTGATTTTGAAAGCTTAGTGTAGGTGGATTTATTGGACCAATAAGTCACCATTGCCATATTCTACAATAAAGTAATATAGATCCCAAAGAAGCCGAGGGAGCTACATTGTGTGCATACGGTTATGCAAGTAGGGGTGATATACTTGAAGGATACCAACTCCCTGAAATCTATACACCAAAACTTCCAGTACAACCTCAATGCCTTACGTTAAATTAAGTCAGTGAATGCCATCAGTCAGTTTCCCCTCCCCTGTCAAAACAAGTCACAATATCACTATTGTTAATTGTCTGAACAAGCTGCTTACATGGAGAAACAATACCATCATAAGATAGATCCACAATGCTTCCTTAGATTTCCTATTTTAATATTTTTTTAAGATGTTAAGGTCAGGTGAGTAACATCTCACCAAAAGGAAACAGCCTTTTTTTGAGCATTAACTAATTGACCAACCTAAACAGAGCAATCACAGGTTAGGGGTTCTATGGGGAGAAAATATGCAAGAAGATTTGAAGAAGTGCTATTAATTGGCTAAGTATTCCCCTTTTAAGGTGCAAGGGAGAACTGATGAAGTCATGGTAGGAAAAAAAAAAAGCTTACTAATAATTTCTAGGCTGTCAGCACAGAGACTGTAACTACCATATACAGAGAAAGTATGCAGGCATGATATATTAATTTCTGGGTGAATGACCAGACCACATAGCTCTGGGTGTTCTAAAATATGAAGGCAATTGTTGTCCTAACATTCTTGGAGTGATAACTCATGTAATGTTGCCCTGTTCGAGGGATGTTAATGGGGGCTGAAATGGGAATAACATCTCCAGAGAGTCCCCCATAGTCCAAACGATGGTGGCATCTGTGAATTTTTCTGGTCTGTGGCTCAGCTAGGGGGCCGTGGTATTGAACCTTCTGTTTTGAATGCATCCAACCTTGAATATGAAATGATGGATCTCCTTAGATTTTAAGCCCCCGACACTTTATTCCATTAATAAATATTCATTTTCCTTTTCTCCCTCCAGTAGCATTTTCTCATCAATCATGGCTGAAGCCACAGCTGTGAAAGCCCTTTATCCATTACTGTTCATCTCTACATGATTCTGTGCATCCTTCCAAAATTATGAAATTATCAAAAATTGGGTGCGAACCTTTTGCTTGGTGTGGTTTTTTAATCGCCATTGAGTCTGTGTTTATTCCCAGAATGAAACCACTTTGTTATTTTTTTCTTCATTTTCTTCCAGTACATGTATAAATCACTCCATTGGATTCTACTGTCTTGTAAAAATAAAAATGATCCCCAAATGTTCAAGAATTACTCAGGGACTATTCAGTGTTCAATATGTCAAAGCAGCCAAGACAGACAGTCAGGAAGAAGATTAGAATCAATGAAGAAAAATCCATCCTGGGCACAAGTCGTCCCGCTGCCAGCACTGTGGGGGAAAGGTCTGCTCACTCGGCACTCTCATTACTGGGAGAAAAAGTCTTCAAGCATGAGACCAGGGAGGAGGCCACCAGCCCTGCTGCCTGAGTTCTTCGGACAAATCCATGGTTTATTTTGTCAAAACGATATTCCTATGGAGTGGCCATCTGCTGCGCAGTTTTAAAGATCTCCTTTACCTCTCTGCTGCCTCCAGACAAGGAACGGTCACCTGGGTCCCAGCAGGTGCTCCGCCATAACCCAAAAAGCTGGGATACTGAGATCTCCACTTAATCCCTGCTTGTCTCCGACATCAGAGGCTCTCTGCCTGGGGCAGGCTTTCTGCTCACTTCTGTTGCCCTTCTCATCCTTCCATCCAGTGTTGGAGATCATCCAGTCTCCTCCCACCCTGTTCAAGCTCATTCCACAACTGGGGGCCTCTAAAAGGTTAATGTCTGCCTGGATTTTAAGGATGAAAACTGGCCCAGGTGTTGATAGAGTTGATAATCATAGATTAAAGCTGCAAAAAATGGGATCGATGAGCACATTGCAACCTGATATTTCATGACCACCTTCTGTAGGCATGGCCCTGTGCCAGGCTGCACATTTGCAAAAGCAGCTTCTGGAAACTATAGGGTTGCTAGAAGGGTGAAGGCAGGAAAGAAGAGAGGCAAAGCAATTGGGGTAGATTTACTGAAGACAGGAAACACTTGGAGAAACCCAGGAATATACTAGAAAAGATGTCTGCTCCTAATGCATGCTAGACTCCCACAACTGCAAATGGAATCCCAGCCTTAGAGTCTGCCTTATTTGCCTCTAAAGGTCCTTCCTTTATGTCGATGCTGACATTTCCTCATCTGGAAGGGAAGTAAACTCATTTTTTCTGGATGGAAGACAGGAACTGCTTGAACTCCTATCTCCAATCAAAAACCCTAAACTCTGAGGCACCTGGGTGGCTCAGTTGGTTAAGTGCCCAACTTCCCCTCAGGTCATGATATTGCGGTTCCTGAATTCAAGTCCCACATTGGGCTCCACACTGATAGTGCAGAGACTGCTTGGGATTTTCTCTCTCTACTTCTCTCTCTGCCCCTCCCCCTTGCATGAGTGCTCTCTCTCTCTCTCTCTCTTTTATGTTTATTTAATTTTGAGAGAGAGAGAGACAGAGCATGAGCAGAGGAAGGGCAGAGAGAGAGGGAGACACAGAATGTAAAGTAGGCTCCAGGCTCTGAGCTGTCAGCACAGAGACTGATGCGGGGCTCAAACTCACAGACTGTGAGATCATGACCTGAGCTGAAGTTGGTCCCTTAACCAACTGAGCCACCCAAGCACCCTGAGCTTTCTCTCTTAAAATAATAAATACGTTAAAAAAAAAAAACCTCTTTAGAGCCAAGTGAAAAGGGAGATGTATCATGTCAGCTTCCTCATTAACAGATTGGAAATGTAAGATGTAAGAACAAGGAAGATAAGGAAATAACCCAAAGTCACGCATCCAAGTGGTCATGTGACCAAGGCTGGAAGCCATGTCTCTGGGTTTTCATTCCTAGACTTTTTCCCCACATACCTTAAGTGGGGATGATATGGGCAATGGGTTGCTCCTTCCTACTGAAGCTAAATGTTGAATATAGCTTACATAAGCCTGAGAAATAGAGCTGGGATGGCCGCAGAACTCAGCCAGGAGAGCCCGCGGCATATTACCGAAGTACAAGGCTTTTAATGGAGACCTCCACAATTTTGTCTCAAAAAGTGACACCAATACCTACTATGGCTTTGAGGACATGCCTTGCAGCTTTACCCTGGTTTCTGCATTTGTAAAATAAGACAGAGAACCTACTGCTCTTACAAAGATGTTGGATGACCAAATTAATGATTAATTATGAGTATACAGAATTTCATGGAGATTACTCTTCAGTTTGACATTATTACTCTCAAAAACCTGTTGTTATAATTATGTGTCCAACAAGTAAGACCAAATACTGGAAGGTTTTTTTTTTTTAACTTAAAAGATGACAAATATAATCTGAAGAAAAGAAATGTAGTCAAAACTCATACAGCATTGCAGTTATGCTTGACATGCACAAATCTCCAATACCAGATGCCCAGTGAGAGAGCTGCCGACAGGTTTCCAGTCCTCCACATCACGGCCAACAAATACAGGCTGCTGGCACCCTCCCCAACCAGCTACGAAGACACCAGAAGAGAAAAAAGAAGCTTGTGTATATAAAGGGAGGAGGGGCACTCAAAAATTAAACAAAGTGTGTGTGAGGTTTCTGGGGAGATGGAAGATTGGTGGTTGAGTCTGGGCAGTGGCCTAACAAGGGGCAGGCCAGGACTCACTTTGGAAATGTCCGGAATACTACTCTGAGTCCCAATATAGTGCCAGCATATCATTTTCTGGTTTATTTTAACACAAGGCTTAACACAGGACTGCAGCTTTTTATATCTCCCCAGCCAGCCAGCGTGCACCGTACCACAGTGGGGGGGGGGGGGGTAGGTGCCCTACAGTAGGGAACATGGGTAAATTCTCTGGGAAAGAGTACAAGGGATGATTAAGCATAACTATCAACACCAGAGTCTCCACATCTTCCTAAACTCACCAGGAGGAACAATCTAGGACCTAAGGTTTCCTCCTCCATCCTGATGGCACTGCTAGTCAAGACAGCTGGGGGTCCCCAGGATATTAAAGATGAGCTCATAGAGAGAAGTGAGGTCTGAAGACAGTATACACCATTTAAAGAAAGACAACAAATGAAACAACCAATAGCAGAAGATAGAATATACACCAAAAGGCAAACAGATCTTAAATCTACTTGGACTTTATCTTCTTATAATAATGAGCTAATTTTTTTCAAAGCTTTACTAAATGATCTATTTCTTCTTCCATTGGTTTGTAATGCTGTGCCTGTCATATACCAAGTTCAGACACATATGTGGATTTAAAAAAACATTGTGAAAGGCAATAGTATTAAGTTAACAGAGGAAATGTAGTAGAACATATATTTACGTAAGATTGGACAGGTATTTACCTTATAGTGAGAAAGGCTTTGTTAAACAAAACTCAAAATACATAAACCATGAGGGGGAAAACTAAACAGAAAAAGATTCCTGTACCTCAAATGTCACTCTGTGCAAAGACAATAATAAGAAAAGCCTGGAAGAAGATATTAATAAGGAATTACTATTTAGATATATGAAGAATTTCTGTAAATCATCTAGAAAAGATAACAAACCCAATACAATATAGACAAAGGATAAGAATAGGCATCTCAGAGGAGATCCAAAGACTAATAATAGATGCTCACACCCAGTACTTATCAGTGAGTATCACTTTGCAAAGCAAAAATTGATAAGTAGGAAAAACCAAATGTTGCAAATAGAAATATCCATGTACTGCTGGGCCTTTCTGGAGAGCATCCAGAAAAAACTTAGTGAATTAAACATAAACCATGGCCCCCCCAGTCACACCAAGCCTGAGTGGATATCCCAGAGTAGCCCTCTCACAGACATTTATGAGGATGGCCACGTTACTTGTGACAGCAGGGAGATGGAGGCAATCGAGATGCCCATGACCAGAGTAGATATATGAAACGTGGTATAAGCTCACGGTGAGATACTCTGCAACAGCCAGAAATCATCAACTAGTTTTGCATAGAATAACATGGGAGTAATAAGTAAAAAGAGAGGGATTTAATCAATGTTATTTACATGAATTAAATACACATAATAAAAGGTTTTTTTTTTTTTTTTAGCTACATAGCTTATATAAATGAATGTGAAAGTTGAATTGGGAGGACATACATTAAATACACCTGAGAGAGTGTATTTAGGGAGGAGGAGGGGGAACTGGAGTTGAAAAGGCAAGTAATTAAAATTAAGTGCAACCAAAGAGGCACTTTTCCTGAATAACAATACTACACTATTGGCCTGTGCACGCATTCTCTCAGTGGTCCGATAAATACATGGAGAGCACCTTCCTGCGCCTTGTAAGAATGCTAGGATCCCCTAGGTGGATGGCAGGAAGTTTCCTGCCCCACACAGTACTTCCTTCACACTTGTGAACTGAGAAACAGAAGCTCCAGTTGTCTGTAAATCCACCCTGGGCTTCCATGATTCTAAGAGAAATGGAGATGATGGTGATTACAACCAGGACGACATGTCAGAAGTGACATATCCTTAGATTAATCATTCCCAAACCTCACCAGCATATATACTTAAATGAATTTAGGCAAATTGGATCTTGAAGTTTGGTAGATGTCCTCTGGAAACAGCCTCATGGGAACATGGAAATTCCCTGCAGAAGGACCTCAAGTTATCTGGTGTCCAGCAGCATTTCTCAAGCCCTGCTCTGTCCCCCACATGCACACAGCACTCAGACAGCAGCAGGTGTAGAAAAGAAATAAAATACTACCTGATCAGTTAATTTTTCCCAGTGTTATCCCTCATTAGGTTTCTCCCCTGGACCCAAAATACAGCCCAGGCCTCTAGTGCTGGCCTGGATTCTGTTTCCTATGAGTAGATCTGTCTCTAATCTAGGTGGCTAAAGGCAAAAGATGAATTCCTTCTAAAAAGAAAGAGGGCTAGTCTTTGTAAACGGATTGCCTCACTCAACCCTTTGGCACTTGGGGTCCTACCTTCAAAGCTACTCAGGAGGAATGAGTTTTGATGACATCTTACCATGCAATCTGCATTTTCAGGACGAAACGATAGCTTTGCAATGTCAGAAAGTGGCACAGGACTGTAGTATATGTGTGTGCTGGTTTTAGAGGTGGTGCGGGGTAGAGAATAGAGAGGAAATGAGAATATCCTTTAGAGACAGCACCTAACCTCAAGTCTGAGGCTAAGGTATCTCAGCCTTAAAGATCCTTCTCAGAACTTCAATTTTTCAGGAAAGGGACTAATTTCCTTTTAAGATGATGCCATTTGCTATTTTCATGACATGAAATATCCTGGGTCCCTCAGTTGTCCCATGCTCCTTCCTTCCTCCTTCTCACACATTTTCTGCTCCTTCCAGATTAGGGATACAAGAAAGAAAAGAAGGAAGGAAGGAAGGAAGGAAGGAAGGAAGGAAGGAAGGAAGGAAGGAAGGAAGGAAGAAAAACAGACAATGGATACTGGTTGAGGCTGCAGGTGGGCAAGGATTTCCAGAAGAAAACATGGACATTTTCTCAGGATCAGTACCCAAGCACTTAAAACCTTCAAAGATTCTGACACATCACAATACCTTCCAGTGTTGGCAAGGGCATGGGGAAGAGAGCCATGTCACAGCAAATGGCATTGCATTTCAAGGGCTTTATATATGTCCACAACCTCTGGACCAGTGATTGCTCTTATGGGAAATTATAGATGGGAATTATCAGAAATATGGGCAAAGATTGACATTTAGGAATACTTAATGCAACATTTTGCACATGACCCACTTGCCATCGGAGGCCACCCTGTCTTCTGAAAATTAAATAAAATCATCCCAAGACTCTATCTCATAGCCTTTGGAAATTCCAACATCTTCCTCAAGATTTCTGATGATTCTCTGTGCATAATCTTCAAGTTCCTGTAATGAATGAACCCTAAATCTTCCCAGCATTAATCTAAATTCAGAGCTTTATACCAACTAAGGTCAGGGAATATATTCCCTTTCCTTGACATTCTCTCCAAAACAAACAGGTGGAATTTATATATGCTCAGTTTTTAGAGAGGAATCAGGAAAGTGGAGGGAATATAGACCACAGGAATATAAAGATGTTAAGTTTTAAAACTAAAAAAAAATTTTTTTTAATTCTCAAAAACTTTCTTCAGCCTCCCAATTCCCCTGTAACGTCACTCAATGCACTGTCCCTTTTTGTTTTAATCTCTTTACCCTCTCTCTCTTTTTCTCTCTCTCACTTCTCTGTTTACTCTAACCCCAGATTTTACCTAACATCATAAACAGAGCAATGTAATGCTCTCCTCTTTGCTATCTATAAATAGATCATGCCCTCATGGCCACACCAAAAATCCTAATGAGATATTTTTCTATAGATGGTTAAGAACAATTTCCTTCCTAATAAAGACATGCAGAGACTAAGCTTCTCTCTTTGTCAGCTGATGTTATCATGCTTCATATGATGTCTGGAACTGTGGCAATCATTTTGTAACCACAGGGAGAAAATGCAAGAGCCAAGAATGGAAGAATAGAAAGAGGCTGGAAGCTAAAAATGTAACCCTGGGAGGAATTACTACCACGAATCTTTTCATAAGAAATAATAAGCATTTCTGTGTTGTATCATTAGTGAAAACATTTTTAGACAAATACATCAACTTGATTCTGTCCCTATGATCCCATAGGTTAAGGACTCAGTCCCACAAGACTGCCCCCCCACCTTCAGACACCTGTTCAAGCCCTGGTTATCACTTTGCTTCTGACCACCTGGCTGTGGTCAGAGGTTACAGTGACCCCTCTTTGGGTTTGACTGATTTGCTAGAGTGGCTCATGGAAATGACAAAAACATTTCAACCTGGAAGCTCTCCAGCCTCCTACTATTGGGATTTTATGGAGGATTAATCATGTAGGCATGATTAATTATTTATTCCATTTCCAGTCCCTCTCCCTTCTCTGGACAAAGGCGGGGAGGGCTGCAAAGTCCATGCTTTTAATCATGGCTTGGTCTTTCTGGTGAGCAGCCCCCATCCAGACTTATCCCCCACCAAGAGTCGCCTCATTAGAACAAAAGACACTGCTGTCATGCCAGATAGTCCAAGGAATTTAGAAACTCGGTGTCAGGATCCAGGATCAAAGACCAAATATTAACACAAGAGATGTCCCTAGTGCTCTTATCACTTAAGAAAGTACCAGGATTGGGGGAGATCTGTCCCAGGAACTGGAACAGAGACCAATACATGTATTTTCTATTATCTCACAAGCATAATTTTACTTGCAGCCAAAGGCATCTTAATAGATGCATGATACATCACACTCTTAATATCAATAAAGCCTCAGTGTTCCCATCTTTACTATGAGAATAACAGTAGAAATTTATTATATTGAGTTCGTATAGAGACATACTGATCTGATACCTATATACAGTAAATAACCTATATGTGCTATACTTGTTATTCTTCCATTAATTAATTTATCCCCTGAATATTTTGTCCTAGAGAGCATAATGACTACTAGAGATTCTAAAATGAAAAAAAGAAAAGATGCTTAAGATTTTTATTGTGTAGCACGTTTAATAATCTGGCTTTCCCAGCTTCTGTTTTTGACAAATCCCACCAAAACATCTTTGCTCTGAACCCACTATATTCATATGTTATTCACC
This sequence comes from Cryptoprocta ferox, assembly GCA_028646485.1. Taxonomy (NCBI): domain Eukaryota; kingdom Metazoa; phylum Chordata; class Mammalia; order Carnivora; family Eupleridae; genus Cryptoprocta; species Cryptoprocta ferox. The sequence continues at coordinate 115,451,970 of CM053576.1, read as the reverse complement.
TAGGATATTACGTTCTTTCTTCATCCTTGTATGTTTGCTGCTCCTTCTGCCCTCCTCCTTCCTCCCACTCTGCAGGACCAAAGGAACTCAACCCTCCCGTCCTTATACACAAGCAGAATATACTGGTCATTTTGTTTTCTTCTGTGATCCATAAAATGTGTATATGCTTCCATCAGCACGTTTTAGGAATAGTGATGGGAATTTGATGGTATTAAGGCAAGGGTCCAAAAAAGAAAAAAAAATGAATGCTACTAATCAGGTCTTCTGTCCAACGGTAACCCAGGCAGAGACAGTCACAAGGAACTGTACCCATATGGGTAACAAATTGCTATTCTGCTGTTGGCTCAAGAGAGTGTCCCAGGGCTGAACTCAGAGTTCGCTGTCCAGTGCTGATCTGTCCTCAAAAGTGGATTAGAGAAGTGGGTTTGATTCAAGCCTCTGAGTTTCTCCCTGCCACTTCTGTGAAATCTAAATTTGGCCTCCTAGCATCATCTTAGCAGCCATATAAAGAAGACCAGACTAAGGAGAAAAAGGGATGGTTGGGCACCAAAGAAGTCACCACTTCAGTTTGAGACTTCCATCAAATATGGCAGAATACAGTGAGAGTGATACACGCTAGATCTTTCTTAACGACAGGCTCTATCCTGGTCTGGAGCAAGAGTAGGTGCCTTGAACAATGATCAGGCATTTTAGCAAGTTGTCCTTTCTCAGGACATTTCTGATGAAGGGAAAGGAGACTCAAGCTTCCTTTCCCAGCAGTATGTTTATGACTGCCTTTATATATTTACGTGTTCACTACCTGTGGTAAACTATGTTCCTGTTCAATGATATTTACTACCTTCCCTATACCTTCCTGCTTTCCTGCTTGTGGCTCTCGTCGGCTAGTGAAGTATTTGCTTCTAACCAGATGACAATACTTGTGGTTGGAAGCTTCAAGAGTAGCACTTGGTTCACCAAACTCTATTTTCCCACTATCAAGGTAATTAGCAATGATCTAGAAAGTAGCTGCTCCATCATCCTGGGGCCTGGGGTGAGGACGGGAAGGACACAGAGCAGAGCCTCAGCCACCCATCAGTAGGTAAGTGGTGTGAGTGAGCAGTAGAACAGGAGTTTTTGAAGTTACCAAGAAGTTACAGCAGCACAGCCTGGCCAGTGCTGGTGGCCCTGGGAGTCCCTCCAGGATTGAATCTATCACTGTGTCATCAGCCTAAAACAAAGCCCAGAACATATGCATGCTCAATGGACTTGCTGAACAAACTGATGAATGTTTTTAATCAAAACTATCATTTTCTTCACTGAGAGGCAATATAGCACAGCAAAAGAGATTAGACTTCAGAGTCTCAAAGACTCACTTTAAATCCCATTTTTGCCACATACCCATCGTGAACCATTAGGCAGCCCAACTTTCTAAGTCTTAATCTCCCCTTTTAAGAAGAAATTTGTTTGAAATGCCTTCCTTCAAGGGCTTCATGTGAGTGTTAAATGAGATAACATCTATAAAGAACCTGGTGTGTTGTCAGGACATCATAGACACTTAATACCTTAAGTTTATTGTGAAAGATATTGGCCAACTGGCCATTTTGGTTTTGTTGTTTTATTAAAAAATGCTACTACACTCAGTAGCAGTGGAGGTAAAGGAAAAGAACAATATATTACAGATACCTCTGCAGGATAATCAACAGTACTAAATAACTGACTGGTTGGGCAGGAGTGAGAAAAAATAAGGAAGAGGAGAAATAGAGGTGAAATACCAGATTTGCTATGGAGATGGGTTGGCACTGCTATCTGATCTAATAGAGTGGACAGAACAGGTCATATGTGGATGGATTATAAATTCAATTTTCGGTTTCCTGTGTTCCAGAGGGCTACTGGTCATCCACATAGAGTTGTTGAATTGATAACTGACTGCACAGGTCTGAAATTTAGGAAAGATATAGGACTATACATATGTTTGTTAATTAAATGAATAGTTACATGCAGGTCAAGAGAGGTAAGTTAACACTAAACAACCTCTGCAGTAAGCATATTTCATATTTCATGTGTACATTTTTGCATAACCAATTGTCCATGGATAAAGGGATTAGCCTACTTTGCACCTGATTTGCATATGTCCTATTCTGAGGGGAAAAATTTTTTATTATTGTGAAATTTCAAGTTTACATTAAAGGAGACCCATGGCCATTTAACCAAACACAAAGATAGTTTCTAAAGATAAACTATTTGGGGAAGTATGAAAAAACTAGCCTCATGAAGCAAAATTTTCAGATGCTAATCATTTAGTAGTGATGTTTGTGAGTTTTAGTCAGAGGTATCTTAATCAGTACTAGTTATTAACCACAGATGGAGATGGTAGTTAGAAGATAAAGTGACTTTCCCCAAATCATTAATTCAACAACTAGTTTGTTTTATTTTGTTTTGTCAACTCTTAAGAAAGGCATTGCCCCGGTCATACTGTGAGATGACAAATTAAAACCAGAGGTAGTTCTCACCTTCAGAGAGGTCACGACTTCAAATGGGCTGATGATAAGGGGGACTACTATTACCGGGGAGATCCAGATTAGGCTCCCTGGCTGGGAGAGTGGGGAACAATTACTTCCAAGGAGCTGGCCAGGTGGGTTCATGTGGAGCCGGTGATTTTTGAGCTGCTTCCTAAAAGTTAAACATAATCTGTATATGTGCGGAAAATGGTTTGAAGAGGGCATTGTAAAGGGGAGAATGACAGAAGCAAAGGTATAGAGGTGGGGAAGAGTCGGGTACTTATGCAGAAGAGTGAAAAACTCAATTTGATGATGATTGAATATTAAAGTAGTGAGCAATGGGACAGAAAATGTAGATGAGGGTCAGACTGTGAGGGATTCTGAATACCAGGCTAAGGAATGCGCTCTTTATTTGATATTAGATCCTAGGACTCCATTGAAAGAACTTGAGCGGAAGAGAGATTGACTCTTAGAGCGAATTTCAAATGAACGATATTTGGGGACTTTCCTGGGGATAGTTTTTCTCATCATAAAGTCAAAGAAATAATATTTACTGCACAAGGATGGTTTTAAATGAGATAACCTATATAATGTGTTGGTTGGTAATAGGTTCCCTTCCGATTCTCTTTCCTGAGAGTGACCTGATAATATCCACCTGCTCCTCATTAAGACCCCAAGGGCAGCAACTGCAACAACACAGAGATATTAACAAGGCCAGGTGCTATAAAGGCAGCTGGAGACCCACAAGCAGGGATTTAGCAGATAAAGTCAAGGCAAGCAATAAAAAGAGAAAGGGGGGAAGAAATGTTTGCCAAGGGCTGTTGAAAAGAAATAAATTGGAAACCTGTTATGCATGTATCTGGGACACTGCTGTTACCTCAGGAAGGGAGTGGGGAGGAGGGCTTTCAGAGGAAGCTCTGGTGGGTCCTAGAGCACCCAGGAAACTGGCCCCCCAGTCTGTGCGTGTGTACATCTGTGTGTGTGTGGACACTGCAGCCCATCCCAGCTGTACTGGCTGGCAGAAGGGAGCTAGAGCTAATCACCGGGATTGTTTCATTTAGGAAAATTGCTCTCATCAAGTTGCAATTGTGACATCATAGCAGAGCAGTGTCTGCAGGCAAACTGACATATGCAAAGTTCCAACAGGGAAATCTGGGGAGACGCAGCAGGAGCCCTCAGGGCATCACTAACAAGAAACATATAGAATGGAAACAGCTGAAGTTGGGTCTCACTGCTGCAGGGGTTAAGTTCTTACCTGTACAGAAAGCCCCCTGAAGTAACCTCAGAGTGTGATCCAACTACCGACCTGCCCACTGAAGTATCCTCAAGCCAGCAGTGTCCATGGAACAATGTGTCCACTATTCAAGAACAGAACAAGAGGGACAGCACTTAACGTTTGCTCTCCAAGGAGACCAGAGTCTAGACAGAGAGAGACAATATGTCCTCTATGAGCTATGAGGTCTCCATGAAATATGCAGACAGATACTAAGGGATAGTGATGCTCCGAGGGGCCATATATAATCAATCTGCTATAATCAGGGAGTTTCCTGGAAGAGGCGTACATGAGCTGAAACTCAAAGAATAACAGGAAAACAACAGGGAAGCCAGCTAGGGTTGATAACATGAAGCGGACAATAATAAGGGTAGGTAATTAACAATGGCAAAACTAACTCAAAGACACAATGACTCTGCTCCTCCTGCTTAATGCTTTCACAGGTGTGACCTGCAAAACATCTACAGAATTTTAAAATAACGAATCACTGCCCTTCTTCCTAGCATATCTCCTCCAGAGCAAATACCCACCCTTCTGGAAGACCCTGTGAGGCAAACCTTCTGCCTGACTCTGGAAAAGGCATCCAGCTTCGGTGTCTCCTAAGCAGCCATGAATCATCCCAGCTCCCTACCAGAGATCCTGGGCAAAGAATTTTAGTTCTTCCAAAGAGCTGTGTATGAGGATGCAAGCTCCAGAGGGTTAAAGGATGTTATTAAATGAATAAATGAATGAACAGGATAGGTAAACCTTCCAAAAGACATTAAGCCGGGGGGCCCCATACATATCCTAATGAGAAGGGTTGGCAAACTGTTTACACATACAAATATCTGTTGAATTACTGAATTAAATAATGCAAGAATCAATTACTGAATGAGTAACTAAATGAAGGAAAGCATATGCTACTTTTAAAACTCTCAGAGTTTTGATCCCTGAGGAAAGTCTTCCTGAAGGCATATGCTGAGCAAGCTTGATAAGAGCTGAAGTTTCTAGTTCCCCTCTCAGGGTCGTATAGGGCACCTAACCCCATTCATACCCCCAACCCCAACTGCCTGTGTACACAAAATCCACCTTATGTCACGTTTCATGAAACCTAGTAAGTCACCTAGTGAGCTTTTACATACATCAAAGCCAGCCCATTTTGTAGACGAGAAAAATGATACTGGTCTAGATCGAGTTTGAGCTGCAAAAATTTTAGGATTCTATGATTTTCCTACCACAGCTTTAATTCTGAGACCCTGGGAATATGGCGACTATTGGCTTATCACCAAAGCATTGTTGACTGTGCCAATTCTCCACAATGACCCTACCCAAATCCCCAGGGAGTAGCTTTCAACTCAACCAACCAGCCCACCAGCATACTTGGACAAGCTCAAGGTTTTTGTGGCATTTAATTTATTTAAGCTATATAAAGTATACGTTTTGATGTGGCTCCTAGTGGTAGATATTCTCCTCCATTCATAAACCAGTGTTTAAAATGCTGAAGACCCACTCTGCCTTCAGTGGCCTTAACTTTCCACTGAGAGTTTTGTTTAGCTCATAAATCTCAAGCCTCAGTCTTGGTCTTCTGGATATGAGCAGACTCTTTCCCTGGAAACTTGTATCCTGTCTGAGAAATAAGCACAGCCCCATGCTAGGGAGCAACATAAAAATGAGCTCATCCCAGCAGAGAAAGATTGGCCTATTAGACATTCATCTCAGCCTTAGCCATAGGCAGAGCAGGAGGCAAGCAGAGTGCCAACTGCTATTGAAGTCAATGATGAGACATGGTGACCGTGTCCAAGAGGTGACTCTGGTAAGGCAGAGGGTGGCAGGAGGGCTGGGAGGTGGGCTGGCTGCCTGGAGCGCTCGGGCCTAATTTCCTTTACCTTCATGCTGTCACTCACAGCCCTTTATATAGCACCAATGTCATGCCACATCAGCTGCACCTGTGCCCGTGTGATGACTTCCAAACTCAGATAAATACCATCAACAGACATCAGGATGATGGGCACAATAGAGCTCCCTAGTGATTGATCTGTTTGTTTCCATCCTAGGGCTGTGGGTCTATTAAATAAACACTGGTAGTTTGAAGGAAAAGCAGGAGAAATGACTATTGGGTGGCTTTTATATTTCTTGTTCTGTTTGGATGTTGCTGTTGTTTTTTGCTCTTTGGATTTTTTCTTTCTTTCTTTCTTTGTTTTTGGTATGAATGATTCTCTTCAGACAAATAGATCCGGACATAAGCAGCAGGACTTTATTTGCCAGCTCAAATTCCTTAGTGAATATACTCCACAGCTGGCAAGATGTCAATGATTAGCTTATTTCCCTGCATTCTGATTGAGCAAAATTCTGCTCTGTGGACAGATTAGACATGAGAAGTAGAGGGGCCACATGATCTTCCCCAGGGACCTTTCCCATGAATGCCCCCAAGGCCAGTCCTCTCATGCCAGGCTGGTAGATAGAGTCTGAGATGGAGCACACTTTTTTTTCTTATTTTGCACAAAAAACTAGGGTTTGAGGGCAATATTATGCCTTGCTGTTGCATAATCCATTGCATTTTGGTTATTTAATTCCCAGAGGAAATTATTTTTTATTAATTTTTTTCAGTTTATTTATTTATTGTGGGGGAGGGGCAGAGAGGGAGAAAGATAGAGGGAGAATCCCAAGCAGGCTCTGCACTGTCAGCACAGATACCTATGCGGGGCTCAAACTCATGAACTGCAAGATCATAACCTGAGTTGAAATCAAGAGTCAGATGCTTAACCAACTGAGCCACCCAGGCACACCATCAAAATGAAATTATTTATAAGAAAAAAATGTTTATACTATTTCAAATATATAGTTAGAAGTAGTAAGAAACTCTAAACCATAAAAAAGCCACCCTCCTCCAATCTTTTTAAGTGTTTTTTTCCTAGTTTTTAAAATCCTGGAAAAAAAATCTATTCACAATCAGGGAGTCCCTTTTATTATCTGTTCACCCAAGAAATTTCCTTAATTAGTTTGTTACTATTTCTTTACCTGTAAAATGCAGATGATATCACTAAGGATTTCATAAGGGTAGTAACTCAAAAGCTATTTCAAGAGTCACTTCTTCATTATAGCCCTGCAAGAACACTGTGCCTTGGAGAACCACGATATCAACACCAGATATATGAGAACTTGGAGCACCACAAGTCGACTCTGTCTGCTTCTTCCCCACCTCTGTCTGCATCCTCCCCACCAGGCCCGAACTGAACGACCCAAGAAACAATGTGGAAGGAGCCTGCATTCCTTGCAGCAATTAGTAGGTTCTCAAAGGTGAGGTCGTTACTCCCAGATTCTGCTCCTCCATTCTCTTGTGATCAGCCTAAAATTAAGGCATAAGAAGTTGGAACATAAGACAGTCTGTGCATTGTGAGAAAACTCCCTCCAGTTTTCTAAGTTTCGTTGAGAAATGTGTGAAGAAGGGCAAGTGACCCCCTCCTACACTGCTCCCTATCTATAGTTGTGCTACTCGAGGTGTGGTCTGTGCACCAGGGCCGGTGTGTAAGCTTCCTGTCAATGATCTGCAAGGAGATCAATACAGACATTAGAAGTAAACGTGTCAATACCTGTGTAGCAATTTGGCATTGTCAAAACATCCAGGAAGGAATCTACAGACTCACCTATTTTGAACAGTGTGCAGATTAATCTGGATGTTGTCCGACTCGGATGGCAAATCACATTGCTCACCTGTCCTCAGTCGTGTGTACTAGGATATATCTATTCATGTCCGACTGGAAGTCAAAAATCCTATACAGATGATGGGACGTAGGTAGGTAAGTAGGAAAACTGAACAGGCCTTTTGCCATAGACAGTCTGAGAAGCACAATGCTATCATATTCACCAAACTTATAAATTTCTCATTCATTGTCTTTTCTGATAGATTGATTATAAACTTCGGGAGGAGAGAAACTGTACCTGCCTTCTTTAATGCTCCACCACCAAAACCTAGCACAATTCCTGATTTGTTGAATGAATGAGTGAATGTTTAGGATTCTGCCTCCCTCTCAGGTTTGGCAGCCATTAAATATCAAGAGAAAGCAACCACAGTGCATTTGTCAAGTCAAGTCACAAGCTCTCATTCTCCCCACTTAGCCAGTCTTCAGTGTTAGGGCAAAGAGACAGGAGACTCCAGTAAACATTTCCAAATGTATAAGTCACACCTCTAGAGAAATACAATTTCCTCTATAGATTCCATTTCATCACTACACCTTCAGGATCATAGCTGAAAAAACAGAGTACAAGTGACATTTCTTATTATAAAGTACTTATTCTTTGGGTGTTATCCGTGTCCCATAAACATGTCATGGGTCTTGGTAGGCTTCAGAGAGTAAATGAGGCTAAAGTTTAAGGGCTGCTGACATTACCAAAAAACTCCACAAAAGTCATGATCTCATTGCCCCAGAGGATATAGGAGAGACATACCACATTCAACATATCATAATATTTTGATTTAAAATATATTTTGTTGACAAGTAGTAAAAAGAGAAAGCATTAGGTTAGAATCCACAGTGGCTCCCCCCTGAGGTCATCTAGGTCCCTCAGGGGAACTGGAAAGGGGGGTGGATGCTCAGGTTATCTGTTGCTGCAGAGCAAAGCCCTCCAAAGTCAAATGACATAAAAAGCCAACCATGTAATTATGCTCACAGATTTTGAGGAATCAGGAATTCTGATAGGGTATGGTTGTCTCTGCTCCACAACACCTGAGATTCTAGCTAGAAAGATTCCAATAGCTAAGAACTTCCCAAATAACTGAAGACCAGAATCGTGGAGATGTCTTCCCTCATAGGTTTGGTACCTGAGTCAAGATGACACAAAAGCTGGACTTGGCTGGGACTGTTGGCCAAAGCAACTCTATGGATATATGGTCTCTCTCTAGGGCCTGGGCTTCCTCACATCATGGCAGTCCCAGGGTAGCCAATCTCTTACAGGATGTCTCAGGACTCCAAGACTTCCTGAAAACAAAGGGGAAGGTACCTGGCCTTTGAGGACCAAACCTCAGAGATGACATATGTCACTGTGGCTGTACTGTATTGGCCCAAAAAGGCACGGGTGCACCCAGATTCAAGGGGACGTATCTAGGCCCCACCTCCTGATGGGAGAAGTGTCAAAGAATGAACAGCCATATTTTAAAACTTCTCCAGTGTAGAAAACTCCTGAGATTTTAGTGATTACCAGCCAGGGATGCTGAAGATCCTACTGAGCATGTGAGAGTTTTGCACCTCAAAGAACTGGCCTTCCCAGGATGTCAGGAATGCCTGTTCCTACAAACTCCAGATCCTTAAATTTCAAAAGCTAGAGGGGTGCCTGGGTTGCTCAGTCGGGTAAGCATCCAACTTCGGTTCAGGTCACGATCTTGTGGTTTGTGAGTTCAAGCCCCGCATCGGGCTCTATGCTGATAGCTCAGAGCCTGGAGCCTGTTTTCAATTCTGTGTCTCCTTCTCTCTCTCTCTGCCCCTCCCCTGCTCACACTTTGTCTCTTTCTTTCTCTCAAAAATGAATAAACATTAAAAAAAATTTTTTTAAGAAAGCTGGAGAGAAGCCATTTCACCCAAGAACACCATCCCTCAACCTATCTGTTTTGCAGAAGAGGAAACCGAGGCCTGGGATTGATCAGTTGAAATTAGACACCAGACCTCTTTCTTCTTCCAAGTTGGGTAGTCCTAACCCTTCTTTGAGATGACGTACTTTCTCCAAGTAAATCCATGTTAAAATTCCTAGTGTACAAAACCATTAATGGATATTAAAACTGGTAGTGAATATATGATGAGTAACAGGATATTTATATGGTTTCAAAGTAGATGCCCACACATCATTTACTAATAGGCAAAAAGAGGAACTTTACAATGGGAAATCTGGTGGACAGCACCCTGACCCAGTGATCAAAGTGACAAATGAGCATCACTTGACTCCTGAGAGAAGGCCCCGAGAAGGCATAACATCACTTCTATGACATTCCTGCCCGAAATAAACAAACTACATCTAATCATGATTGAGGAACTTCTACAAATAATTGGGCTGTTTTTCAAAATGTGCAAGATTACAAAAGATAGTCTCCTTCCTTGCAAGTAATTTTTAAAAGATACTGTATTGATAGACACACACACACACACACACACACAGAGGAGAATGATGAAATAAATGGATATAATACAAACAGTCAGAAAATTTTAAAAGGTCCCTGTACTATTCTTGCAACTTTTTTGTAAGTTCTGTATATGCTTGAAATGATCTCAGAATAAAAAGTTACATAATCAGCAACAATAAAATGTGTTTGTGAATCTTGAGGTGGCGTTTTTCCAGGCTACTGCGATGAAGTCCATTCTTTAGCTCCCCAAGCAGTAATGGTTTAAACAAACCACAATGTCCGGAGCTCTGCCCTCACACACTCACACAGTAGCTCTGTTTGGCCATCGAGACTTCAGGGGAAGATAGCAACCACAGTACTTCAGGACACAAATGGGCCTGACTTATCGATCTTTTAGGTCATGTCTTACTTAGGTTGCAGGTAAAATTGCTTTAATGAAGAGACCCCAAATCCAGAGGCTTAAATAACATAGGACTTCACTTCTCTCTCATCAAGTCCAGAAAGGCTGGGCAGCTCTGCCACCCTCAATTTGAAGCCTCCGTCTCTGTCCAAAGGAGCAGCTTCAACTGCCATTTCCCAGCCAAATGGGAGAGGAAAAGAAAGAGTGAAAGACACACAGCTTCATTATACTCAGTCTGGAAGTTTGCATACATCACTTCCATTATCACTTTCTTGGCCAAAATTTAATTACATGCCACAGCTAGACTGTAGGGAGGCTGAGTAATCAGTCTCTAACTGGGTGGAAGTGGGCCATGTTCCCAGCTAAAACTCAGGGTGGGGGCAATGTTGTATTATTAAGAGGAAGAGAGTAAGAAAAGATAATGGTCGGTAATTAGAGATTCTGCCCAGGGAACAGAGATTGGAGGGCTTCTACAGGACCAGCAGAGCATCTCAGTGATGTTTCCAACAGGGGTATGGATTTCTGGGGGAGGTGGGAAATTAATGGAAGACATTGGGCTCCCAAAATAGGCACTGTCCTGGTCGGTGCCCATATGAATAAATTATTTAAGTAGCTATAAGATTTCCAGAGATCCAAGGTGTTCTACTTTGCAGACAAAGACCGATCAAGGCTTTCTCTGCCATGGAGAGTTAAGATCGCCATGGTCAAATTATTTTCATTCTGTCAACAAAATACAAGGTCTTTACAAAAACAAAGTTGTTCTCTTTCATGCATGCATTCACATCCACATGCACACACACATGCACACTCAATGTAAGGCTGTTCCAGGACTCTTGGAGTCCTCTCTTAGGGATTCTCTTCATTGATTAGGAGTGCTAGGAATATTTATACTGCCTACTTTCACTTACTTTATATGATTGCTAAATGGTTTCTGTAAAATAACAGGCAAATTACTCAACATTGCTTTTTAAGGGACTATGTCTTGACTTGTCAAATTTATGAGTGGCTAAATTGCTTTATGTACATCTGAAAAAATAACTTATCCCAGAACAGGCAAGCTAACACATTTGTATTCTACTTGATTAGAGCTTTGCTTCATTTTTGAGGATTTTTTTTCTCAACATAGCATTCCAGAATGTGATGTTTTCTTCCCCCCCTTTTTTCTCATATCTCTGTAGGATGCAGGCAGGTCCATGGGCAGACTGCAGTGGGCTCTGCCTTTTCTGTCCAGCTTCGCTGTATCCTAAGGAGGCTGAGAAGAAGATAACAAGAGTATAGGAGAGTACTGTCTGCTTCATTAGAATTCCCAGTTGGGTGGCACCCAGTTGGTTCACTCATTTGAGCTTCCAACTTTAGCTCAGGTCATGATCTCATGGTTCGTGAGTTCAAGCGCCATATCAGGCTGGCTGCTGTCAGTGCAGAGACTGCTTCAGATCCTCTGTCCCCCTCTCCCTCTGCCCTCCCCCACTTGTGCTTTCTCTTAAAAGTAAAAATAAAAATTAAAATTAAAATTAAAAAAAATCCCCAGTTGGCCATTTGAACCTGAAGATGTGTGGACCACCAAGGCATATTAGTCATAGAGCATGAGAAAAAGACAGGGATACTTATGCATCAGGATACTAAAGATCTGAAAGCCTTCAAAGTGCCACAAAGAGGCTTTGAAAGTCACCATGATTCCCTACAGACCAACCTCGGGACTCTTCTTAGGCCCCAGATCTGGAAATAGTGACCCCTTCTCCCTGCTGGTAACATATCCCATTGTCCCGCTAAGACCACCAGGCTCCCTGTGACTGCCTCTTCAGCCAGTCCTTCTGCCTTGATCCAGTCACAGCCCCACACCAAGGACTTTCAGAAAGGCTATCAAGACTAGCCCATGCCACAGACTTCTCCATGTCAAGAGCAGGGGCATCCCTAGATCTAATTGCCAGTTCCATGGCTTTAGCATCTCTGCCCACTCTGTTTTTGTTTTTTTTTTTTTAATTTATTTATTTTGAGAGAGAGAGTGCATGCATGCACATGAGCTGGGGAGGGACAAAGAGAGAAGGAGAGAATCTCAAGCAGGCTCCATACTGTCAGCACGAACCCCAACGCAGGGCTCTATCTCATGAACTGTGAGATCATGACCTGAGCTGAAATCAAGAGTCAGACGTTTAACCTACTGAGCCACCCAGGACCCTCCCCCCATTCACTCTGCTTTTCAATGCCTCATCCTCAACCAGGGATTGGCAGTGGAAGCAACAGAGGGCAGTCAAATGAAGAAGTGGCATCATGTAATGGTCACAAGTATGGTGTTGGAGTAGGATTGCCTGGGTTTGCATCCTGGTTCTGCCACTTTCTAATCCTGTGACCTATGCAAAGGATGCCTCTCTGCCACAGTTTCCTTCTTATTAATATCTGATAATAGTATCTCCTTCACAAAATAGTGTAAATTTAAATTACTTAATATATGCAAATCATGTAGAGCCATGCCTGACATAAATAAGGCTTGATAAGCAATAGCTATCACCATCATTATTATTGTTACTATTATTATGAAATCTGACAATTTGAAGATCATTAATGACCTTGTCCAAAGCAATTTCAATAAACCAATGGGGACATACAGACCAGTGTGATGTGGACAGATGAGTGAATGGCAAGTGAGAAAGTAGAAACATGGAATTTGGTCAAGAGGAGGCAAACAGATAAAAGGTAACTAAGGAAGGCCCAAAAAGGAATCAATTCATTCTTTTGCCACAAAATACTCTTACAGAAAAATTGTTACAAGGCTTTGGTAATTCTGGTGAAGTCATATAAATTTAAAACAATCTATTAAGAGCAATGAAAATATTAATCATAACTTAAGCAAAATGCTTCAAACTTTACAAAATAGTTTATGTATATCTCACTTTATTCTTTTTTTAAATTTTATTCAAATTCAAGTTAGTTAACATAAGTATAATAATGGTTTCAGAAGTAGAATTTAGTGATTCATCACTTACATAGAACACCCAGTGCTCATTCTAATGAGTGCCCTCCTTAATGTTCAACAGACATTTAGCCCATCACCCCACCCAACACCCCTCTATCACTTTATTCTTAAGTCTGAGGATACAGGGGGGGCTCCCTGATGCAATTTTACACAAGGGAATCAAGTCTTAGAAGAGATGCCTTCCATCCTGGGTAACCCTCTCTTTCCTCTCTAAATGATTAATATTGCAGAAATGCTTATGTCTGTCACCCCAATACTCACAAACCTCAGAGAATCTCTATTAATGACAGCAAGTGTATTTTCTGAGTTTGGAAGTAAAGAATAGCAACAATTTGCTAAGAGCCTGCTTGGCCAAGCTTCTTAACTCAGGAGGGTCCTGTAATAGGATCTCCCACATTATTCCTTCTTGCCGACCCAGGGTCACGAGTGCAGGTGTATTTGCTCATAGCCTGGTCCCCCATGCAGAACCTCACCATCCTCCACTTCTGTTTACTTTTGTTCTTTTTCCACTGCCCCCCCAACACCTGAGCTGATGGTGAAAGACCCTCCTTTGTACTCCAGAATGTTGAGCACCTGGGCGTTCATTCAGGATGTCATCACCCCCACCCCATAAGGTGTTTGCATAGGGATCTTACCTTTGTGTGGGACTCTGAACTGGGGAAAGTTCTGCCTCCTCACAGGCCTCTAACTTTCTGTACCAACAGGCCTCACACCTGTCGCCAAATGTCTCGCTCTCTGCTCTCCTTCCTCTGGTGATCTGTACAAAGCCCTATCGACTTAACGGTGCGTGTTCCCTTCAGCATTTCTCCTCCTCGCAACTCCCTGGGGTCTTTCTGTCTAAATGTAACAGGTTCTGTGCTGATAGACAACACTGGCCAGATAAACTTGGCAGCGACTGGTGTTTACAAGGTCACTCTAGGGATCCATCCAGCCAAGCAGGGCTGGGGCAGGGGACACCAGCTGCCCCAAGAGGCCCTCCCATCTCTAAGTGTGGGTCTGACACTTGCTCACCCAGGACTTTGGCTTATCAAGCATGATACATTGCAGAGCACTTCAGGCTCCTTGCTCTTTCTCCATCCATGACAGAGCTGCCGTTTAAAAGCTCTCCTTGGATATTTGAAGCATTTTAAACATTCTGTTGTAAAGAGGTTTGGCTCTTTGTTTTACATTTCTCTGGACACAAGCAGCAGCTTTAAAACTACATTTAAATACAGTGGGGAGTAGGAAGGGGTTGTAAACTTCAGAGCTTACATTAAAGAAATTCTCTAAATGCAATTTCCTTTATTAGGAAAAGGGAGGATGTCACAGAATTAAGAGGGTAGATGCATTAGATGTCTATTGCTGCTATAACAAATTTTACAAACTTAAAAAAAAACACAAACCTATTATCTCAGAAATCTGAAGCATGTCTCAGGAGGCTAAAACCAGGAAGTAGGTGGAACCGCATTCCTTTATGAAGGCCCTAGGGGAGACTCTGGTCTTTCCTAGCTTCTAGAGGGTGCTTACAGCCCTTGACTCATGGTGTCTTCCATCCTCAGAGCCAGCAATGGCACACTGAGTTCTTCTGACAATGAATTTCTGTGAGCTTCTCCACAGACACATTTCCTTCCGACTCACTCTCTTCATTTTAAGGACTCTTCTGATCATATCGGTCCCACCAGGATAATTCTCTATTTTAAGGTAAGGTGATTAGCCACATTAATTCCATCTGCAACCTTAATTTCCCTTTGCCATGTAACATAATATATTCACAGATTCTAAGGATTTGGATATGGACATCTTTAGGGAAGGGAGGGAAGGATTCTGCCTAACACGATCAGTATAATTGGAGATGTGCTGGCCTCACAGTGTAGTGAGCTTGGCGTTGAACCTAAAATTGGGAAGACAATTTCAGGGTAGTCTGCACGATCCCCCACCTCCTCCCAGGCACCCACATCCAAAATGGGTCTGCTGAGGTTCTAGCCACATAGGCTAATCAACACTCAGGTCCCAAGGGTACAAGCCAGAGAGTAGTGTCCTCTGTGATGTGGAAAGAGCTCTGGTAACTAATCTGTATAGAATTCATGGAAGTGCACTTTCTCTAACCTGCTCTCCCTTAAACAACTACTTGCTTAATGAATCCTCTCCATGTCTTGGGGAAATCACATTGACTGATGGCATGGCACACTGAAGGCTCTCTGCTCGTTGGCTAATTTCTGATATATACTAACACTGTCAGTTCCACCAGTTGAGTTGGATACTCAGCCATGTCAATAGTGATTGCACGCCAACCTATTAATTCCAGCTGGATATGGTCTCGTGATAATGTAATTTAACTAAATGTCACATAAACCAGTGAAAGATCATGAACAGAGTTGCTATATGTATACCAAGTGGAATGCGATAGAAAGAGTCGATAAAGATGAATGACTTCCACAACAACCACAAAAAAAGAACCAGGCAAATTAGTTGGTAAAACAACTATAAAAGACAGGGAATAAAATCATAAAAATTTCAGAGCATTTTGCCAAAACAAAATACACAGAGATGGAGCCAGTAGTGGGAAACTAGAGACCATGCAGAAACTGGCAGAGTGGGAGCACAATGGGAACACAGTGGGGGAAGCCACTGGAGATCGAAACAAGCAGTGTAAGGGGGCCGAGCCTTCCTCTTAGTGGCTGCAGAATGGGTGGGTGAGGTCTGACTGATGTGCAAATCTCATGCAGGCACCCGAAGATTCATTTAAGGAAGGCGTGAAAAGTGCTGTACAGATAAGAGGATTATTTCTAAAAGGCAAAGCAAGGTGAGTGGCACATCCCCTTCGCAGTCACAGCAGTGAGTGGCTGCTCCTTCAAATCCTCTCTGCCTTCCTGCCTGGAAGTAGCACGAGTTATTGGAAACTCCACTCTGTCTGCAAAGCCTGTGTGTGATCCCAGGCTGACAGATGGGGCCATCGAAATAATGCTTCTCTGAGAAACTACTTCCAGAAAATCCCAGCTCTTTGCTTGGTAACCTTACCCCTTTGAAGACAGTTATTAATTTTGGGAATACCAAAGAGCATCTGGTGGCACATCTTCTGACCTCATCCTCCTTCTTGCTCACGAGCATGTCCCGAGAAGAAAATAAATACTTTCTTTAGTCATAGCCTTAAAGCCTTTAATGGGCCTTGTGCCCATACATACAAAGGAGTCAGACCCAAATGAATTCAAGACAGAGGAGGAAGACAAACCCAGAGCCCTAGTGTCACATTTAACCTGCCTTTCCTTTCTCTGTGGGTTTTCTATCAGTCAGAATGAAGTTGCCATCTGTGAGCCTCAGGTCCACGGCTACTCTAGAAGAAACAGTTGGGTCACTGGGATGAGCTAGAATTCTGGTATATATGTGCAGATGCCAAGCAAAATGTATTGAATCCATACAGATTCTACAGAATCCAAAACATATAGAATCTAGCCCTTATCAGCCCCAGTCCTAAAGGAGCGAGGCAAATGTAATTGCATGGAGATGGGTCAAGATACAGATATTTTCATGTAATTTCAAAACCAGAAAATAAAGCAATACATTTAAAACCCAAACATGATGATTGAAGATCGAATGAAGAAGGAAAGAGTGTAAATGATATAAACATCTCATATACTGAACAAATCAACAAATGATATTTGAAGTTAGTAAATCATTTCTAGGTTACACTGGGAGAATCAGAGATAGAAATACTGAAAAGAAGATGCACAACAGGGAAGCGTGTACAGGCTGAATTTGTATGGAAGTAGTAAACGATCCACAAAACGTGCATCAAACATTTACAAATGTGTTCACATCGAGAAGGAGGTGGAAAGTGGCTGAGAAGAGAGTATGTTACTTCTCGCTTTGCCTGACCTCTGTGCCATGCCCAGTGCACACGTGTTCCCATTGAAATTAAAAACTGGAAAATTGGAAATAAGTATTTATGCACTTGTAAAGTAAAATATTATGAAACTATTCAAAATGTCATTGTTGTGGAGGACTTAATGGCATGGAAAATGTCCGTAATATGTGGCCAAACTTGTATGGCCATTGTGGCCATTGGCAAGAATCTGAAGATGGTTTAAAGTTCACATGTGGCTATCGTTGAAAGTGCCGCTATGAACATTGGGGTACATGTGCCCATATGCATCAGCACTTTTGTATCCCTTGGATCAAGAAGATGTGGTTCATCTATACAATGGAATACTACATGGCCATGAGAAAGAATGAAATCTGGCCATTTGTAGCAAAGTGGATGGACCTCAAGGGTGTCATGCTAAGCGAAATAAGTCAGGTGGAGAAGGACAGATACCATATGTTTTCACTCATAGGTCTAACAGGAGAAACCTAACAGAGGACCATGGGGAGGGGAAGGAGGAAAAAGAGTTAGGGAGAGGGAGGGAGACAAATCATGAAAGACTCTTGAACACTGAAAACAAACTGAGGGAGGAAGGGGGAGGGGGAAAGGAGAAGGGAGAGATGGTCATGGTGGAGGGCACTTGTGGGGAAGAGCACTGGGTGTTATATGGAAACCAACTTGACAATAAACTATAAAAAATAAATAAATAAAATGACTTTAGAGATCAAAAAAAAGAAAAAATGTGATAAGGAGATATTTAAATAAATAAATAAATAAATAAATAAATAAAGTTCACACGTGGGCAAAATAAGCCTGACCACATTCAAACAAATTGTTTCATTTGTGGCCTGATATATGTTTTAAATCACTTATTTTATCAGTTATAAAATTTCTTAAAAACTTGCTGGAAACAATCAAGTTAAAATGAAAGTATAAAAATTGTAGCAAAGTACCCACGTTGTTGATCCCCTAGTGATAACACTCTAGTGTACAGTCTTTCAGGTATTTTTCTACAAATTTACAAATTTTCACTCTATACATATATACACACATATAGACATGCACACATATGATTCCATTAAACAAAATAGAATAATACAATTCCTACTACTCTACAAAAACTATAGGAATGCTTCAAAAATATCTGTGTCATTCTAGCACAAGGACTTTGATAATTTTTTCTGTACCCTTCTAGGTTTATAACTGCCATATAGTGAAGATAGTGTTTAAAATATGATCAAAATTATAAAACTTTTGAATTTAAAATGAGTTCAAAGACAATTAGCTTAAAAAGCCCAAAAGGCTTTATTGAGTTAACAATAAGTTTAAAAAATGAAATTAATTTTAAAGCATTGATTTTTTTCCCTAAAAGAGTAAGACATTTAAATTGTTTTTTAATTCAGTGTTTCAACTCAAGAAATAGAAATTAACTTGATTTAGCCTTTCTTCAGTGTTTGCAAATAGGTCTTAATATTCATATGGCCTAAACAGCGCAGCATGCCAACTCCTGGTCATTAGCTGGCCCCCAGAATGCTGAACTGGGCAGTCAGCAGGCTTGCCTTGGACAACACTGCTTGGGAATCGGTGATAAGGGAGGAGTGCCACTTAGTGCTTGAGACTCCTAAAGCATCACTGGAAGTGATGGGGCTGTGCATACATCCCTTTAAAAGGATGGCACTGAAGTGTTAGGCTAACCTTTGTTCCAGGTTAATCTAGTTTTGGAAAAGCTTCAGTCACCAGCTCTAATTATTGCCACCCTCTGGAAGTCTGCCATCCTAGTTTCAGTATCTACTATTTTCTTCTTGTGTGCTTCCTCTTGACGCAAAGACCCTGCCTTCATTGGGAACTGAGTCCAGTGGCCCCTCTGGGACACTGACACATTATGACCGTGTGTGAGAAGAGGATGGGCCATGCTCCTAAATGAGGCAACAGAGTGGGGAACGCAGGCTTCTGATTAGGCAATATGATTCCCGGAAGCATTTATTAAACCTACCTGATGTGGGGGCGCCTGGGTGGCTCAGTCGGTTAAGAGTCCGGCTTCGGCTCAGGTCATGATCTCACGGTTTGTGGGTTCAAGCTCCGCGTCAGGCTCTGTGCTGACAGCTCAGAGCCTGGAGCCTGTCTTCAGATTCTGTGTCTCCCTCTCTCTCTGACCCTCCCCTGCTCGCACTGTCTCTCTCTGTCTCTCAAAAATAAATTAAAAAAAAAACAAAAAAAAAGCCCTACCTGATGTGTAAAGCATACGCGTCAGTGAATCAGGTTTTTGTGTTCCAAGCCTAGGGCCCTTCAGGTAATAATTAGATGATCTTAGGTAATTGATCTAACCTCAGAGTGACTCAGTGTCTTAAATGCAAAGTGGGGACAACAAATACTACCTGGGTAATATAGTTTTTTAAATGCTATCTTGATGCAGTTTTGAGGCCCAGGCTAGAGGCTAATAAGTTTCTGTTCATTTATTTTTTTAAAGTTTATTTGAGAGAGAGAGAGAGAGAGAGAGAGAGAGAGAGGAAGCAGTAGAGAGACAGAGGGAGAGAGAGAATCCCAAGCAGGCTCTTTACCATCAGCACAGAGCCTGAGGCAGAGCTTGATCTCTTGAACCATGAGTTCATGGTCTGAGCCGAAATCAAGAGTCTGAAGCTGAACTGACTTAGCTACCCAGGAGCCTAGTTCCCTTTCTTGAGAAGCCAGTTGAGTCCACACCCCAACTACCTCCCTTATCAAGCACTCCTACTCCCCGGCCTTTATAACTCACCTGATCATTTGAGGGCCAGGTAATAGACAACCCTTTGCTAGCCTTTAAGATGCAGAGCCTGTTGAAAGATTTTAAATTAGCTTGCCCTAAATCTGCTTGCCCTGCCTAGCTCTTTCTGTAAAAATCACAACGTGCTTGCCTACCATTCCCTTCCCTCCCTCTCTTTGGTGACAGACCCTCATGCTTCCCCTGACTGGTCCTGCATGGCATGCTCTATTCTCCCCAGGGGAGCATCAGTATAACAAAACTGTAAAACTCCTTCTGGTTTCTCTCCCTTTACATGTGTCTGGACTCACCATACATATGGTTAAAAGAGCCTGCCCTCCATAACTCAGAGTGATTTGGAGACATGTCAAGATAATGGATATGAAAGCCCGTGAACAGGTGGAGGGATTACAGTCATGTAATATGGCCTGAAGTGCCCTCTTCAGTAGTGGAGGGAAGCATAATATCAGGTGACATATGCGCGTTTCGGTAGATATCATTAGTGCTCATCAGTATTGAATTCTCTCCTTACTGGGCACACTAGAGACCCTATCTCTTAGCTCTCTTGCACCTGAACAAAGCCAATTGACTATTTCTGGCCAAAGGTTATGAGTGGAAATGACATGTTTCACTTCCAAACTGAGGCAAGGGAAAACCCTGAAAGATATTCTAACTCTATCTCCATTCAGCATTGGGTATGGGAACCACGCATGGAGATTGCAGAACCAACCATAACACCTAACAGCCTAGATCTTTGACTCAGTACATGCTTGGGAGCACCTGAAGGTTAAGATGACCTCTAGCAAGTTTTACTTGAGTGAGAAATAGATTTAGGCTATATTCTGCTGGAATTTGGGGGTGTTTTATAGATATTTAAAAACATACACACACACATTAAGAATAGCAATATGGCTATAGATTCAACAACTTCAAATAAAATGGGAAACATGTTTTAAAAACACAATTTACCAAAAGAGCAGAAAAAGAAATGGGAAATCTGAATAGCAGTAAGTCTATTAAAACAATTGAACTTAAAAAAATTTTTTTAATTTTTTTAAGGTTCATTTTTGAGAGAGAGAGAGAGAGAGCATGAGTAAGGGAGGAGAAGGGGGGGGAAGGACAGAATCTGAGACAGGCTCCAGGCTCTGAGCTGTCAGCACAGAGCCTGACATGGAACTATAACTCAGGAACGGTGAGATCATGACCTAAGCTGAAGTTGGACACTTAACTGACTGGGCCACCCAGGTGCCCCTTAAAATTTTTTTCTTTAATGTTTGTTTATTTTTGAGAGAGAGACAGACAGAGCACGAGCAGGGGAGGGGAAGAGAGAGAGGGAGACATAGAATCTGAAGCAGGAGCCCAATGTGGGGCTCAAACTCATGACCCGTGAGATCATGACCTGACCTGAAGTCCAATGCTTAACAGACTAAGCCACCCAGGCACCCCCCAAACAAGTGAACTTTTAATTAAAAACCTGTTAATAAGGAAAACTCCAAGCACAGGTGTTTTCACTGGTGAAATCTATCAAACATTTAAGAAAGAATACCATTTCTACACCAGGACCCTTTCTCTAAAGATAAAATGTAAGAATACGTTTGCAATTCTTTTTCATGTTATTTGGCTCTTCCTCACTGCTAGTTGATTTGTTTTCAATTTTCCTTGTTTTCTTGATTTTTAAAAATTTTTAATTCCAGTGTAGTTTGCATACAGTGTTATATTATTTCAGGTGTACAGTATAGTGATTCAGAAGTTCCATATATTACCCAGCACTTATCAAGATAAGTGGCAACCATCTGGTAACCATCAGTTTGTTCTCTATAGTTCATAGTCTATTGTGTTTTTTTTCGGGGGGGGGGTGGCTTGTTTTTTTTTTTTCATTTGTTTTGTTTCTCAAATTCTACATATGAATGAAATCATATGGTATTTGTCATTTTCTGATTGGTTTATCTCCCTTATTAACTCCATACTCTCTAGATCCATCCACGTTCTTGCATATGGAAAGACTGCATTCTTTTTTATGGCTGAGTAATAATTCTTTTATATATATACATATTCATATATATATACACACATATGCATATATATATATATATATATATATATATATATATCCCACTTCTTCTTTATCCATTTATCTATTGCTGGAAATCTGGGCTTTTACCATAGTTTGGCTATTATAAATAATGCTGCACCAAGCTTAGGGGTGCATATATCCTTTCAAATTACTGTTTCATATCCTTTGGGTAAATACCCAGTAGTGAAATTATTGGATCATATAGTATTTCTATTTTTAATTTTT
Source organism: Cryptoprocta ferox (assembly GCA_028646485.1). Lineage (NCBI taxonomy): Eukaryota > Metazoa > Chordata > Mammalia > Carnivora > Eupleridae > Cryptoprocta > Cryptoprocta ferox. The sequence goes on along the minus strand of CM053576.1, from coordinate 115,429,887 downwards.
GATGAACCTCCATACGGTCTTCCTCTGGGGCTGCGCCAGTTTGCCTTCCCACCACCAGTTCATGAGGGTTCCTTTTTCTCCACATCCTCACCAACATTTGTTGTTTCTTGAGTTTTTTATTTTAGCCATTTTGACAGGTGTGAGGTGATATCTTCTTGTAGTTGTGATTTGCATGTCCCTGATGATGAGTGATGTTGAGCATCTTTTTGTGTATCTGTTGGCCATCTGTACATCTTCTTTGGAGAAATATCTGTTCATGTTCTCTGCCCATTTTTTAATTAGATTATTTGTTTTTGTGGTATTGAGTGTATAAGTTCTTTGTAGATTTTGGACTCTAACCATTTATCAGATATGTCATTGCAAATATCTTATCCCATTCAGTAGTCTGTCTTTTAGTTTTGTTGGTTGTTTCCTTTGCTGTGCTGAAGAATTTTTTAAGTTTATTTATTTATTTTTGAGAGAGAGAGAACCAGGGAGGGGCAGAGAGAAAGAGAAAAAAAAATCCAAACTGACTCCACATTCAATGAAGCGCCCTATGTGGGGCTTGATCTCACATCCACAAGATCACTACCTGATCCAATATCAATATTTGAACATTTAACTAACTGAGTCACCCAGGCACCCCAGAATATTTTATTTTGATGAAGTCCAAATAGTTTATTTTTTGTTTTTTGTTTCCCTTGCCTCAGGAGAAATATCTAGAAATATATCGCTATGACTAAAGTCAGAGAAATTACTGCCTGTGCTCTCTTCTAGGATTATTATGGTTTTAGGTCTCACATTTACATCCTTAGTCCATTTTGAGTTTATTTTTGTGTTTGGTGTAAGAAAGTGGTTCAGTTTCATTCTTTTGCATGCATCTGTCCAGTTTTCCCAACACCATTTGTTGAAGATGCTGTCTTTTTCCCATTGGATTGTCTTTCCTCCTTTGTTGAGGATTAATTGACCATATAATTGTGAGTTTATTTCTGTCCTATTGATGTATGTGTCTATTTTTGTGTAGTGTTTTGATCACTACAACTTTGTAATATAACTTGAAGTCTGGAATTGTGATGACTCCAATTTTGTCTTTCCTTTTCAAGATTGCTTTAGTTATTTGGGGATTTTTGTGGATTCATACAAATTTTAGGATTTTTTTTCTAGTTCTGTGAAAAATACTGTAGGTATTTTGATAGGGATTCCATTAAATCTCTAGATTCCTTTGGGTAGTAAGACATTTTAAACAATATTTGTTCTTGCAATATAAGCATGAAACGTCTTTCCATTTCTTTATGTCATCTTCAATTTCTTTCATCAGTTCATCATAGTTTTCAGAGTACGGGTCTTTAACCTCTTTGGTTAAGTTTATCCCTAGGTATTTTTCTCCCTTTTGTGAAATTATGTAAGGGACTGTTTTATCGATTTCTCTTTCCGATGCTTCATTATTAGTGTATAGAAATGCAACAGATTTCCTATATATTGATTTTATATCCTGCAACCTTACTGAATTCATTTATCCATTCTAGTAGGTTTTTGGTGGAGTCTCTAGGGTTTTCTATATACAGTATCATATCATCTGCAAATGGTGAAGGTTTTACTTCTTCCTTGCCATATTTTGCAATTTATTTTATGTGGTTGGTATAATCCGGATACCAAAACAACTAGACAAAGATAGTATAAAAGAACTGAAGACCTTCATGAATATAGAGGCAAAATTCCTTAACAAAATATTAGCATATCAAATGAAGAAATGTATAAAAACAATAATATATCATGACAAAGTGGGACCTATTCAAGCATTAAAAGATTAGCATAAAATTTCAAAACCAATCAATTTGGTTTACCATATTGAAAAAATAGTGGAGGAAAAAAACACATATGATCCTATCAATAGATGTAGCAAAATCATTGGACAAAATGTAACACCTATTCTCTTCCTTTAACTTGGTAAAGAGTATCTGTGAAGAATCTATAGCTCACATAATATTTAATGGTAACAACAAAACTATTTCCCATTAAGGACAAAAAGAAGGCAAGGGTGTTTTCTCTCACTACTACTATTCAGCATTGTACTCAAAGTTCTAAGCTAGCTCAATAAGGATAGAAAAAAAAGGCATACAGATTGAGAGAAAGAATAAAAATGTTTATTTTCAAAGATGACATAATTTATATGAAGAAATTCTAATACATCTAGAGAATAATCTTTTTTTTATTAGAGAGAGAGAAAGAGCACAAATGAGGGAGAGGGGCAGAAGGAGAGAGAGATAATCTTAAGCAGGTTCCACATTCAGTACTGAGCAATGTGAGGCTCAGTCTCACCACCCTGGGATCATGATCTGAAGCAAAATCAAGAGTTAGAGGCTCATCCAACTCAGTCACCCAGGCACCCATTAGAGAAAACCTTAGAGCTAATAATGAATTGAACAGAATTTCAGGAAACGAGATACAAAAATCAATTATATACTAAGAAAAAGCAAATTAAAAATTGAATTGAAAAAATTACTATTTAGAATAGCATCCAAAATTAAATACTTAGGAATAAATCTAACAAAATATGTGCAAGTTTTGTTTATTTAATACTGTAAAACTTTGCTGACAACAAAATAATGGGGGCATATCAGGGCGCCTGGGTGGCTCAGTCAGTGAAGCGTCCGGCTTCGGCTCAAGTAATGATCTCACGGTTCGTGGGTTTGAGCCCGGCGTCGGGCTCTGTGCTGACAGCTAGCTCAGAGCCTGGAGCCTGCTTTGGATTCTGTATCTCCCTCTCTCTCTGATCCTCCCCTGCTCGCGCTGTCTCTCTCTGTCTCCCAAAAGAAAAAAAAATGGGGGCACCTGGATGGCTCAGTCTGTTAAGCGTCCAACTCTTGATTTTGGCTCAGGTCATGATCTCACAATCCTTGAGAGCCCCACATAGGGCTCTCTCTTTCTCAAAACAAATAAATAAAATTTTAAAAATACTTTAAAAAAGAAAATAAGTGAAAGAATTATAATTTGGTTTCAAGATCCATAAAGTCCAAGTAAGACACAAGGATAAGCAAATAAATCAATGGGAATGTATTCAGAGTCTGAAAATAGACCTGTACACACATGATCAATGGATTTTCAGAGGCCAAGATAATTCATTTGGGAAAAGATAGTCTTTTCAACAAAAAAGTGCTGGAAAACTGGGTATCTATATAAAATAAAGCCTGACCATCACCACATGCCATACATAAATATTAACTTGAAATGGTTATAGGCTTAAGTGTGAAAACTTAAAACTCTAAAAGTTTAGAAGAATGCATAGGAAAACTCTTTGTGACCTTCAGAGAGGCAAAGAGTTCTTAGATTGAAGAGAAAAAACACAAGTCATAAAAGAAAACACTGCTAAATTGGACTTCATAAAAATTTAAACATTTGTTCTTCAAAAGACACTAAATAAAATAATGAAAGTCTGTGATATTATATTTGAAAACATATATTTGAAAAATGATTTGTATCTTACAACCCAACTGTATGAAGACACATCCAATTTTTAAAATGGACAAAATAGTAAACAGAAAGATCAGGAAAAAGTTATATAAGCACCTCACAATATGCCCCAAACCATCAGTCATTGGGAAATGCAAATGAAAACTATTGCATACAATAGAATGGCCAGAATTTTAAAAGACTGGCAATTCCAAGTGTTTGTCAGGACATGGAGCAACTGGAACTCTCATATAATGGTATACCACTTTGGCAAATAATGGATTAGTTTCCTATAAAGTTAGGCATAGCTTTACCAAGTTTACCAGCAATTCTACTCCTAGATATTTACCCAAGAGAAATGAAGACATATATTCACAAAAAGATGTATTCAAAAATGTTTTTATTCATAATAGCCCCAAACTGGCATCCACCCCAATATCCATCAACAGGTGAATAGATAAACAAATTGTGTTATATCTATACAACAAATACTACCTTCTTATAAAAAGCACTAACTACTGATGCATGCATCAAAAAGGATATATCTCAAAAACATTATTGTCAGGAAAAAAACTACAGAGTATGTACTGTATGATTCCACCTATGTGAACTTCTATAATATGCAAATCTAATCTACAATCACATAAAGATCAATGATTACCTGGGCCAAATATGTGGCCATAGAGATGAGCTACAAAAGATAGGAAGGGGCCTTCTGGAATGATAGAAATTTCTATCCTTATCGTGCTTGTGGTTACATGAGTGTACATATTTACCCAAACGCAATGAATTGGACACTTATAATAGTTAAATCTTAATAATGTAAATTGCATCTCAACAAAGTTTATTTAAGTTTTAAAAAAGGTAATTAGTGGAAGGTAGAGGAGGTTTCTTAATATGAAAATAAACAGGACCTGAAATGTATTTTGATTCTGTATTTCATGGTAGAAATATAGAAAAAAGGACTCTAATCATGTTCAGATGCCTGTATCCATCTCTGAGTAATGTGATTATAGAAGGAAGTTAGTACGCATGCCCTAGCTGTCCCTTTTAAAAGAATGATCTGAAATAGGAATATCAAAGGACGTCTATGAGACAAAAGCTTAAGCATCTTTTACCTAATCAACACAGACTTTCTAGAAGCAACAAAGAATTTGAAGAAAGATGCCTCTTCTTTCACTGGCACCACCCAATCCCTTCAATAAAAAAATCAAAAGAAATCAAAAGGAGAGGATAAAGACCTGCATTAGAATCACAGCTCCTCTACCAGCCTTGTGATTTTGGCAAGTTACTTAGCCTTTTCCAGACTTGCTTTTCTCATCTGTTAAATGACGACCAGAAAGTATAAATGACAAATTCTTTGCAAATATTAACGGAATACCATATGGAAAATGCTTAGTAATGCTTGAAACATAATATATCTGCAGTAAATAGTAGTTAAGAGAAAAAAGAAAGGTAGCTTTTATTATGTAACATGTTTTATATCAACATGTGTTCCTTAGAATTCCTGGGGTTTCCACAATGCCTTTAAAAGCACCATAACTTCTGCTGTTAGAATATATTCAAATTCTTCAAGAATGAAATAATACATACATGTTTTATATATTGTGTTATCACTTTTCCCTTTGTTTATTATTTGTTTCTTCTGCAGGAAAACTGATGGAAATGCAAAAGGAATATATGGATGATTAATTTCAAGGACCTACGGAAGCCCGAGGTTTAAATTCAGTTTAAATTCAGTCTAGATATACTTCCTTCTGCAAAGTTTGGAAGGAAATTATGTCACCAGTTGGAGTATGAGAAAGTAGGATGCTCTTACTGGCCTGTGGATGATGAGACATGAGCAAAACCACACCTGTAGGTCTGACATGAATACAATGGCTGTCCTTCCTCAGGATTGAAGTCGTATCCATCATTCAGGCTTATTCAACAATTTATTTACAGTTTCTAAATTTATTGAAATCTGTTCAACTGTTTTCAGGCAACAAACAGATGGAGTTTAGGATTGGTGAATTCAAATCATCAAGCTCACAAACTGGGAGAAGATGGACTGGGTCTAAGAACAGACTGCATTGTTGAAGATAAAATGAAAGGGTAACCTTTATCCACCAGCATTTCACTGCTAGGAAGTTCCAAACTGATGAAAACAGTTGGTTGTCCATCTGGAAAAGGTATTTAAAAATTAACTTAAATTCAGAGTGCTATTTTAAAGTAGCAATTGCTTTCTATAGATGTCCATTCTGTTCCAATGAAAATATGACATTGGAATCCGTTAAAAGATAAACTGAGGCATATTAAAAATGTTAAGGGTTTGTTGGAGCAAAAATCAATTTGAATTAGGTAGCATCAAATAGAAAGTGGTTGAGAGCCCCCCCCTCCCCACCTCCACAGACAGGAGCTCTGGGTGAGACTTTTATAAAGAAAAGGCAGAAGCAAAGTAAGGAAATTATTGATTGACTATTGATTAAAGCCCAGTTGGCTGTCTGTGATCCTTTGCCCATAGGTTCCAGTTTTCTAACCTTGATGTATTTACAGGTTTAGATTTTGGTATGCTTGCACAGGCTGCCATGGCAATAGAGCCACATCAGTCTAATGGCTTCCTTGTTTAATTAATTTAAATCTCAATAATCTCAATGCTGAGATGTCTTCTGCAACTCTAAAGGATACCATTGAATCACTTTAAAATTCAGAAAGTTTGAAGGTGGTAACTAATGTCAGCAATTTATGATGACTTTAGACTATGAAAATGCCAGATGTTAGGCCATAAGATATATATGATTGCATTTAACAAGGTTTTCTTTTTGTGCAATTCAAGGCTTTTAATAAAGTGTTCTAATCAATAGTAAAATGCCTGACCAAAGCTATTAGCCTCAGCATTAGAAGGCTAAAAGGTAATACTATCCCAATTATATCATAGCTGCTAAGACGGCATGGCAACAATTAGCCTGGAAATATGGTTAAATTACTTAAGTCTTATCCTGAATAAACCAGGGTTCAGATGAACCAGTGTCCAGAATTAAAATCACAATGCCGTATTAGAAGTCTACAGCTGGTCAATAAATCCTTTTGGGAATCTTGTTCTGCCCCAAAAATTGCAAGTTCATAATCTTGGCCAGAGACTTATAAGTCATTGGAGCAACATCAGAGTTGTGTAATCTCTCCCTTGACTATAAGCTATCCCTGTATATTCATTAGCCAGATGCTAACTTTAAGAAAGGAGAGGCAGACACAGAGCTCACCAAGATATCCCAAGCTCCTCTACACATCACAGCCTCCCTTACAGTTGGGTTGGGGCCACATAACTGGGTTATGATTAACAGAATAGGAGTGGACATGATAAACCACTTCCTGGCTTGACTATCTCTTCAAAACCTCTCATCATGGGATCTAGCCTTTTCTTTCCCTTCTGAGGCAATGCAAGAAATCACGGTGTAGCTACTAGATAGGAACAGCCTAGGGCTCAGAACTCACTGTTTATAAGAGAGACACGGGAGGAATGCTCCAGACATACTGGGTGCCATGTCAGAGAGCTATAAATATTCTCCTTTCTGTTACTGTGGTTAAGCCAGTGGGATTTCAGGATTTACTTCTTACTGCTGCAAAGACTACCATATTCTGACCACTATAAAGCTAATAAAAAGAACCTTTCTGTTTTGACTATAACACAACAGAAAATACCCTTGGTTTCATTTATGCCTCATAGGTGCCTGAGAGATTTTCATTACAAAAGATAACTTTGCTTGATATTCAACCAAGAAGAGGGCTCAGATGTGTAAAAGAGTCATCTCGGCCACTTTCCAAAATTAAGAATCACATAAGCTTCCATTTGTGTAGCACATCAGCTTTTCATAGGGCTTTCACGTACAATCTTCACAACAGCCCGACAACTCTCTTTTGTTTTAAGTGTATAAAATCCCAGCCTCACGACTGAACAAAGTGAGTAACAGCAGGATTTTAAGTGCGGAGTCCAGCCACCCAGCTAGGCAGAGCGCAGATGAGACAGGCCGCTGCCTTTAGTCGTCTGTAATCAAGAAATGCTCCCAGCTTTCAGCCTTGTTGCAGATTTTTACAAGCTCCTCTCTTAATAACCTTTCTCCATTGCATTCCTGACTTATTACCTCCCTGGCTCCCAGCACTCTTATTTATATGCAGACTCATTCCAGCTTCACATCCCAATGTTTATGCTGTGTTTACGGCGTTGTCTCCTAACTAGAGTCCATTATCTGCTGAAACAAGAAGGGATGTTCGTGAATAAAACACAGCTTGCCTGTGGCTGCCCGACCAGCAGAGCCCATTGCAGGGGGCAAAGATGTACCTCTGCTGATGGGGGTGGCCTGCTGCTTTCCCATGAACTTCCCCTTGGGTGGCTCCAGTAGGAGGAGGAGGACGAGGGGGCTGAGAGCATGTGACCTACTTCAGCAAACAAGCCAGCTGCCTTTTGAAAGCCTCACTCCCAGGAAGCTCTCCACCCCCCCCCAGGTGGATGGGCCCCTGTTCAGCTACTGATAGACTCCATGTCAGCAAGGTTGCATTTGTAGTCAAATAGACTTAAACAGAAAAAAAAGAAGACTATATGATGGTGGCTGGAAGACACTTGGCCCTAACTGACGACTTAGAGGATTTAACATAGCTCAAAGCCAGGTTCACAAGCTGTCTCTCTACTTCCAGCCTGGACCACCGTCTGGCCCCTTGGGAATAACAAGGAGCAGTTCCTGGCTTAGGCAGCATGTAGGAGGACCTGGGAGGAGCAGCAAAGCACAGGTGGGCCGCTCTCACCAAAAGTCACAGGCCAGGTTCAGCCCCTCCCTCATTGCTACTGCCAGCTAGTCACAACCATTGTGGAAGGTGGTGAAATGTAGGTTAATGTAGGTGAGATGCACAGTGTGCTGGCTCTGAAGTCAGACAATGATGATTTCAAAACCTGGCTCAGTACCTGAGAGCTGGGTGACCTTGGCCAAGTGATTTCACCTCTCTATGACTTGGTTTTCTCAGGGAGAAAATGGGAAATAAGAATAACCACCTTTGTTGAGTTGTTGTAAGGATTAGGAATCATATATGCGAGCACTCATGTAAATATAGAATGCTTGGTGTGGCATGAGCACTGGCATATGATTGGCCCTCTGGTAAATGGTAGTTTTTTCTAATTGTTTTTATCATTATGATTATTAAATGGAAAACTATTTGTGCTCTTGCTCTGATCTACCTCTCACCATCTCTGTGAAGCCATGTGTGTAATGCCAATCCCTAAAACAAGCAAGCCCTCTTTATATGGAACAGAAGCCGGCACAGTGCCCTGGGCCTACTTAGTAGATACATATATTTGTCAAATGGAATTGAATTGAACTGAACTGTGCCCAAAATTTTACATCCATAGGCAACTTCCTTGGTTTGCTTCTTTGGCTTTGATATTCCTCTAAAAATTAAGCTTGGCTTACTCCTGCCTAGAGCTTCTGAGTGTTTTGGCTGCAGTTATAAAGTGTTTATCATTTTTAGTGTATGAAGCATTTCATATTTTGTCATGTGCTTTCACATAATTATATTAATACTATGGTGCAATTAAAAAAAAGAATAAAACTGATGGATCACATTTCTGTCTATAGGCTGCACATTTTGGACGAGTCTTTTGGAAAAAAGTGGGAGAGACCCACAAAAAGTCTTTAGAGTTCTAGGCAGAGGAGATAGTTTAATTTTGCAGAAAATGAGGGTCATGTCTTCTAAGTTCATCACAGAGTCCTGAGATGGGAAGAGAACTTAGAGGTCATCTGCCCCTACCCCCACCCCAGGTCACGTCTGCCAGCTCACGTTGAAACTGTGAACAGCACCGGCTCCACAGGCACTGGCACCGACCCCAGCACACACTGCCAGACTCTGGAGCAGCAGGTGCCCACAGCTAAGAAGAGGCATATAGGCCAGTAAAGACTGTGTTGACGACCACACACCACGGAGCCTTGCTTGGTCTTCTCCATCTTACAAAATCTAACAGGAAGATGTGAGGCTTATTGAAGGCTGTATTCTCGAGGCCCACAGCTCTAGAGGGTGAGCGAGTTTGTATCTCTAGACCTGGATCCAGCTAACTTGTTATCACGGGGATGACACACGGGGGCACAATGCATTTCACATACAACCTTTTATTCCTAGAGGTCACTTATTAATTTTTTTAAGAGTGTCTGCCTTGGGTACGAACCTGGACTTCACTTAGTGCATACTTCCTGCATGGAAATGTATCTCCAGGCCTTCGTCTGTCATGCTTCCTTGACATTCTTGGGAGTGAGGATGCAGGTGAAAATAAACCTGCAAATTTAGGGGGTCCATGATCTGGTCCAGGCAGTGAAGGGTGAGTGCCTGGGCCCTGGTCATGTCCCTGCCAGTGAAGGTGCCACAGATCTGGGCTTGGGTGGGGACAGCGAGCTCCTTCTCTGCATGCCTAAAGCTCTATTTTACATTTTAAATCACTGCTGTGTCATAGGGTTATATTCTGATAGCAGCCAAGTAGTTAAGTTCAGATTTTTTTCGTATGAACAGTAAATAGTTTACTTTTCAAATAGCATAATTTTTGAAGTTTTTATTCCTCACCATCACTGTGTTAAGAAAGCTGTCAAGTTTTGTAATTTCATGGAGAAATGTGAAGTGGCCTTTGTAAGCTCCAGTGGAACCCTCTGAGGCCTGACATTCTAAACGTGATGGCTCTATTTACATATATATTGTCCTTCCAAGGAAAGGCTGGAGGTCTGGATTTGGGATTACTGTCTGTAGACAGATTCTGCTTTGTCACAGGGGCCTTGTCTCTCTTATATTCGTGTATACATTCATTCATTCACTCGCTCATTTATTTATTCATTGAAAAGAGTTTATCATTTTATCTTTGATATCTGGGAAGGCTGGGGCTTCTGTTCTGCTATTAAGGAGGGCAATAGGAGTCAGGAGTCAGAGCTGACGAGAAGAGAGCCCAGGCACCCATAGACATAAGCAACATGTATTCTGAGCAATTTTGATTCCACCCAAATAACTTTCAGTCAAATCAAGAAATTGTATCTGCTGTTCACCCGTGGTTTGTTTGACTTAAACTATAAGTATCTTAGCTCCTTCCAGAGGCCTTCACAAGAAAACCAATTTGCGGAGCACCTGAATGGCTCAGTCGGTTTAGCGTCTGACTTTGGCTCAGGTCATGATCTCACGGTTCATAGGTTCAAGCCCCATATCAGGCTCTGTACTGACAGCTAGGAGTAAGGAGCCTGCTATTAATTCTGTGTCTCCCTCTCTCCCTCTGCCCCTCCCCAGATCATTCTCCTTCTCTCAAAAATAAATAAACTTAAAAAAAAAAAAAAAAACAGAAAACCAACTTGCATTTATCCTTGAGCTAGGTTTTGGTTTTGCCTTCTACCTCTGCTCTCTCTCCCTCTGCCCCTCCCCAGCTCATCTCACTTTCTCTCTCTCTCTCTCTCTCTCTCTCTCTCTCTCTCTCTCTCAAAAATAAATAAACTTAAAAACAAACAGACAACCAACTTGCATTTATCCTTGAGCTGAGTTTTGGTTTCACCTTCTACCTATGCTCTCCTTGGCTTGAGTTTTCTGTACCTGGTTCATTGGTTCTTGCCTAGAAGGTCAAGAAAGCTCCAGGCAGTCCTCACTCCAGAAATGGAACTGAGGAGGGAGCAGGATTTCAGGGAGTACCAGCCCTGGGAAGAAAAAGCTACACCTGTATCCAGTACATACCAAAGTTGGCAATAACTCCAGCAGCACCTGCCTCAGTGACATTTAACACAGTGGTCCAAGCTGTAACAGTGTTATGCACTCTGGGCTAGGAGCACACTTGCATCAACCCACAAGATGCTCTCAACCACTCTGAGAGGCAGCTTCCATGTCCCCTTTTTGCAGATGGAAAAACCGAGAGTGCAAAGGTTACACAGGCTGCCTAAGTCCCTCCTAATTAGCAGGTGGCTGAGTTGGCAATTTGAAGTAACCATTGGGTGACACTGCCTGCTACAAGCAGTGACCATGTTAGAAAAGCCAAAAAATGAGATCAAGGGCATGACTGAAATTTTTAAGCTCTTATAATTTCCCCATATTTCTTATTTCCTCAGTATGCTTCCCTGTAGTGATAGTAAGAGTAAAATGATCTGGAAGAGGTGGTGCCTCCCACACTGAAGAATCCTAAGGGATATAATGGGGATACAGACAGTAACATAAAGGAAGGAAATAAAGGTAGACTAAGTTGATGGGTCCCCCTTCAAGGAAGAAAGTAACATGGGGCATGGAATAATAAGAATTTCTAGGATGTAACAAAGATCGATAAAGTCTCTATGTTTCCCTACTAATGCCTGAAAGTTTAACAGTAGAATGCCGAGCCTTACTATGTAAAGAGTAAGAAGCCTAAACCAAACTATAAATTATGGATTTATTCATTGCTTTCTGTCACTTGACCTACTTAGTTCTCCTTAATCAGGAGTATATACATAGTCGTGCACCTAAGAATGGGCACACAAATTAAGATAAGGGAAGATGATTAGGAAAGTGTCTGGCTGGTATTTATTCAATCCCTTCATTCAGTGAATGAATAGATACTGAGTCCCACCGCTGTGCTAGATGCCAGAATCTGCAATGAGAGAACAGAGAGGTATAAATCACAGTGTTCTTGCCCTTGAAGAAGGTGTCTCATGTTTAGGCAGAAAAAAGTGTACCAATATAATGCTCACAGATGGGAGCAGAGAAAGCCAGAATGCCAGCACATTCCATGGAGGAAAACCTAGGGACAGGTGATCAGAGCTTGAATCTCTCCATGACACTGAGAGCATGGAGAGCCAGTTCAAGACAGGCCACAGGTCCAGGATGGGGTAAGATTTATATTCCCAAAACAATCAGGTCATATACATACTGGGAAATTGTGCTAACTTTCATGTATTTTTATTTTAAATAACATAAAATGACAATGGAGAGCTGAGGCCTGGCAAAGACTTCACTAGTATGATAATATTTTATGTTTACTATCAAAGGCTGGGAAAGAATATGTCAAGGGTTGGGGGGAGGGAAGGGAATTTCAAGTGGAGGAAAGAGTAAAGCAAAGAAGGTGAAACTCAAGGATGGGCCTTCCTTCCACTCAGGGTCACTTCTAATAAAGAAAGATTCTATCAGGAAGTGATATCTCCATGTGTGTCCCCTCCAACAATACTGACTATAAAATACATGTTATTTTTCTTTTGCACAGGATTGTACACCAACCATCTAATTCCCAAAGGTGGAATTTAGATCATTTATTTTTAGAATATTTGTGGAGCTCTTATAATCCTGCCCCTATGTGGGTAAGTACTGTTGGGGGAGAAAATCTGGGTAGGGATGTCAGAGCTGATGTTCTAGTTCACATGGAATTGAGCTAATGGTCCAGTAATGTAGGCAGAAGACACTTGTTTTGAAAACAAGGCAGTGGGTAATAGATGTGAAGTAGTTAAGACAAGCCAGGTTTTTAAGAGAGCCAAAGTTGGAGGTATTTAAAGGATTCTTTCTTTACCAAATAAATTAGATGACTTGGCAGGTGAGGTACAGAGAGTGTCAGGCATTTCAGGGAGAGAGCATGTTGGGTGGCAAGGCAAACAGCCACAGTGTGGTATAAATTTGGGGATGAGAATGACGAAGTATATGTTAGGGACTCCTGGAAAAAAAAGAGATTAGAGCCAGATTCTAAAGGACCTTAGAAGCCAGGCTAAGCTCAACTTTTAGTAGACAATGGGGAGCCATTGAATTTTCTTGAGCAAGGCAGTGGCTTAAGATTAATCCTTCAGGGAGCACAGAATAAATTGTTATGCCCAGAGCAGAGAGGATAATGTCCGGTTGAACCACCATCATCTAAGCATGAGATGATGAGAACTGGACCAGAGTCCTGGTTGTTGACATGGGGACAAACAGGTGATTAGTGGCTATGGTTTACAGTGTGCATGAAATACTGAATGAAATAAAAAGGATGAAGAAAGGTATAATGTTATGGAAAAGGTGCTGAGGTGAAATGGATGTTCTTAACAATCGTTTACAATACTAAGCATGACTTAAAAGAGTTCGGGGTGGGGGGTGCCTGGGTGGCTCAGTTGGTTAAACATCTGACTTCAGCTCAGGTCATGATCTTGCAGTCTGTGAGTTGGAGCCCAGCATCGGGCTCTGTACTGTCGGCTCAGAGCCTGGAGCCTGCTTCAGATTCTGTATCTCCCTCTCTCTCTGCCCCTTTTCTGCTCACACTCTGTCTCTCTCTCTCTCAAAAGTAAACATAAAAAAGGACCTTTTTTAAAAGGGTTCTGGGAATGTTATTTAGAAGAACTGGAGAAACCACTCACAAGTTACATACATAACTCCACAGGATGGCTGTCGCCTTGATACCAAAACCACTTGGGGCTGGGGGTGGAGAGTAACACTGACTACTTTCCTTTCCCTGAATCCCCGGTCATCTCTGTTCCTCCACACCCGCCAGGCCAGAGGCCAAAGAAAAGCTGAGCAATCTGTGGGATGCCATTCAATGTATGGTTCATTCTGGGCATCCAGGAAAGTATGAGATGATGCATCTGCTCATTCCAAACTTGTCCTAAACAGGAAGGGAAAAAATCTCAGTGTTCTACAGGGCTCTATATGAAAGCACGTAGGAAATACTCTGAGAAGGGGGGAGTGAAGGGTTAAGGTCACAGAACCATTGGAGTTCACACTGCTTCCTGGTACTTCATTGTCCTCATCTGGGCTCTTTGGAGCCCTACTGAGGCCCTCGGGGATGGCAGAGAATGCCAATGCCCCAGGAAGAGTGCTCTGGGAAACCAGAGCATGTTTCTGAGAAAAGTAGGTCCTGCTCTCCATACCTCTTCACCTGCCACCTTCCCAAAGGCCAGCTTCCCAAAACAACAACAGAAGAATGTCATTGCTCCAGGAAGACTGCAGGAGGCCCTGCCCTTCGAAGTTGAGCACAGCGACTTGTGCTGAGCCAGCCGCCCTCTTGGAGGCAAACTCTTGTCCCTATTGTCAGCAGGAGCAGCATGCCTCTGTCTTGCAGAGAGCCAGTCAACGGCAGATCCAGAGCCTTTCGGTGGCTTCCCGCATCCCTGCAAGTCATGGAGCCTTATTGACTTCAGAGTGATTCCTTGAAAATATTCTGAAGTCATTGAACCTGAGGGTCTAAATAGTCAAATAATAGAGAAGGTTTTATAAGTGGTTCTTTGTCGTGTGCTTCAAGAGATAATAAGACATCAGTCTTCAGATGGTTTCTCAATGACCTAGCACGGTACATCTGCAGTATCTCCATCATACATAAGCGGCAGCCTCTCTGAAGACTAGACTGGAAAGCAAAGGTTAAGAAGATCACATCAGGAGCCAAATATTCTTGGAAGCTGATGCTTCTCTACAGACTATTGATATTCAAATCCCACCAAGTGTGTGCCCTATTTTAACTGGACCACCTCAGTTAATGAATGCATCTGTTAACTTATTTAGGAGTGGGTTTTCTTTGAACTATGACAGATTCAATTTCCCCTGAGGTGTACCATTCCAAGATCAATGAAGACCTGTGACTTATATTTATATGCAATTCAGTGGGACAGAAAGGGATTTGTGAATTCTTGTGCCTGGGGATATAATATTAGCTACCTCCGACTCATTAATTAATTATTGCCATTAAATGAATGCTTACTTCTTGCAGGATACTAATCCAAGTGCCAGGGAATTAAAGAGATAAATAGATGGATAGATAGATACACACACACAACCAATCTTTGTCTTCTAGGGGTGCAAATAATCTTGCAATCTTACAGGAGGTAAGGATCAGACAAGGAAAGTGAAGTGTGACACAAGAGCATGTGACACAAGAGCAATAGGAAAAACAAATGTGCAATAATGACAATAATAATAGCAAAAACAATTTCAAAAATGCATATATAGCAGTCAGAGTAAGCGAGCACTCTTCTACGTATTGTAGATATGACAATCCAATTAATCCCCTCAACAGCACTGTTGGGTAGGTGCAATACATATCTCCTTTTTACAGATAAGAAAACTTAGCTCATAGAAATTAATTAATTTATGTAAGGTCATAGAGCTAGGGCTCGGTTCGATCTAAGGTTATACAGTTTAGTGCCCAATGCCATGCTCTGAAACACTGTGCTACTGGATCAGAGCCAGTCCACTACAGCATGGTGCAGAATGTTCAGAATGGCTTCTTGTAGGAACCAGGTTGTAAGCTGACCTTGAAAGATGAGCTAGAATTTAGAAGTGTGAAGAGGAAAGGAACAAGCATTCTAGGTAAGATGAATGATGCGAGCCAAGCTTGAGAGGCAGGAAAAGCTGCAGAGGAGAGAAACTGCACAGTGATTCAGTGTGTGGTCCTTGGAGCCGGAATCTGCAGCTTCAAATCCTGGCAGCACCCCTCACTAGCTATGTGACTTTGGACAAGTTCCCTAACCTCTCTGTTGTGTCCTAGGTTTCTTATAGTAAAGTGAACACAAAAAATAGTGCAGAAGAGTAGATTGGTAAATATTTGTAAACCCACTTAGAACTGCCCCTGACACTTAATAAGTGTAACACGAGGCATTTCCGAGTCGCGGGCACTGAGAGCCAGACTTAGCTAAAAGGATAAGTGATATTTAACTGCTTGTCAGTCTGTGTCTTCCCTTATCACTCTCCCCTTTAAGGGCCATGTCCTCGACATCCCAGCATAATTTTTGCTTGCGTATAGAATTAAAGGAGAGCTCCTGGCCAAACCCTGTTATAAAGGACACCAGTGCAATTGCCATCAAAATAACCACAAACATTTATCCAGAGCCTGTAAGTGAAAAGCACTTTTAGGTGTACTCAATAATTTAGGGCGAAAAAAAAGAAGAAGAAATTGCAGTTTGAATGCCTCCAGGTGGAACTAGTTGCACTGAAAGCCCGCGGCTGTATCAGGCCCACGGCTGGCTGCAGTGCGTGCACCTGCGGCTGGTTCCAATGCCCAGAGCAACCACGGGAGTCAGGGAAGGAGTCAAGGAGGTCGCGAGCCCTTACTAGCTCATTAGTGCTATCTGGATTTAAAAGAGAGATTCCCAAATCCCAGGAGGTGACTCACTGCTTGGAACAAAACCCGATGCATTAACATCCTAGTATTCCAAAATGATCCCCGAAGCCCTGCAGTTACGCTGATGGAATGTGATTTATACCCAGGCCAAGTGCTGCCAAGGCCCAGACCGGGGAGGCGGCCCAGCAAGGGAACCGCGGAGAATGCTATGAATTTCTCTGCTTGGAACATCCCGATTAAATAGAAGAAGTGCATCTCAGGGGTCCCAGGTGCCCAGCGCCAGGCCTCTGCCATGGTGTGTCTGTGGACTGCAGACCTAGTCACCGCATCAGACCTCTGCATCTTGGCTGGGCTCCCGGAAGTGCCACAGTGGCCATCTGCAGAAGCCGACTCTCTGAGCTTGCTGCCTTCAGTCTGAAGGTTACCCCAGGAGATGGTTCGAGACCCAGCTCAAAAGCGGCTTCGGTTTCTTTTGGGAGGATAGAGGTGGGGGGATGGGACACGCAGGTGAAATAGACACACAACTCACACAACAAAAAATGCCCATATGCATGACTTGCAAATTCTCTCCAGCTCAGGAATATTATGAGTTAGGCTTTCCCTTACAGTCTTCCACAGTACCCGATGGCTGCTGCTGTGGCCCAGAAAGTGACAAAGCAGAAATGGTTTGCATTCATAGCCCTACCAAATTAGAGAACTGTTCACGCACATTCCCGAGCTCCCTCTCTGAGGGCGTGTTCAATTAGAGAGCAAATGACTATTATTTTCAACTTGAGAGTCAGTCAGTGTATCAGCCTGGACAGGCCAACTGCTGCAGCAAACCACCTCTACCTCTCAGAGGCTTAGCTCAGTGCAGGCTTATTTCTCACTCTTGTCACAGTCAAATGTGGGGGCCCTGCTCCACATGGTCACTAAGGGATTCAGGCTCCTCGGATACGGCGGATTCCGCCAACTCCTAGGACCTCAGCATTTTACACTGGTAGACAAGGTAAAAATAGAGCAGGTAGGAGCCCAATTTGGAAGTGACACGCTTCACTCCCACCCACATTCCATTTTCACATGGAGTGCATTTCTCTTGAAGGGACGGTAGGAAAATAGCGTCTATTTTTGTGTGCAGGAGGAAAGGGAAATAATGGGGCTTGCTAAACATTTCTGCTGTCTGCAGAATCAGGGGGGCTTCCTGGAGGAGCAATACCCGAGCTCTCTGACTATGCAAATTCTTGCAGCCTCCCCTGTCTCTGGCTACAAGTAACCTCAGAGGTCATTTCAGCCACTATCTCCCAGTCCAGCAAAGCACAGAGCTGAGTGCACAGTAATTGCTTGGACAACATTTGGTGTTTGATCTGAAATGGGATCTAGAGGAACGCAGCAGAGAAGCTGAGGATGGATGCTGGGCCCAGGCTCCAGAGCAAGAGCATCCATACCACTGAGTGGGAGTCAGATGGACCCTGGGAGGATCCCCACAAATTAACTCCACTAGTGGTAGGCAGAGGGTGAACCAGAGAATCTGTCTGGCTCTTTGCAGCTGTGGTATATGTTTGAAAATCCTCCCAGACTAGGTGTAGATACCTAGACCACTTCTGCTGAACACCATGTGTATTTGACAGCCATTTGATTTGCTTTCACTGAAAAATATCCAGAATATATAATCCAAAATAAATATATATAAATACACATTTATAATTAGCTTGCTGTTGCTCCCTTTTATACGGAGTGAAAAGATTTCCAATCTTGCAGTTAAAAAACCCCAATAAATCATTTTCAATGATAAATTGAATGTGCCGTTCTTATAGTTAAAGTCATAGGGTTAAAATGGCTCTCAGAGGTCACTTGATCCTTTTCCCATTTTCCCAGAAAGACCCTGGCTTGTTTTTAGGGCCTCAGAAAAGGAGAAAGCACAGACCATCAGTGCTTGAAGTCTGGGCTGTTCCATTCTGCTAAGACTCACCAAGAGAGACCGCTTGCCCACACAGAGCTCTCGACAAGAACAGGAGTCCCCCATTTCCTGCCTGGCCCTAACTCCCTCTGCACTGCCCCTGCTTGAGACTACTGGCCCCATTGTTAGTCCCCTCAGGCTGCCAGAACAAAATGCCACAGACTGGAGAGCTTCAGTGATGGAAATGTATTTTTTCACAGTTCCGGAGGCTGAAAGCCTAACCTCCAGGGCCAGTGGGCCTGGTCTCAATGCACTTGTCTCCTCAACTTGCTTACAAGACTTCTCACTGTGTCATCACAGGGCCTCTTCTCTGTGCACATGCCGAGGGAGAGAGCTCTGAGTTCTCTTTTCTTATATGGACACAAATCCTCTGATTCGGCCCCACCCCAGTGACCTCAGGGAACCTTAATTCTCCTTACAGGACCTATCTCCAAAACAGTCACATTGGGAGGTAAGGTTTACCAGGTCAACTTTGCAGGGAGACAATTCAGTCCATAATAGCCCCCCACTCCAGGGAACAAGCCTGAACCCTGACTCACTTGTGCAGAGCAGTGTGGAGCTGGTCCCACACGTCTCCCACTCCTCTGCCTCAAGGCCCAGTCAACGCCTGAGTCTGCGTGTTGCCTCCCAGGCATCACCCCTTCAGATGGTCCTCAGTCCCTTCCTCTGCCCTCAGAGATCTAACCCTACACTTCTGGCTGTCTGAGACAGTCCTTCCTGAGGATCTGACAAATAACTTTGATGAGAGCCTGCTTCCTTGTCTTCCACCCACCTACGGGCTCCAGCCTGAGAAGACAGGGCGGCAGCTCCCACCATCAGGCTGCTTCAGGATGTCCGCCCTTCCTGGACCGAACTCTCCCTGTAGTCAGTTGGGATGATATGAATTAGATTCCTGAGTCATAATCTTATTCACCACCTCACCTGGTTGATCGTTCATTCATTCAACAGATTTTGGCTGATTTGGGGGGTCTCTTTCTGCCTGTGTGAGTTGCATGGCTGTTGTTTTAGCTGTAGTCAAAGACAGGGGGACCAGACATGACCCCTGACCTTCTCGAGGAGTGTGAGGCCATCTCACAGGACAGGTAGGAATCACAGTAGAATCTCCTTAGTTTGAGACAAATCCTGGGGCTGTGGGGTGGAAGGCAAGGAAGGAAAGAGCCTGGAACAGGATGCCAGGGCTCTGGTTCCTGCTCTACCATCTATTCTGTGTGCTTCTGGGTGAATGACAGCCCCTGTGTGAGCCTCGGTCTCCTGACCTATTATCTGGGAATGTGAACTCAATGTTACCTCCAGACTCCCTCACATCTGCATGTCCTGCTGTGCCAACTCTTTTTCCTTTCTGGCCTGGGACATGCAGGAATATCTATCACAGAGGGCTTCCTGCACTCCACTAAGATTCCTTGGGAGTGTCCTAATCAGGTGCACTCCCCTAGATTTCCCTGGATACAACTGTGGCCCACGCACCTTCATGTCAGGGACCTGTTTCATTTTCCAGGTCCAAGAAGATGAATGCTCAGCATGTGCACCAAGGGAATGGAGTATTTCTTCCAGGAAGTTAATAAGATTGTATATTTTAGCCTTGGGGCACTGGAGAAGGGAAAGAAAAATTTCCTGAAACAACATGTCTCTTGTTTAATAAAGTTTTATTATTATTATATATGAGCGTATGAGAATGAGAAATCCATATCAGTTCTTTGCCGTCACAGTTTTATTGGTGCTGAGCTTAAAAAAATCAGTTTGGGGACTAACAGAATAAAGAACTGACTGACCAGTGATTTTCAATATGTGGCTCTTTCAAAAAGCAATCTAATAGCATAAGAGCTTATTGGAAAGTGTAGATGATGTGGAAATGAGTTACACAGAGGGGTGCCCTGTCCTGGTGTGTACCTTGGGAAGGACAGGCATATATGACAGGTGACAGGGGCCTCTTTGATTGCTGGCTATACTAGCTGAGTCAACACTCCTGCTTTGGGGAGTAAAATTAAGCTGATGGCTTCATTTTTCTCTGACTCTTATCTCCCAGTCCTTGTTTGGAACCCTTCTTCAACTGAGAGCATCTTACTACCCCAGGAAGCCCTTTTGTTCAGGCAGGCGGGCTTCAGTCTTCTAACATTGTGTGTGTGTGTGTGTGTGTGTGTGTGTGTCTGTGTCTGTGTCTGTGTACATTGAGCATTGAGCCTGTGTCTGTCCCCAGGGCTTATGGTCTCAGCCTGGGCTCTCTCTGGAGGATGGGAGACCCTGCTTCTTACTGGAGCTCTTTGAGGGATGGAACAAACATGGCCCACCCTAGGGACTCTACAACTCCCTACATTCAGGTGTAGGCCAGGGGTTTTCTTTGGCCTATGGATGGTGGCTAACACCTCTTTAGGAAACCCCAAAATCTGTTTTTAGAGCCTCCACTCTGGGGTCAGCCTCTTTCCCCTTAATCTCCTGAGCTTCCGTGGTAATATGCACAGCAACTAACTTTTGAATCCCTAAACTATCGTATCTTAAATTGGGCTTTTCTGAGGAGAGCAGCAGATAGGATTTTCTTTCTGTGTTAAAGTAGTACTTTGTGGCCATGTGGCAGAGCCGAGCCAAATTCAGCAGCCATGTTCCAGGAATCCATGATGGCGGCAGGGCTGGGCTGGGTGAGTGACTGAGGTGGAGATGGTATGATGCAGCGTGTTAGTCTGCTGGGGCCGCCATAACAAAGTACCCTGGGATCGGCAGCTTAAACAGCAAGAGTTTGTTTTCTCAAAGGTCTGGAGGCTAGAAATCTGAGATCAAGGTGTTGCCAGGGTTGGCTTCTTCCAAGGCCTCTCTCCTTGACTTGTAGATGGCTACCTTTCTCTCTGTGCCTTCACATCACCTTCTCTCTGTCCTTATCTGTATCCTAATTTCCTCTTCTTACAAGGATTCTAGTCAGATTGGATAAAGGTACATCCTAATGAATTAATTTTAACTTAATTACCTCTCTAAAGACTCTGCATCCAAGTACAGTCACAGTCTGAGATACTGGGGTTAGGACTTCAACACATGAATTTGGGAGGGACACAATTCAGCTCATAAAATATGTGACAAAGGAACAGAAGCTGTGTGAGATAAGCATCAGGGATTGAGAAGCAAAATGTGTCTTTGCTGTTGTCAGCATTCTCCCTGTGCTGGAACACAGCCCCCCCAGTTCTCAGATGCCTAGGGTCCCCAGCTTCCGTGGGGTCCCTCCCTCTACACATCTTGCAGCACATGAGAGGTACAATCATTGATGAAGCATATAAGGGGGGCCCACACAGGCCACAGGGTAATAAGCCTGTAATAATGGAATTATAAATATTAACCACAGAAAATAGATACTGTTTTTTAGTAAAGGAGATATCCATGTACAAAAAGAGATCATGTACGGGAAGCAGCGACCCTTCCTGCCTCAACCCAAGTCTGGGACATGAGTTTTTTTGGTCCCTGCATATCTGAATTAGCTGCCTATGGCCCTGCCGTCCTTCTTTCTCCAGCAGGAAAGAATGAGAAACCAGTACCCCCAAAGCATCAGATTGGCAAGTAGAGTCAACAGAGAGCTGTTTGGATCTGAATAGCTATTTTTCCTGGTTGGACATTAGAAACCTAGGTTCTATCTCCCAGAGAAAGAGTAGGTATTGGATTAGTGACATTCTGGGAGGGGCACTGAGCCTCTGGCAGGGAGATGTAGACCAGAATTACTTTGGGGAATGACATGCAGGGGTCCATCATGGTTCTGCAGATTTAAGTGTCTGTCCCAGACCTCAGAGCTACTCTGTTGAGCTGAGGCTTTAGGTAGAGGAGAGGATTGACCCTTTACTGGGGCAGATGGTGCTTCATTCATCTAGAGTTTTTATCCAGCCAAGGAGTCATCTGCAGTCTAGGCTGAGTTTCTTGTGGGGTACCAATGAGGAGAGCAACACAGCAGTGGAGGTAGCCTTACCCCTCTCCCTTTCCTGTGCCCTCCATCCTCTGTCTTTGGGCCATGTGTCCTGGGGATAACTATTAACAGCTCCAGGTCTTCTAATTTTTTGCATTGAGTTTTCATTACACTTTAACCATCGCCATGGATGGAATTAATGAGCAGAGGACTGCTGGATATTCAGCCAGAATTCTCAGAACCCCAGCGGTCTTGACTCTGAGAGCTTAGGACCACTTGTCACTTAAATGATCCATAATTTTGTTTCTGATTAGTTCTGAGTAGTACCCTCAGTTGCTCTGGGAACTCCTTAGCCTTCTGCTTGGCCATGAGCATGTTTGACTCTCTGCTCTTTGTCTTATGGACTTGATTCAAGTCCAGAGGGTCCCTCAGAGGTGGGAGTTTATGACTCCAAAGGACATGAGCAGCTAAGAAGTCCACCCTTTTTACAGGACTATCTTCACAAGAAGAAAACCCCAAACTCTCTGCATGGATAAGCAGAAAAATCCTTTGGCCCTGAAAACTTTCCTCCTGTGTTCTCAGTGCCTAGAATTATATTACTGGGACTTGACTCCTTTTTAAAATGCAAAGACATCTAGGAAGGGTGAAAACTTACACTATCAACAAGAATTTAGTCTGAGGCCATGACTTAAATGCCTTTCCTTATATATTACCTTTTTTTTTTTTTATGCCTAGGACTCTCAGAAGGTTAAGTCATTCCATATAATCAAGGCATACAGATTGCTGAAGATTTACCTCTTATAAGTCTAATTTCAACAACATGAACTATTTTGGATAGAGATTTCATCTAAAATGTTTCAGGCTATGCTACCTTCTTAAGAACAACCTACCAAATGAAGAAAACACTTTCTTGATAATTCAAGGTCATCATTATGAACTCCCATTGCTGCCCCCAGCGCTGATTCTCTCCGGTTTCATTGCAGAGGGCTGGGCTGATGCAATGGCAGTCCTTGCCTTTCCTTTTAAGTTTTCTGTCTTCTATCTCTCATATAAGCCATTTTTGCTCTCTTTCTGCTCAAGCCGAAGTGTTGCCTTAGGCATTTGTTCTCTTTTCTAACTTATCCTTTTAATCACCTGGGGGGAGGAAATAAGAAACCCAAGCTTTGGGGGGATCTGTAAGTAAAAGAAGAGTAGACAGGCTTTGAATAAGAATTTTTCCCATAGACTAGGTAAGAACTTTATTACAGGATTTACTAATTCTTACTACAGAGGTACTTTGGCTTTTTCTCTGATTCTCAGCTATTATCTGGAAAAGTAAAGTGACCAGATACCTTGGTGCATGATAGGGGAGGTAAGTTTCTTTAGAAAGTTAGGGACAGAGAATGCCTTCCCTTGAGTATAAGGGAATGGACACCTGTTATAGATCTCACTGCTCAAACTTGCTTCTGTCTCATCAGCAAGTCCTGTCCATCTTCAACAAGTTTCCTCAAAGTAAATTATTGTCCAAACTGGCATACTTTTGAGAACAAAAGAATGCACTACCAATATTTACTTCAAGACAACAGGACTACCCTAGGCAAATCAAGACCTAGGGTCTCCCAATTTCTAGGACAAACTTTAGCAACATCAGCTGGCATAGAGAACTAAAAATGTAGTTGATTATTGCAGGGTTGGATGTTCATCATGGCCATAATCACATACTTTTCTTGAGCAACTTCCCCATTTCTATTTAAATTTATATGTCATGGACTTTGACCAATGGCATAGAATGACATTTTAAGAAAGCTAAGACAAAGATTTAATTATTCCTTTCGGACTTAATATGCTAATTCTTCTGCTTCCAAATACCACTAAGTTTCTTGGGTTGGCAAATAAAATGTGTTTCTGGATTATTTTTCTTGAAATATCTTTTATAATGAGATTATGGACCAGTGGTTTGTTTAGGCTGAAATATTACAATCATTAGATCAGATGGTGTGTGTAACGGTCTTAGTCTAATATCTGGAAAATAGGAAGTACTCAGTTAATATTAACTAAAGCAAACACATATGTACTTGTGAGTATACACACACACATAGACAGATACACACACACACATACATATATAATTCTGCTTTTACATTAAAGCACAGTCTGGAAATGTGTGTCAATATTTAAAATATCCTTTGGCCTAGATATCCAGCCTCTAAGAATTTGTCCTAAGGAGAAACATGTTTATCACAATGTTGTTTACAATATTGAAAAATTGGAGTAACCCAAATCTATCAATAGAGCATTAGTTAAAAGAATAACAAGGCATCTATACAATAGAATATGATATACAGCTCTTAAAAATAATGAAGAAGAATTTTATTTATTGATGTGAAAAAGTCAATGATATATTATCAAATAAAAACACAACTTACGAAGCAGCTTTTATCATGTGATTTTGTCAAAAAATGAAAAGGAAGAAAAGACATCAAAAAAATCTCCTAAAAATATAGAGCGAAGTTATATGCTTTTTAAAAATCTTTTTTAGTTGTTACCTCTGAACTATGGGATAACTGGTCATCTCAATTTTCTTCTCTTGAATGTTCTGAATTTTGTTTCATATATATATATATATATATACACACACACACAAATACATATACACATTTATGAAAAAAATTCAGAACTTTCAAAGAAGAAGAAAATTAAGATGACCAGGCATCACATAATTATATATATTATATATAGCCATATATGCATATATGTGTGTGTATATAACTTTCATAATCAGAATAAAGTAATACAACTATTTGAAAATAACCCTCAGCTCAGATCCCAGCCCCTCTGAGAGGTGCTCTTGGGCTCTCTAGGGTTCAGTGGTACTGCTCCCCTGTGCTCTCATAATTCCCTGTATATATAATTTTTCTTGCATTTATCTCTGCTTTATAGTTTACCTATTATACATCAGCCTCATCAACAAGACCATGCAAATTTAAGGGTAAGCCATTTACCTGACTCATCTTTGACTTTCCCTTATATGCCTCTTAGCTTATAATTTATGCTCAGTCTATGTTTGTTTAATGAATCAATGCATATGTGAACCAGCCCTGTGGCTTCTAGAACTAACCCAGTCTTCAGAGTTTCATAAGAGCAAAAGTAGAAGTAATGCTCCACCAGCCTTCATAATCTGGCTGCATCACGTGAGACCTGCAGTCTGGGATCCCCTGAAGGGGTTCCCCCAGGGACACAGCAGTTCAATGTGTGTTTGTTGAAAGAAAGAATAAAAGATTGAACAGATGATAACAAACAGAAGTGATTATAACAGCACCAGCACCATCCTATGCAGAGGCCCTAGGAACGGCCAGCACCAGGACCTAAAAATTGCCCCAAAATTGGAAGAGAGAAATATGATGGAAGCTTAGAGATCATTTAATCCATCTTCCTCATTTCACAGGTGAGGAGACATGGCCCATAGAGGAGAATGATTTCCCTGAAGACACAGGGCACCTTAGCAGTGGAATCTGGGCTAGAACCCAGAGCACTCACCACCTGGCTTGGGGCTGCTTCCCTGCATAGCTGCCTCTTCCCTGAACCACAGCCTCAGGTTTCTGTTATTTCAGTGTGCTCTAGTTTTCTAGCTGGACAAACAGAAGGAAAAATCAGGATGTTCTCTATTCATTTCTGTTTGTGAGTTTTTTCTTTTTCCTTCTTGCATCTACTCTATATATGCCGTTTGAACCAGACCCCTTCCCAGAGCAATGCTCCTCCCTCTGTAGGCAACGTGCATGCATCTGGAGACCTGGCTGCCCTGAGTGCTGAATCTCACCTACCAGGGTTTTGTTCTGTTGAACAAAAGCAAATTCTGCATCAGGCAACAAATAACTTTCCAATTCTTGAATAATTGAAAGGCTGGGCCCCAAACCGCATCAAGCTAGGCACTGATTAGAAATGGAGAACTTGGGAGCCGGCAGTCAGCATCGCCCCTGGGTGCTTGGGGCACTCCACAGGGAAACAGCCTCCCTCGGGTCTGTTACCAGGGCGCAGGCGTGTGTGGGACAGACAGAAGAATTGTGCAATCCTCAGCTTCTTCATATCCCCTCTGTTTCTGCCACCAAATTAACCTACATGGTAAAAGCAGTGGAAAACCTGGATCATTTAATGGTGTGCATCCCCAAGCTGTGATAACTGATCAAAGGAATTGAAAGTATAATCAAAAACTATCTTCACATTCTTTCCAGATGTGCTACTGGGGAGGATAAGGGCATTTCTGAGCTCACACCTGATTCCTGAGAAAATGTGGGCCTCCTTTTCATTTCTAGCATCTTCTCTTCCAGGTCAGATGAGGAAAACAAAATGCAGTTCATACCGACAGCACTCCACAGCCTTTATGTCTTATAACCACCTCATGAGACTGGACAGAGAGCTCCGTTATTTGTGGGAGAATCTGGGAGCAGAACAGGGAGGGGACCCAGGACTTCTGGCCGCCAGCCTGCGCTTGTGTGACCCTCAGGGCCAGCCACCTCTAGTCTCACATGCCTCCTGCCCATGTTCAATGCTACAGCCACAGCCATCTCTGTAAACTTCAAATATGATCATATCATTCCCCTGTTCAAATCTATACTTTGTCAAATGTTTCTATCACTTTGGGGACAGAGACCAAAGTCCTGAAGAGGGCTTTCCAGGGCTCCACTTTCCAGTCTGTTTGCCTCCATGCCCTCATCAAGCACTGTGCTTCTTGCCATGGTCACATCCCCAGCCACAGCCACCTTGGCCTTCCTTGTGTCCTCAGAAGTGCCATGCTCTATGGCTCTGAGCCTTCACATGTATGTCCACCAGGCCTGGAACATTCTCTCCTAATGAGATCCTCCTCATCGCTCAAGGCTTTGATCCCTAAAGATCACTAATCCCTAAGGAGGTGAGTTCTCTGAGGTATTCATCCTATAGTGCCCTCCACTTCCCCTCATGATCCCCCTCATGACGACCACTCCCATGGCCATTTTCCCATCAGACAGTGAGCTTCACGCTCCCGCAGAATCACAACTCTCTAGTTCATATCTATGAACCAACGTCTCTTAGGATGTCTGGCTCAGAGGAGGGCTTAGTAAATATTAATTGAACGAATGACTAAACAAATGGCTGAGTAAAAAGCAAAAAAACAGACACGCAATAAAAATCAGACCATGAAAAAATTCTTACTATCTTTTCCTTCCTGCTTTGTTATTTTTTTTTAATGAATATTTATTTAGTATCTGCTATGTGCCAGGACTTGCTCTAGGCACAGAGAGAAAAGTACATAACAGTGAAGACGGCAAAAATCTCTCCACTTATGGGGTGGCTTTTGTTCTAGTTAAAGGAGACAGATTAGAAGAAAATAAAATGTATAGTTTGTTATATGCTGCTTGGCACATTGTCTGGGCAGTATAAGGAGGAGGCAAGAGATCTTCACCCATGGATGCTGACTACGGAAGACTCAAACGAAATCTTGTGCTACCTAACAGGTCCCCGCAGTCTGTATTCCTCTAAATTTCTTCTTTTTTCTCAAATTCCCCTAATGGTGTACATTTAATTAGCTTTCTATTTTAATGCTATTTTAGCTCATTCTGAAATGATATATGGGTCAGGCATCATTTTGTCCCCATCAAATGATCTCCTTTGGATAAAGTCCTACATGGAGAATTATTTAATCAAAATGTACATTTTTAAGATCTCATGAAGTGCTTCCATTTTAAATAATTTTAGAAACTTCTAAGGCCATTTTAGCAAAAGTAAGTGTACCGCTTTCATCATAATCATCGACAGGCCTGAGCACTATTGTTTTTTTGTTTGTTTACTGTTGTTATTTTAGTAGATGTGAAAATGGTATTTCAAGGTTACATTCATTTGTACTTCTTTGATTCTCTTTATTTTTAAAATCTGATTACCTGAATACAAAGCAGTGTTTCCTCTCCTTGTGGAGAAGCATGACTCTGTTTACTAAACCTGAGGTCTCTGTATGTTTGATAAAAGATCAGAGAACGCATTAAAGACCAAGTCCAGGAAATAGATTCCACAAAATCAGACTGTTCCATTAGCATGACTGGATCATGAAAACTACCAGAACTGAAATATGAAAAAGACTGATAGGTCTACATGCTAGCATCTTGTCAAATACAAAATACTTAAAGTATCAAATACTTAGGGCAAATAACCAATAATCACATACAATACTAAGGACTAAAGTTCCCAGGGGCTCATAGACCAACAATACCTTTTGACCACTTGAAGAGTGGCCCTCAAAGATCATGTATTTTTGTCTTTTATCTGCCTTTGTTGAGTAAAGATTTGGGGGTTTATATCCTGGAGGCTTGATTATTCATATTACTTCTGTTTGGATGAATAAATTAGTAAGTCAAGGCTTTTTTTTAGTTACCATTTCATTTTAAAAATTATACTAAAGGGCTACTTAGATTACTTAGGACTCTATCTCATTCTTATGATTATCATCAACACATAGTTTTTAAACTTGAACATAGACTCTATTCCAGTCGGGTGGCATCTAATTTTCACTTTCAAAGACAGTAATTGGAAATTTCAACTGCATTTAAATGTACTGTCAAATCTGAGACATTCTATACAATTTATGTTTTTCTTATTGTCTGCCATATTTTTTTCTTTTGCTATCAGCTAAATATTGTGTCTTTTGGTTTCAAC
Source organism: Cryptoprocta ferox (assembly GCA_028646485.1). Classification (NCBI taxonomy): domain Eukaryota; kingdom Metazoa; phylum Chordata; class Mammalia; order Carnivora; family Eupleridae; genus Cryptoprocta; species Cryptoprocta ferox. The sequence goes on along the minus strand of CM053576.1, from coordinate 115,400,982 downwards.
TGGATTTCATGTATTTATATTCCTTTCTTTAAAAATGTGTGGCATATGGGTATGGGGCGCCCAGGTGGCTCATTCGGTTAAGTGTTCGACTTTAGCTCAGGTCATGATCTCACAATTCATGAGTTCTAGCCCCACACTGACAGTGCAGAGCCTGCTTGGGATTCTCATTCTCAGATCTCTCTCTCCCTCTCCCTCTCTCTTTCTCTCTCTTCTCCTCCCCTACTTGTACTTTCTCTCTCAAAATAAATAACTAAACTTAAGAAAAATTAATTAATTAAAAAGTGTGGCATAATTTACTTTTAATGACATTGACCATTTTTGATGTGCAGTTCTATGAGTTTGACACATCAAGTTACAAATAACGTAATGGTTACCAGAATCAAGATGTAGAAACACTCCATGACCTTCAAAAATATCCTCATACCCCTTGGCAATTAACCTCTTCCTCTGTTCTATCCCTGGAAACTACTAATCTGTTTTGCCTTTTCCAGAATATCAAGCAAATGGAATCATGTAGTGCACAGACTTTTGGGTCTGGCTTCTTTCATTTAGCAGAATACATTAGAGATTCATCCAGGGTGTTCCAGGCATCAGTACTTTATTCCTTTTTATTGCCAAACAGTATTCCTTTACATGGACGTGCCACAGTTTGTGTATCCATTTTTTACTTAAAGCACATAGGAATTGCTTCACTATAGGCAAATTGTGAATAAAGCTGCTGTAAAAATTCAGGTGCAGGTCTTTATGTGATCTTAAATTTTCATTTCCCTTGGGTAAATAAATATCAAAGAGTGGCAATTCTGGGTTGTATGATGACTTACACAAAACTGCCAAATTTCTGTACATTTTGCATTCCCACCAGCAATTATACAAGAGTTCCAGTCACTTTATAGGCTTATTAGTTCTTGCATTGTCTGGTATTCTTATGTTAGCCTTTGTGTTAGGTGTGTAGCAGCATCACACTGTGATTTCAATTTGCATTTTTCTGATGACTAATGAAGATGAGCAACATGACACAAGCTCACTGGTACAGTGTCCATTCACATATTTTCCATATTTAATTGGGTTGGATGTTCTCTCATTATTGAATTTGCAAAGCAATTCATATATTCTGGATACAAGACCTTTGTATTTGGCCAATGTTTTCTCATGGTGTGTCTTTTCATTTTCTTAACAGTATCATTTGCAAAGAAGAAGTCTTTAATTGTGAAGAAGTCCAATTTATATTCCCTTTAACTGCATGTGTGTGTGTGTGTGTGTGTGTGCGTGCGCGCGTTTTCCTATCTCTTTGTACACCTCATGCTCCCATCAGTGACCACTGTTCAGCAGGTAAGCTTTGCCGTATTTTTACTAAGCACATCCAGCTGCCACTGCATCTCCTTAGCATGAAAGGAACAAGAGTGATGACATGGAATGAATATTGAACTGAGAGCCAAGACGTCTAGATTCCTGGTTGTGTCATTAGTTTGCTATTGACCTTGAGTTTACTATTTAAATTCTTTTGGCTCCATTTCTTCATCTGCACATTAAAATAAAACCCACCTTACTCATTTCATAAATGGTGAGGATAAAGTGAGATAAAAGATACAAAAGCACTTGCAATGTTGCTGGAAGGATTGTACATACATAGGACGTCCTTAAGGGAACATTATTTTTCCCACAATAATTTCCCATCAACTTTGGCAGATACACTTGGACCCCACATTACAAGGGCACTTCTATAACTACAAATATAAATCTCTAATGTACTTCATGTCCCCAGTGCTTCTCTGGAACATCCTTTGGCAACTTTGAAATTTCTTTTCATGCTTTATATAAAATTTCTTTTTTTAATTCCATATATTTAACACTTGATAATCTTCAGATTTTATTTCTGAAATTTATAATGTTTAAGGTTTCAGAGAGAAATGAAATAGAAACCAGCAACAGAATTGATTAAGATTCTTTCCTTTGGACATTTGGCAGAAACATCTTCTTTCATGAAAGAGTGGTGTTATTCAACAATGGAGCATGATTTTTTTTCTTCTTCTCTTTCTCAAGGAAGGGAATTGAAGTACAGCAGAAGATTAAACATTCTCTAGGAAATGTATGATCCTTCTAGTAAAACTAGATAAAGAAAAGGATATTCCTGTGGGCAGGAATATTTGTGGCTAGGAATTACAGCTGTAAGTATCTAAAAATTGAAAGCATCTAGGAAAGGAATCCATTTTTAAAAAGATGTAGTCTGTATAACGATTGAGAGTTGAAAATTTGTCATATTCATGAGGTTTTTAATATGTTTAACATTTTGGATTTTTTTTAATTAAAAAGGCTTCTTTATAAGTTATGAAACTAATTTTGGTAAAATGGCTCTTGGCCTATTTTAGGAAATAGGTAAATCCTACACTGCACTCCTCTAATAGCCAAATATCTCAAATCCAGGGTAATTGTTTTCAAATGAAGGTCAAATCTTGTCACTGGCCTTGCCATCTCACTCAGAGTGGCGGCCAAAGTCCCTATGTGAGCCCATCTGTGGCACCCTCCCCACCTAACCGATGCCATCTCCTATCACTCTCCCCTCTTCCTGCCCCACTTCAGTTGACTTGCCTTCTGTTCCTTGTTCATTTTAGCCCTTGTGTGCTCATTGGTGTCTTTTACCTGCAGATCTCTCTCCCCAGTTATCACATAGCTCATTCCCGGTCCAGGACCAGCTACGTAGTCTGTTGGGTCCAGTATAAAATGAAAATGTATTTTTTTAAAGAAATCATTAAGAATCTCAGGATGGTGACAGTAGAGAATTGAACCAAGTGTAATGCCCTGTACCATTGCATAGGTGGTATATCCATGAAACCTGCCCTGCCTGGCTCCTTGTTCCCTTCATATCTTTGTTCCAAGTCACTTATATTAGAGAACTTGTCCCTCTGTCCATTCTATAGAAATAGTTACCCCTGGCACTTTTGGCCCCTTCTTTATTTATTTCCTTTCCTTTCCTTTTCTCTTCTTTTCTTCTTTCTTTCTTTCTTTTCCTTCCTTCCCTCCTTCCTGTCTCTCTCTCTCTCTCTCTGTCTCTCTCTGTCTCTCTGTCTCTCTCTGTCACTATTGTCTATCTCTCCAAGTGGAATATAAAGTCCATACATGCTATATCATTCAGAGCATAGAACATGCCCAGCACATGGTAACTGTTCAAATATTTCCTGACTGAATGAACAAATGAGTAAATGAGAAGTAAAAGAAAATCTAAAACCATATGAATGAAAAGGAAAAGGAAGCAATCAAGATACACATCAGATTTTTCAGACACTGAATGCAGAAACTATGTTTGAATGCCTGGGGAGAGGTCCAGATTTGAAAATTCTAATTTGGGAATGCAGAGAGTAGATTCAGCCTCATATCTACCACTGGCTGGTTGTGTGACTTTCAACAGGTTTCTTGACCTCTCTAAATCCCACATCAGCACCAGTGCCCTGAAGGGCCTCCCAGCACTTCATTTCACAACTTTATAGCATAGTCTCATATTCTCAAATGAGACAGTATAATATAATAATCTTGTCAATTGAAGATCTTTTCTGTACATATGGGTCAGGATAAAAATGAAGCACTCTTTTTTGTGAAGATGAAGACTGACAGGTTTCCAGTCTTCCCCTTCATTGTGAAGGTCTAGTTATAGATATATATGGGATATCCATATATACCATATTATAAACTATGGCCTCACAAAACCATTTTTCCTGAGAGGAAAACAATTACTCCACTTTGGTAGTCACTAGAATTCTTATAAATAGCTTATTATGCATCAGGTTGGGTAATTTGGCCATTTAAATCCTTTAACTGGCCATACTAATCTGAGCTTATTCGAGCCCATGAGTTGTTAGATGTTAGTCCTTTAAAAAAAAAAAATAAAGAGGTGCCTAGATGGCTCAGTAGGTTGAGTGTCTGACTTTGGCTCAGGTCATGATCTCATGGTTCATGGGTTCAAGCCTCACATTGGGCTTTGCGCTAACAGCACGGAGTCTGCTTCAGATTCTATCTCACTCTTTCTCTGCCCCTCCCCCCTCAAAAAGTAAATAAACACTAAAAAAAATAAAATAAAATAAAAAGAGATAGAAAGCTGTATGTGGAGGCCCCTGAGCCTCAGTTTCCTCACTGCTGGGTGGGACATTCTGAGTGTCTATTGCTGAATACACTGTGGGAAACAGAATCTTCATTTAATATGCCAAGCTCCCCTTTTTATTATTAATTCTAAAAATCATGAAGAAATATTCTGATCATAAATTCTTCTGGCATGGATGATTTAAAAAAACATACACTCAAAAAAACAAAAAACAGAACATTAAAATGCCTTCTGGCTTTGAATGTGTCTGTGTTGAAAAATATTTGTTTTCTAAATCTCAGTCTCTCTCCTTTTTGGTCAATAATTGTGCACAGTATTTGCTTTGTAGTTTGTGTTTCATGTCCATTTTGCTTGAGATAATGTCCTGTGTCTTTTTTATTCTTCTGATTCATTTTTCCTTTTCCTCATCATGCTTTTAAGCAAAGAAGTAAACTGATCTTTTTCCCCCTCCAGAATCCACATTAATCCTTCTTGCCAAAAGATTTCTGATGTTGCTTTTATCATTATTTTAAAATAATCCCCATATTCTATCTGATGGAATGAGGGCAAGAGGGACCCCAATCACATAAAAATAGACAGAGGCAAAATGAACCAAAAGTTAAACCCAGTGCAGATTCTACATGCAAGGCTATATATTTGGTCAACTGAGTAGGAAGGAAGGGCTTAAGAGTTGTATAAATCTCAGTACAGGGTCAGAACAGGACTTGATGCTGAAGCTTTGACATCCTGATTATAAACCCTATTTCTAGGGGCTAGGATTCTAGTTCCTTACTGGACAGCCCCAGTTATAACATTAGGGAAACATGGATGCAGGGACCTTACCTGGTCATCAGCAAGGCAGGTTAGGCAGAAAAGAGCTTCGTGAATTAAAGATAAGTTATAATTGAATGCCTTGTTGCTCAGACAGAAAGAACAAAGTAAGAAAAAAAACATATCATATTTACACATTATTCCCAAGTATGTTACCAGTATGCAAGGAGTGTCTGAGAAGCATGGCAGTTCCAGAACATCCCATGGAATGCATATATAGATTCAAGAATGTCAAGGATGACATATGATATCTGTCTTTCTCTGACTGACTTATTTCACTTGGCATAATACCCTCCAATTCTATCCACATTGCTGCAAATGGCAAGATTTAATTCTTTCTCATTGCCAAGTAGTCTTCGATTGTATATATAAAGCACATTTTCTTTATCCATTCATCAGTTGATGGACATATGGGCTCTTTCCGTAATTTGGCTATTGTTGACAGCACTGCTATAAACATTGGGTTACATGTGCTCCTATGAATCGGCACTCCTGTATCCTTTGGATAAATTCCTAGTAGTGCTATTGCTGGGTTGAAAGGTAATTCTATTTTTTATTTTTTGAGGAACCTTCACACTGTTTTACAGAGTGGCTGCACTAGTTTGTTTTCACTCATGTGGAATTTGAGAAACTTAACAGAAGACCATGGGGAAGTAAAGGGGAAAAAATAGTTTCAAACAGAGAGGGAGGCAAACCATAGGATACTCTTAAATAAAGAGAATCAACTGAGGGTTATTCTTTCAGTTGATAGGGGGTGGGGGGCAGGATGGAGGGGGAAATGGGTGGGTGATGGGCTTTGAGGAGGGCACTTGTTGGGATGAGCACTGGGTGTTGTATGTAAGCGATGAACCATGGAAATCTACTCCCAAAACCTAGAGCACACTGTATTCACTGTATGTTAGCCAACTTGACAATAAATTTTATTTAAAAAGAAAAAAAAAAAAAGAATGTCTGGGATGATTTCCTGTCCATGAAGGAAATCTCCTCTTTCTCTCCCTCCTAAAGGTTAAATAAAAGCATAAGAACTCTTCCTACAATAGAAAAGTAAAAGACAGATTTGACCACCTGGTGTAGAAGATAAAACTCTCTGCAGTAGGAGCCAATCCCAGCCATTTCATGAATCGGCTTGAGTAAGTTTCTCTTGGCCCCTCCACACCAGCCCTTCTGTCAACTCAGCACCATGGGTGGGGGTGACCCAGCTGATATCATGTAGAACAAGAGGATGACTCAGCTGAGGCCTTCTTGAATTTTTGGACCATAACACTATGGCGTAAAAATCAAATCATTGCCACTTTAAGCTACCAAATTTTGGAGTCACTTGTTACACAGTAATAGGTAACTGAAACGGAAGTTTGTGCTAGAAGTGGGATGCTCTTGCAACCTAACCCTAAGGCATATGGCATTGGCTTTAAAGCCTCAAAGTAAGTGCAAGTTAAAAGAGCTGGAGGTAACTATTGGTAAAGTGTCAAAGGACAGTGGGAAAATGTTTTTGGAGGCTGGAGAAAAGATGTAGTGTAGAAAGTTTACTGAAACCGTTGCCTGTAGTAAGGCAGCAAATAGAAAAAAAAAATATCTAAGGATCTGGCTAAAGAGATTTCCAGACAGCACATCAAAAGTAGCAACTGGTTTCTCTTGACTCTCTGTGATAAAATACTGATGGAGAGGAATGAGATTAAACAAGAAAATGTTGAGTCTCAAGCAGAATTTAGGGGGAATATAAATAAGGCAGGACTTCTTGTTTCTAAAACAAAAATGTTTCCCAGACCCAGAACCTCTGGATGGTGGAAGTAAAAACTTGTCTTGTGGTAAAGACCAAAGTAAAAACTGGTCTTGTGGTAAAGGTCTTAAAGGTGTTTCTATAAGACCTTTATTGAGATCCAGTAAGATTTAAGGGTTTGCCTAGCAGGACTTCCAAGATTCTTTTTAAAAAAAATTTTTTAACATTTATTTATTTTTCTGAGACAGAGAGAGGAAGATCATGAGCAGGGGAGGGGCAGAGAGAGAGAGTGACACACAGAATTGGAAGCAGGCTCCAGGCTCTGAGCTGACAGCCCAGAGCCCAACACGGGGCTCGAACCCACGAACTGTGAGATCATGACCTGAACCAAAGTCGGACGCTCAACCGACTGAGCCACCCAGGCACCCCAGGACTTCTAAGATTCTTAAGGATATACCTAGTGGATCCTCTAAAAAAAAGAGGTCTTTAAGAACCTTGAAAGTAAAATATTGTAAAATATTTCATATAGCTAAAAAGGCATCAAAAATCTTGAAGTCTTTGTCCCACCACACCCTGTGTCACAACAAACCAGAGAGGAGCCTATCTGGAAGATAATTTTGAGTGTAACTTTTATTTAATGGAATGATCCCCCACTATAGTCATTTAATGGAATTAATCCCCAATAAAGTTTTTAAGAGAATCGTACTACAGAAGCAGTTAGCTAGACAGATCGTCCAAAATGAAAAGACACCTCTGTACCCAAAAAGGAAGCAGACTAAGAAAACTCAGATGAAAACATTGGGCATTCATTGTGAAAGGAAAGATGACTTGGTAAAACTAAGAGCCCAAAGAACAGAGATAGGACTCAAGGAGAATCTTTCCCAGGGAGGAAGACTGCCCCATCAGGGAAGTGGCAATATATGCCCAGCTTAATTTTGTAATTAGCTGGACCAGTGACTGCTGTGTGCCTCCCATTTTCACCTGTTTGGATAACAATGTCTACTGTATTTATACTATCCCTGTATCACCACTGTCTGTTTGCTACAAAGCGGCAGATAACTTGTCTCTTTATTTAACATAGCTTCACATCAAGACAAACCATACTCAAAGAACCACCCCTGAGGCATCTCATTAGTTCCCAGACTTTTTTATATAACAAGACCCAGAGCCTCAGCCTAAGTCTGCTGCTAAAATGGAATGAGAATTTTGAGGGTTTGGGGAGGTGGTAAATGAATTTGCAAGTGGAGGAAATATAAATGGTTTGTGATAGGCAAAGGACATTCACAATTTGTTTGATACTCTTCCCCTTGAAGGATGTGGTCTAATATTCATCTCTTTTAATCTGAGCTGGCTTTGTTGAGTTGTTTGACCACGGAACACAGCAGAATTGACATCTTGGAATTTTTGAGAACCGATCCTAAAAAGCCTTGAAGTTTTCACCTGGACCAACACTTTCTGGGAGCCATGAACCACCATGCATTCCAGTTGACAGACTGACTTAGCACACTTCTCCAGCTCTCTGCTTTGAGGATCAGACACAGCATCAAGCTCTCTTGAGCCCTCTTTTTTTTTTTTTTTTAATTGAGAGACGGAGAGAGACAGAGTATGAGCAGGGGAGGGGCAGAGAGAGGAGGAGACACAGAATTTGAAGGAGGCTCCAGGCTCTGAGCTGTCACCACAGAGCCCAGCATGGGGCTCTAACTCACAAACTGTGAGACCATGACCTGAGTCGAAGTTGGACGCTTAACCGACTGAGCCACCCAGGCTCCCCTCTCTTGGGGCCTCTTGACCAGCCCACCCACCAGCTAAATATTACAGAGTGACTTCAGTCAATGCAATGTAGAATTTAAAACTTGCTTAGCTATAGGGCGCCTAGGTGGTTCAGTCAGTTGAGCGTCCAACTATTGATTTGGGCTCAGGTCATGATCCCAGGGTAATGGGATTGAGTGAGTCCCTGCTTAAGATTTTCTCTCTCCTTCTCCCTCTGCCCATCTCATGCTTGCATACTCTCTCTCTCTCAAAAAATAATAATAATAAAATAGTTTTTTAAAAAATTAAAATAAAATAAAAATTGCCCAGCTAAATAAGCCCTGTCTAAAAATTCCAGACCCACTAAATTGTGAGAAAAAATAAAATAATTTCTCATTTAGGCTGCTAAATTTGAGGAATTTGTTGCATGGCAGTAGATAACCCAAAAAGGTCTCTTTCTCCTTGTGGGTCTCAATTTCCTCACCAACAAAATGTAAGATTTGAATCATACCTCTAAGTTTCTTCTAATTTTCACAAAATTAGCAAAATCACATGTAACTGTTTTCATTGAACTGCCACAATCTTACTTATAAAATCATCTAAAGATAGTAAATATTACAAATTATGTCACTTCTGACTAAAACACCAGAGTGAGAGTTAAAACACTGGGAAATTATTGTCGAGATGCACTAACCAACATTATGCCTGAAGATAGGTTACCAAGAATAATGCTGTAGGAGCAAGACAAAGTGATTTCTCCTTAATGACTCTCCACAGGGGCTTGCTAAAGGCACCCAAATTACTTTATATCTAAAACATCTAAGTCTTTCAAACAAAATTTCCCTTGAACAAGGCATATGAAAACTTATCCAGAAGATTAATTCCTATCTGCATACAGATTGGTGGTGTATACACACACACACACACACACACACACACACACACACACACACACATGCACACACATGGGTAAATGCACACACACTCTGACTATTCACTTAGTGCAGGACTCTATGCACCCTCATGGAGTCCATGGATAGAATTCAGGGGGTCCATGTATGTTCATGGGAAAAAATTGCTTATCTTTCCTAACCTTTAACAGAATTTAGCATTAACTTCAATTGTGGAAGCAGATAGCAAAACAGAAAAGTATTATCAGTGTCTGTAATTTTTGTCACCAGTTAATCACCAATATTTTCATATCACATAACAGTTGTTGCAGATACTTCAAATTACCAATTACACTCATCACAACTTTGACTTTAGGGTTGTTAATCCCATGTATACAGTCATTATTTAATGTATTCATAAAGCTATGTATGTATATATGTTATTACAATATATATCCTACCACCACAAATTTGCTTCTGATATTTTGAGAATACTTTACCATAATTGGCTTCCTTTTTAATGCTATATGCTGTAATTTAATTTTTATTTTATTTTTTCAGTGTTCATTTATTTATTTTGAGGGAGAGAGAGCATGTGTGCACAGGGGAAGGGCAGAGAGAGAGGGAGAGAACCCGCATTTTCAGCCAGAGCCCAATGAGCGGCTCAATCTCACCAACAGAATAATAATGATGAGCCAAAATCAAGAGTCAGATGCTTAACCAACTGAGCCACCCAGGCGCTCCTGTTTTTCTTTTCTTTTTTTTTTTTTTATGTGCTTGCTTTAATTTATTTGAAATATTTGAAAATATTATTCTGAGAAAGGATTCAGAAGCTTCCCTAGACGGTAGGGATCCATGGCTCCAAAAGGTGATAAACCCCTGATCTCTAGCCCACACTACAGCAGAACTCACCAGATTCTCCAGCCACCTGGCAAGGGCTGAGCCCTGGCTTCGGGTCCAGCGTGCCGCCGGAGGCCAGCCTGCCAGTTCGTTAGTCTTCTCTGGTGCTTTGCTTCTGCTTCCCGCTTCCCACTTCAGTGGCTCTGAATATCAGCCCCTGTTTTAGGTTTTAGGTCCCTAGCTCACTTGTGCCCCCTCATTCTTCACAGATGATTCTGACTCAAACATTATTTTAGATAAGATGGACATTCCTTCATTTTATCCACGCCCACTGCTTCTAGTGCTACATATATGCTGTTCTTTCTCCAATATGTATTTCCAAATCTCATGTCTCTTATGGGTTTGGAAGTCTAGATTTCCAACTGCCTACTCATCTTGAATACCTTCACACACTTTGAATTAAACAGGATCATTCATTATTAGTTCTTGCTATCATATGCTCCGACTCCCAGAGACTGGAACACACCCCGAGACGGCAACGCTGTGTATGAGAATTGGGGTACCGTAGCTGGATTTAACTCCCTCTCCCTCACCCCCAAATTCAGTTATACTTAATTTGCTCTTTAAATATTTCCGAAATCCACTTCTCTTACTTGACCCAGACTCTGCTCGGTTCTTGCCATGATGATTTTAATGATTTTTTTTTAAGAATTTCCATGTTTCCAGTATCTCATTTTTTTTTAATTCCAACTAAAATTATCTTTCTTATCTCACATTCCACCTTAACAGTTGCATTGCCTAGGCCTCGCTCAGGTGATCTGTGTAAACACTCATTGCTGGGCTCCACTCTGGGAGCATCTGATCCAGGAAGTCTGTGGTAGGGCCTGGAAATGTGCATTTCTAACCAGTTCCCAGGTGACACTGATGCTGCTGGTCAGAAAACCCACAGGAAAATTACTGCTCTAGGTCATTAGTCTTTCAACTTCTTTGACTTGCAGTTCTTCCAGGAAAAAAATGTTTCAGTACAAATCCCCAATTTATGTTTGCCTATCATTTATAAAGTATCTACATGTTCCAATGCACTAACATTGTGGGTACATGATGAAGCACACTAAAATAATCATAAAAGAGATGAGACAAAACAAATGGAAAATTAAAGAATATTCTTCCTGCATCCAAATGGATCATATTGTATAACCTGCGTCAGAGGATTCTGGAAGGGACAGATATTAAGAATAAGCCTGTGGGTTGAGATATAAAATCCTATATTCTGTCTTTCTAGTCCATTAGAACCTGTTTGCTCTCTAATCCTGACTCCAGGCTATATGTTATAACCTTAGGAAATTTTTAAACCTCTCTATGCTTCTATGTCTTCCTGTATGAAATGGAGATAACATTAGGAACTGTTTCATAGGATTGCTTTCAGGACTGAATAAGCTCATATGCACAAAAAAGTCCCTAGCATATAATAAGTGCTTGATTAATCTTGAATATTTTGATTGCTTCTGGTTAGACACTTGATATTCTAACCATGCTGATCAGTTCACTGTTTCCTGAATAAACATCTACAACTCAGTGTCTTTGCTTGTGTTGTATCCTCCACCTGGAATATACTTCCTTCAACTCCACTTGGTAAAATCCTTCTCATTTTTCACAACCCAGTTGAAAATATTATGTCCCCATGAAAACTTACCCAAATCTCCTGGTGTAATTGATTTCTCTCTCTTCTGTGTTCCCATAGCACTTTTGGAAGACTATGAAAAGGGCTTCCCACAATGTATTATGTACAGCTGTTTACATCCCATCTCCTCCAAAATTTTGAGCTCCTTGATGGTATGAACAATGTCTAGTTGACCTATGTATCCATCACATTGCCCAAGAAAATGCTTGGCAAAGAGTAGATGCTAGATAACAGACTATGAAAGAGGGCAAGGACATGAGGGTGGTAATCCCGTCCCAGTACCATAGCACAGCCTGTGATTTGTATTCATCTGGAGGTGGCATCTTCCCCAAGTGACTGCCCACTTTGGCCCCACTTTCTTTGGTCCATTGGCTAATGAGCTATGATGTAATAAAAAAAAATATTTGATCTTTGTCCCAGGTTTCTGGAACACAGCTCCTAAAACCCTTGGAGTCTCCAGAATGTTAAGAGCGTCTTGTGTGCTAATGGGAGGACTGGTTCTGCAGCTCCTGGGTGGCTTCAGGATGGGAGTTGTTTACCAGAAAAGACAAACCTTAATCACAAAATTTCAGTCCCATCCCCTAGCTTCTAGAGAGGGGAGAAGGGCTAGAGATTGAGTTCAATCACCAATGGCCAATGATTTAACCAACCATTCCTATAAAGCGACCTCCATAAAAACCCCTGAACAACAGGGTTTAGAGAACCTCCAGTTGGTGAATTCATCCATGTCCTGGGAGGGTGGTGCACCCCAGTTCCATTCGGCAGAAGCTCCTGGACTCAGGACCCTCTGGATCTCACCCTATGTCCCTCTTCACCTGGCTGTTCATTTGTATTCTTTAGTAAATCCTTTCTAATAAACTAGTAAATATAAGTACAGTGTTTTCCTGAGTTTTGTAAATTTTTCTGGCAAATTATCAAACCTGAAGAGGGACCTATGGGAACCCCAAGTTAACCAGTTGGTAGGAAGTACAGGTGGCAATATGAGACTTGCAACCAGCCTGGAGGCAGCCTCCTCGGACAGAGCCCCTAACCAGTGGGCTCTACTCTGATTAAATTGAATTGCAGTCTACCCAGCTGATGTTGGAGAACTGGCCGGTGTGGGGGAAAACTCACCCATCTGGTATTAGAGTGTGAATAAAAACAGTTCAGAAGATCCAGTTAGGTTCATATGGGAGTCCGCAGCCCTCTGATAGAAATAGGATAAATAGGCTGGCTAAACCCATGAGGCACCACGCTGTGAACTGCGCCTCCATCAGCCCCATAGCCTGTCCATGTGAAAAGCATGTTCACAAAATGGGGATAGACAGAGCCTATTAGATTTGATACCTCAATTCTTCTTCTCCCTGGTTTCCATAATTTCATGGCCTTAGGATATAAAAAAAGAGTGCCCATCCTCAGTATGAAAACTCTCTCCAACCCAATTAATAAGATTGCCCAAGCTCCAGGGCCTCAAGGCTTCTAACTGTGTTTCCCTTGCATTAACACTTGACCCCTCTGTCACGCCATGTTCCAGTGCACACCCATATCCATTTGAACCATAGGTAAAACGTGGTGGAGTCTGTGCTCCCCGCTTACCAGCATTATCATGCTTGTCTTCACCCGCAGTTCCTCCAGAGCTGCCTGGTTTCCTGAGTGGGCTCCCTGAGTGGGCTTGCTCTTTGTAAACCCTTGTTGCCCACTGCATGAAAGAAAAATTGAAAGCAAATTACACTGACGTTTTAATAAACCAGTCAAAGCTCTTCCACCACCTGCTAACAAGGTCAACGTTGTCACCCTCCCTCTGCCAGACTCACCATTTGGTGGAGGTCTATTTACACGTATTCATGATTACTGGACTATTTTATTGTGAAAGAAAAGCTAGCTTCATGTCACATAAAGTGTATTCTTAAACCATGGCACACAGCATAAGGGAGCCAGATATGCCCTTGTCAACCCTAATGAAAGAAGAATATCAAACCCATTAAAAGGCTAAAGTCCAATCACCCTTCAGTGATTTTTCTTTTCATCAGCAAAAATGCTCATTAATTCTAATATCTTTGCTTTCAGGCATGAGCTACGAGATCTGAACAGAAATTTCATTTGTAATGAATACATTTTGACAGAAGTAGAATTACGATGATTCTACTGGTAATAATAATAATAAACCACATGAAAAGAACCAGAAGATTCTATTCTCTAAGCTGGCCGGGCATCTGTGAGACCTTCTATCTGTGACATGGTCTTGTGATGCTCTAGAGCATCTGTAAAATAGTGTCACTGTATAAAATCATGAGGCGGATTCTTCCAACCAAGATACCAGAATACATAGATCCAGAAATCAAACATCAATTACTGACTTGATCTGGTGATGAGGATATGGACTCTTTAGAATAACCCTGAAAGCCTATTTATGAGCCTGCATTTGGTTAGTTTACAGGAGTGCCTTCTCTGGGATGGGAGGTTATTATAAGACTATTCAGGCAAATAGGTAGAAGGCCACAGAGTAACCTTGGAACCCAGAGATCCCAAGCGTGGGTCTACCTAAAGAAGGAGCTAATCATTCTCCATGATTTAGAATTTGATGCAATAGCCAAGATTCCCTTATTTGACTTAGCATGTATATTTCCCATTAGAGAAAATTTTGGAGCTCTATATCCCATAGGTACTTAACAAATATTTGCTCAATGGGTAAGCGAATAGGTTCAGCTTTGCCACTATCCAACATTACCCGATTGCTTTCCTGATCTTTAAGGAGGAAGGCTGCCAGATCCCACAAGCTAATTCCATAACCCAACTACACTATAGGCAGAAGAATGGCTCAGGGAACTACCATACCAGTACTGGGCTCCTTACCTCCAAAATTATTTAACATGAAGGAATAGACTGCCACTTTTTTTTAATTTTATTTAAGCCATTGTACTTGGGTAATACCAATGACCAAATACATTTTCTAACTGATCCTAACATACTACTACTCCCATTTCACAGATAAGCAAACCAATTTAGAGAGATTAAGATGCTTGCACCAAACCACACAGCTAGAAAGCACAAAGCCATGCTTTCAAACCCTGGTCTCTGATAGCGAAGCCTTGTTCTTCCTAATGTGCCCATGACTGCAGTGGCCATGAATCAATAGAGCAATTAGAATTGTTATGTCTATTGTAATATTGAGTTAGAAAAAGGATTTGGTTTCAATAGATCAAAGAGAAAAGGAATTAGAAAGAGAGCCTGTGGGGAAATGTGTATGTGGAGAGTTGCCAGAAGAGAGGCCAGCCAAAAAAGGATTTAACACAATTGCTTATCAAATGGGCAAAGGACAGGACACACAATTCACAAGTGAGGACACATAATTAGAAGACAAATGGGGAAAACATTTTATTTCTGTAGATATCAAGGAAAGGCAAATTAAAACAACAGTTTTATGCCTTCTAAAACAACAAAGAAAGGAATGGCAGCACCCAATGTTACCAATGGTGCTGCAAAACTCAGACACATATGCACCTTGTTGAAAATATAACTTAGAGAACCCATTTGAAACAAATTTATCTATCATTGTCAAGAATCATACAGATGTTTAAACCCTTTATTTCAAAGAAAATGTCTGAAAGAAATAACTTTATAAAGATGCAAACCATGGGGCACCTGGGTGGCTCAGTTGGTTAAGCATCCAACTCTTGATTTCAGCTCATGTCCAACTCTTGGTTTCCCACTGTTCATGAGATCAAGCCCCACATCGGGCTCCTGTGCTGACAGCATGGAGCCTGCTTGGGCTTCTCTCTCTCCCTCTCTCTCTGCCC
Organism: Cryptoprocta ferox; assembly: GCA_028646485.1. NCBI lineage: Eukaryota > Metazoa > Chordata > Mammalia > Carnivora > Eupleridae > Cryptoprocta > Cryptoprocta ferox. The sequence goes on along the minus strand of CM053576.1, from coordinate 115,385,429 downwards.
CACCCCCATTGTGCACCTCCCCCCGCCCCTCTGTCTGTCTAAAGCAGGGGAGGGGCAGAGATAGAGGGACAGAGAGAGAATCACAAGCAGGCTCCCCACAGTCAGTGCAGAGCTGGATGCAGGACTCGAACTCACAAACAGTGAGATCATGACCTGAGCCAAAACCAAGAGCCAGATGTTTAACCAACTGAGCCACCTGGGTGCCCCAATAAATAATTTTTTTAAAAAACAAAAAGATGCAGGCCATGGCAATATTAAGAACAGCAAAAGTTCAAAATTATTTTAAGTGTCCAAGAGCAAGAGGATGTTTATGTCATATGGAACATTAATATGGTAGAACAGTGCACAGAGTTGGCTCAGGCCCTATCCCTTCTGGTCTGGACCACCGCAACGAGTTTGTCCCTTGTCTCCAGTTCTGTCCTCTCCAATCCAGCTCCACAATGCCACCAGATGGGCCTTCTGTATACAGCGCTCCCACTATGGCACTGCCTGGGGGAATCCCAAGTTCTTAGAGAAACCCCTAGGGCCTCCGTGTACTCTGTCCAACCTGCCTCTCCAGCCTCATTTCTGGCACTGGCCCCACCTAGAGGCCTCTGTTCCTACTGCACTGAACACAATGTAAACACCTTCATTTCCTAAATAAACATCCATGAGTCGATGTATGCTTACGTTGTACCCTTTACCTGGAATAGCCTTCCTTTATCTCCACTTGGCAAAATCCTTCTCAGCCTGAAAGTGTTGGCTGGGCTTTGCTCCTGCTTCCTTGCAATGAGTGAGGCCTTATCTGTGCATCAGGTGGCAGTGTGCCTTTAAGAAAGAGTTAACTTACTGTCTCTTCGTAAAGATTTTCTCTTGATTTTTTGCACCACGATTGCCAGGGGAAATCAACCATGCTTGTCTTGGGGCCCCTAATAAGCCCATTATAGATGTTTATCATAGCTCCTGTCAGTACTTGTTGCATGTGTTTTTACACGTGTCTCCCTCTATCAAACTTCTTGAGGTCATGGGCACATCGTCCTAATCGATCGTATCCGCATTTTATTCACTGCCATTTACTTCATGCTTATTATATGCCAAGCACTGTGCTATGCTTTTTGCATTTTACCTCCATATCTCATTAATATCTCACAACTCCAGTGCTTGCTTCGGCAGCACATATACTAAAATTGGAACGAAACAGAGAAGATTAGCATGGACGCTGCGCAAGGATGACATGCAAATTCGTGAAGTGTTCCATATTTAAAAACAAAAGCTCATAACTCTAATTATGTTGTTAATTATTCTAAATTCACAAGATGACAAACTGAGGTTCAAAACTTCTGCCAAAGGTGCCAAGTAAGCAAACGGTATCACCAGGAGTTGAACCCTGATTTACTTGATTTTAGCTGTCTAGCCACCAGTCTCATTCTCGTTTCTAACATAGTAGCTGACAAATGATAGGTGCTCAGTAATTATTATAAAGAATAAAATCATGTGGCCATACCCAGTGCTTACAACAGACAGGGGAAAAAAAGCATAATGTAAAAACGTGTCTATACCTCCATCACAGCCCAATTAAAACTGTGTGTGCACATTGGACAATGACTGCATGGGAACCAGCAACAGCCAAGGTCAGTTTATTAGAGAAAGAAGATCATGGCAATTTTTAAATTGATTTTCCCTCTGTATAGTATTCTTAAAGTGCATGCCAAGAGTTCTGTTCATGAGAGTAGCTATTCCATTATCAGAACTCCAAAGACCATCAAAATATCCACTGACTCCAGGAACCCAGAAGCCAGATGTCCTGTTAGCTGTTGTTAACAAGTGGAATCTGTATGCACATCAGTAGACAAGAAAAAATGGATAAGAAAAAAGGAAAAGAAATGCCCGTTTCCGTTCATCCTGAGTTGCTATACATAAAAAGGACTTGCTCAAAACCTTAATTCTGTGTGAAACATAAATAAAACCAGAACTTCTCAGGAGCGTTTCATAAAAACGAATTCTGGAGCTGGACTTCTCCAGAAATAAGCTCTCCACCTCTTGCAAAGAATGTACTGGAAGAAGAGGAGAGAAAAGCAAGAGAAGGATGAGAGGGGTATGAAAAAAAAGAGAAAAAAATAATTTCTGATATGACAAAGGAAAAAGAAAAATAAGCCATTAAAACACAAATAAATCCACCCCTCCGGTTTTCATAAGAACCCTTCCCTGAAGCTTTGCACTTCAGAATGTGCTGTTGTTTTACCCCACTCACTCAAGGAATGGGAAAAATGATAGCACCATTAACAGAAATGGGAAATCAAGAGGAGGTTCTTTGGGAAGGAATATAAGCCTGTAAAGAGGACTCCATAAATGTTTGTGAACAGACCATTAAATGAAAATGTCTTCTTGTGGTGTTTCAGTTTCCAATAGGACATTTTTCATGGCCTGCCAAAATTAGGAATGCCTCCTCTCAAGGGGCAAGACTACATTTCAGTTAATTTCCCATTTCAATAAGATAGAAACTGCAAGTCAGCAGGAAACAGAGGCAGGCTACACAGTTTCCTCAGTCTTGTATTCTCAATCAAAATCAGGGCCCAGAGATAGCCGGGCTGTGCCTGTACTGCTCTTGACCTCTGCCTAAGGGCGACTGAGGAGGAGGGGGTTCTGAACAGTCCAAGCCTCTCTAGGTCAAAACAGGTTGGGTGCAGATCAGAAGTTTGCTTGCGGTGGAGCTGAGCCAGTCTGAACAAAACCATAGCGTCTTATGTGAAGTATATTACCCTTTGTATTGTTACCCCAAGGGCAGAAAGGACAGGTGCACTGTGGCACCCAATTACATACTACTTGGGCACCCAAGGGTCAATATTATTCATGCATTTCAATGAAAATATAAAAAATGAGAAGACATAAGTTTCAAACAAGGAATAATTTTAAGCTGGAAGTTTGGAATCATTTTATAATCTTGCTTATGGCAGAAGTTCACTTGTGTGGAAGGTATCTTGCCAATCTCTGGGGAGAGACACACAGATCACTGCATTATTGTTTAGAAACGAGCTCATATCAAACACTTTAATCCCATTTGCTTCCACTAGCATGAAAACCTCATGCCATGGAGATATTCAGAGGCTCAGTCCATGAGCAGATTTTCCCAGGGTGAAGGAAAAGGCTAGAGCTTCACAGGGTAGGTTGGGTGGGGTAGACTGATGGTAGGTTGGGGCTAACTTGGCACTGAGGCTCAGTTGAGAGCTGGCAATATACACCCCTTTGCAAGTGTCAGGAAACAGCATAGCCTTTGCTCATCATCAGAAACTGACACCTCCCCACATTCCTCAGCAACCACCACCTCCTCTTTTCCCCATCTCTGTAAGTCAACAGGAAAAATAACACTCCTGAAATAAGAGATTCATTTCTCACCAAAATAGAACCTTCTTTTCTTTTATGTAGCTACACATAAGCTTCCTTACTGAAGCACCAAATTCAAAAGCAGCTATAAGTAAAAAGAATTTGCTCTTATCATAAATAAACGATTGTATATGAGAACTTATTTGCAGTAAAATCTTACGATAAAAATATAATTTATACCCTAGTTTCTCCTGTGTATTTTATGTAATATCCTAGTAAAAATATTTCCATTTTACAACATGTACCTATTAAAATCATTCCTTATAAAACTGTCGGCATAAAATAAAATACAAAAACTGAAAGGAAAAAGCAGACGAAAAGAAAATATATCAAAAAGAGGTGATGAAGGCAAAAGAAAGATGCTTGTGGCAATCCTCCCAACAGGATATAAATAACAGTGATATGGAGGCAGTGGAAGGTGCTGATAATTAACTAGGATATTTTAAGGTGAGAAATACTTAAAAACTTCTTAGAATGTCAGTCTTTTCTCTCTGCTAACAAGGAATTCTATCACAATAAAATTTGGAGACAAGGACCTTGCCAGCAAGATAGGAGGAGTCCACAAAATAAGTCAACTAAAAAGAAAGTGTCCTGGAAATGGCAACCCTGTCTGTAAAAATACTGTCTGCCATCTGATTGAAATTTGCTCTCAAGCAAACAGGTGCTCCTCCCGTTTAAAGGTGGAGCCGCAGCCTGCTAGCCAAGGACCCCTCAGAACCAGCTCATTAGATCTGTCATTCTCTGTGAGGTTGTATTTGGTTTCAGAAGGTACAGAGAACTTGCAAGAATAATTAAAAGAATTCTAGATACTTGTCCTCCAGACTCTACACCTGTTAGCATGCTATCGCACTCTCTTTCGTGTGTGTGTATGTGTGTGTGTGTGTGTGTGTGTGTGTGTGTGTGTGTTTAACCACTGGAGAGTAAGTTGTGGATTTATGATACTTATTTACCCCTAAAACTTCAATGTGTATTATTTTTGAGCGCCCTTTTACATAACTAGGGCAAAATTATCAAAATCAGAAAAATAATATTTAATATGATCTAATCCATAGATCTTATTCAAATTTGTTAATTGTCCCAACAACAGCCCCTGTGTTTTTGTTTTTGTTTTTTAAATGAGATAACTAAAGCAGGAAGAAAAATCAAAAGAAAATCCTGGTCCAGGAGCCAATCCAGGATTATACACCATACCCTGTTGTCCTGCCTCTTTTTCTCCCTGAATCTAGAATAGTCCCTCCCTCTCTTTGTTTTCCTGACTTTCACGTTTTGAAGAGTACCAGCCAGTTATTTTGTAGAATAACTTGCTTTGGTCTGATGCTTCCTTATGATTATATTTGGATCACACATTTTTGGCAGGAATGACATAGAGGTGATGTGCTTTCTCGCTGTATAATATCAGGAGGCATATATTGATTTGTCCTGTAAGTGGTGCTAACTTTGATCATTTTGTTAAACTGGTGCCCATTGTAAAAGTACTGCTTTCCCGTTTGTAACTAATCAGCAGAGATACTTTGCAATTAAATAAATATCCTGTCCCACATCAAATTTTTACCCACTGATTTCAGCATCTATCGCTGACCCTTGCCTAAGCCAATGGTGGTTGTGATGGTGGCCAAACGGGAAGGGATGCCATTGCCCCTTGGAAGGAGTATATCATTATCTCTGAGAGATCAGATGGGTTAATTTTTGACTTGGAAAATAAAGCAGTAACTATTTTTACTGCAATCTATGGAATGGAAAGATCAACAAAATTGTCCTAGTTAATGGGACTATATAGGACATAGAATCCATTTTCTGTTTATCAATAATTCTCAATGGAAGGGTGGAGATTTTATTACTATCAAAAAGGTCATAGGCTTCAAAAAATTGAGAAAGACTGTACTCAATGCTTTCCTTTCAAGAGAAATTAACCTCTAGTTTAGGAAATGAAATAGCTATTTTTCTCCTGAGTAGTTGTTCTGTTTTTATGGAAAGACACTTTGAATTATGTAACCAACCAAGTTTTTTCTTTTGACAACACCTGCTAGAAAATGTAGAGCCTAAAGTATGTTCAATTCATAGCAAGAGGTCTTTTAAGTTTGCATTTGGGGATTCATTTCTGGACCATTTTATGTTTCCAGCTAGTTTTTCTTTCTTCTTTTGTTCTAATTTCTTATTTATGCACCCTATTTTATTATGTACTTTTGTAGCCAAATTGAAACTTTTCAGACTGAGACAGGCATACAAACTAACGAATAAAATAGTCTATGCTTTCTTTGTTTCATCAGTTGATTTGTTTCAAATGCCCAGAAATCAAATGACTTATCAACTGGGGCTATCTTATTTTATTCCACTTGACATGACATGTTCAAAAAGAGGATGGTGAAAGAACTCATGGGGAACTTTAATGTCATTGGCTAATTCAACTCAGTGGCTTATGCTTTCCGGGACCCTAAAATAATGAGATTGGTTATTGCTGGTCACTTGAAATGGGTCTTTCTTGGTGTAGGTTAAAGAGCACTGGACTTGGGGCCCCTGGGTGGCTCAGTCAGTTAAGCGCTGACTCCTGGTTCCAGCTCAGGTCATGATCTCATGGTACTTGAGACTGTGTCCCACGTCGGGCTCTGTGCTGACAGCATAGAGCCTGTTGGGGATTCTTTCTCCCTCTCTCTCTGCCCCTCTCTCACTTACACTCACTCTCTCTCTCTCTCTCTCTCTCTCTCTCAAAATAAATAAATATTTAAAAAAACAAAGCACTGGACCAGGTATGGTGTAATTCCACCTCTGGCATAGGCTAGGTACGTGACTTTGAACAAATCAGTTCTGCTCTCTGACCTTTGGCATTCTTGTCAAAAACTTGGAATAAGAGCACCTAAACTGCCTATCCCACTAAAATATTGGAAGACACAATGGGAAAATGTTTCAAGAACTGCAAGGTCCCAGAGTTCCTTATCACCTTACCATCTGGTAAGATAATCAGACAAGAAACAAGTGAAGAAACCCCCAAATAATTTAATTTCGGATAACAGTAAATGCTATGAAAACAAAAGAGATTAATAGAGTCAAGAATGAAGGCAGAAAGAAGGGCCCAAGGAGGGCTCTGTAAGGAGAGGATATTTAATGAGAGACCTGGGTAATGAGGAACAGAGAGTATGCAGAGGTGACAAGAGCATTCGAAGCAGAGATAAGAACCCAAAGACAGGAAGCAAGTTGGTGTGGTCATGTGACTTCAAGGGGCCAGTGTGGCGAATGGGTGTCTGTGCAGGTGAGCAAGGTGGAGGGACAGGGAGGCACAGCCTTCGTAAGCCTATCTCTCTGCAGTCTCAGCACCAGGAGCATGAGCTCTGCAAGTCCACAAACCTGGGGGCACCTCCTGGGCCTGTTTCTTACCCATCAGGGTGGAGGTACTTAACCACTCAGTGCTGCAGCTTTCTCATATATAAAACAGGAATAGTATTAGCAGCTACTTCATAAAACTGTGCCAGAAGGGAGTGCAATAACATTCAGGACTGTGCTGCTGCAGGTGAGCTCTCGAGAAGCACTAGCTATTATTTTCTGGTCAACTCTGACGTCTCCATCAATTGAACCTCCATGGCCCTCACCGAATAAGCTGCACTATTCAGGATTCAAGGATATTTTATAAAACTCTTCAGTTAGGATAAGCAGTGACTCCTCAAGGGTAGAGAATCTATGTATCTTAGCCCCACAGCACCAGCACAGAGCTGCACACAGTAGGTGCTCACTAGATATCTAACCTGGGTCGACATTTGTGCAAGGTGGTTCCTGACTGTAGCAACAAGCCAGCCATGAAATGCAGGCAGTAAATCACGCTCCCCTATGCCCGGCTCTAGACAAAATCCACAATGGGCACAACCTGTTTTTAAACTCAAGCTATGTGAAATGCTTTTAGATCATCCTAACATATTCGGATGCATGCTTGCCCTAAGTAATGTGTTGTCTCAGGAGTGAGTCCCTGGCTCTGCCATAATAGCTGATTTTTATCAACAATTAGGAAAAGAGGCATTTGTCTGATTACTCGCCCAATTTCTGAACAAATGGCTCCTCAGCCAACCATTGCAAATACCTCCCCACCACCACCAGCCTTTCCAAGTTCAGACTTCACATTCTGTGCATGCTAGGAATGTAATCAAGTCCCTCCATGGAGATAAGTTAATTATCTCCTCAGGCTATGAACAAACACACGAGTGTGGTTTCTGACCATGTTGCCTAATGAGAGGACACCCCAGAGGGGCTGGAGGGCTTGTCAGCTTCCACCCCGGGGCCATTTTTGGCATCTGGGAGCCGTGGTCCAAAATGATCTGGCCTTTATTCCCCAGGTTCCTCATTGCACCTGCTTTTGGCAACTCGGCACTGGACACAGAACTTGGCTGTCTCCATTTTCCTCCGGCCAGCCTCGCCGTGGCCCAGATGGCCGGGGCTGGGCCCCTGGAGCCCACCCCACACCTCCCGCATCCCAGCACATCTCTCAGCCTGGGATGTCCCTCCGGAAAGCTGATCGAGCTCCGCTGGGCCTCCCAAGATAGATAAGAGAGGAAATCAAGCTTTTCTGTCCTCCATCACCAGGCTGCCAGGGACAGCAGGACCCAAAGACTCAAACATAAATCACCTGCCTATCTCCATGTTTTAAACTTCAGCTTTAATCCAGCTCAGAGTGGGATTAGCTGCCTCAGAGACTGCTAATTGCCAGATGGCCGCTGATAGCTGCCCGCGGAAACGTGTGTGTCAGCGCTTGCCACGGAGCCTTAGAAAGTCAGAACTGGAAGGGACCTCAGCGAGGCAGACTGACCCTTTCTTCATCATAACAGTGGGGACACAGACAAGGTGCTAGCTCTGGGACACACAGTGAGTTAACACCCGGGACCTTCTTGAGTGTTTCATTGACTTGAAGAGCAAGAAAAACATTGAGGGACAGCAGTGTGTTTCCAGGTGAGTATGCCCTGTTGCTCCCAGACAGGGGCAGAAGCAAGGAAGCAAAATCAATTTCTTGAATACGTCCTATATTCCAGACATGATGCCAGATGTTTTCATGTAATACTTGGGTTCTAATCCCCCATCTGCCACTGACCACGCATGTGATTTGGGGTATATCACTTCTCCTCTGGGGAAGCCTAATACTTCATGTACAGACTGAGGAATGTAGGCTAGATGATTTCTAAAACAGTGGTTCTCACTCTCAATGTGCACCAGAGTCCCCTGGAGGACTTGTCAGAACACACATTGTTGGGTCCCATTTTCAGTTTCTGATTCAGGAGGCTAGAATGAGCCTAAGCAAATGCATGTTGAGCAGGCTCCCCAGTGGTGCTGCTGAGCTCTGGACTAGACTTCAGGTGCTCCGCTGTAAGATGCAGCCACCAACTCTAAAGTTAGATAGCATGAGCGAATCCATGAACAATAAATGTGCACGCGCACACCCACAGACACATGCTTTGAAAAAAAAAAAAAGAGTAAAACAGAATTCCAAATGAGGAAATTCATTCCAATGGCTCCAAGCCTACAGGTTTTCTTAAACTCTTAAAAACAACTTGAACCCTATTGTGTTGCAAGCCAAATCTGAACTCAAGTTTATGTCCTATGGCCCAAGTCCTTTCCTTGGAGAAGAACCAAGCACTGTCTTATACCCAGGGAGTCTACAAGCCAGAATGACAGGAGTTCGTTAACACAGTCACACTCAGATGGAGACCCGGATGGCATCCCAGGGAAGCATCTGAAGTCTTTGGTTTCTGGTACATCCAAACATTTGCTAAATCCCCTATGAGGACTATAACCAGCATGGGTACCACTGGGATGGAGTCAATGCAGGAGTGCTCCCCATCACTTCTGTGGTGTGTCCAGAGGACCATTCATCCAAAGTCCCCACCCACAGTGCTGCCAACCTCCCAGCACATCTGCAGATGGTTTCCAGGAAATTTCTCAAACAGATTTCAACCCAACGAAAGGTGCAAGAAAATAAGCATATATTGAAAAGCTCTGAGAAATATCTGGAGTGCTCCTAGGGGAATGTTTGATCCTAAAAAAATTTGTGAGCCAAATATCCAAATCAAAGCTACTTTGGGAAGGTATTCTGGATCTTATAGAACAACAAATATTCCCTCAAGAAAAGGAAGCCAGTGAACTTTCACAGGGCTCTGCTTCTCAGGCAAAATATGTTGTGGCTAAAACCTAAGAAAGGCTGTCAATAGTGTCATTTCTGGCCTCTGGTCCTAGAGTCACGCCCACTATCATTGTAGACAGAGTAAATGATATAGCCAGGATGGGAGTCAAGGTGAAAGAAAGAAAAAATTTCCTTCCCCAAGTCCTTATGAGACACCCAACAGGCTTAACCTAGGGCTGGAGAGAGAATTAAAAACTTGGCATTGATAACAAGTGCTATGGAAGCTAAAATATGTATTTAATGTAACCATTAACAGAATGAAAAAGGGTCTCTATTCCACAGAAGTCACCAAAAAGGAAATCAGAAAATGACCATATGGAAGAAGAAAGGCAAAAGCAAAATCACCACCACCACCACCACCCAAAAAAAAAAAGGAGGCATAAATAAGAGAAAAATAGAAAACTGAGGTTTCAGAATTAAGACAAAGCATGCTGTTCTAAAAGACAACTGAAAACAAAAACACTCACTGCTCTTTTGATGATTATGCGGATCCTTTCACTCATGATGCTGCCCACTCACCTCCTTCTGCTTCTCTCCCACTTTCTCATCAAGGATGGTACCACCCACTGGCTTTTCCTGACAATGAGTCCCATCATTCTGGATGAATCCAGGATCCTGACCCAATACCTCAGCCTGTAGGTCCCTTTATGTCTTCATCTTCAGTGACCTCTCCACTTTAGCTACCCACAGCCACTGTCATTCATTGGGTCCTGTCATCCCCCAATGTGTCCCATCTGCAGGAGCAACTTAAGTCCAGCACTTCAGACCACATCTCTTGTTATTTTGGCTGTAAAAGAGGGCAGATTCAAGGGAAGTCTTTTGCTTCTTCCAGTTCTTCATAGGAGAAGATGAGATTTTGTTTAAAACAAAAGTTACAATCAAAGGGACAGTATGAACAAACAGGAAAGAAAAGGGAAATCGATGCTGGCAAGTTTTGAAGTTTTGGGGAAGCAAAGAGGTCAGGAAAGGGTAGAGCCAATGGCCTTGCAGTTAATCAAGCCTATAACTGATAAACACTGTGTATCAAACTCACAGAATGAGACAGAAGCCACCCTCAGAGACATTATGAGACTCAATTTTGTTGCTTCAAAAAAAGGAATGAAATAGAGAAATTTACCATCCGTCTCAAAAGTCAGTAAAAAGAACACAATGGCATGAGAATACCTTTTAAAAGGAAATAATAAAGATAATACTACACCTTAATACCTTTTAGAGAGAAATCTGTAGAAATGAATAAATAATTCTGAGTTGACTTTTCAAGGAAATGGGGAAAATATGTAGTTGATGTAATTAAGGGGGGAAAGGTTAGAAATAAAAATGTGGTTTAACCACAAATATGAAATTTACTTTTTGAAAACTCAATGAGTACTATTTTAACCCTCCTAGTAAAATTTGAAAATTACTAGGAAGAGAGTTTCTAGAAAAATCTATAAATACCAAAACGGATTCACAAACTAAACCACCCAAGGAGTTTAATAATCATAGGCAAACTTTAAAGATTGTCAATTTAAATTTATATATGGATATATTATGTATTATTATATTATATACTTATATATATACACATATGTATATATATAATTTCATGTGTGTATATATATGTTTTATATATGTATATGATTTATATATATGTGTATATATATGTTTTACATATATATGTTATATACATACACACACACACACACACACACACATATATATATATATATATATATATATATATATATATATATATATATATATAAAGTTAGTTTGTTTTTAAGCAAGCTGTACCCACATGAAACTGTGATATTCTCAGGAAAAAGACAATCTCAGTGGTAACCAGATCCACGGTCCTTTATTTACAAATCTGAAATCCCAAATACTCTGCAAACAGTTTTTCCATAAAACATTTGAAGACAAAACCTGACTGGAACTCATTTAACAGTAAAATTTGACTTGAATTGATATATATATATATATATATATACTAATTTCTATTCCAATTATTGTTTTCATATCATGGTGTAAATAGCATCGTGTCTCATTATGCACTGCTGCTCCAGATCCCACTGGGTGAGACATGTAAGATTCAGTATGTGTCCTTTATTACCTTCCTAAAAATCCAAAGGTTCTAAATTCTGAAGCATATCTGGTCTCGAGGGTTTGAGAACACGCCTTGTGGGCCTGTGTAAACTATCACAGAGCATATGAAAAGATGAAACGTTTCTCAACTATTTTAAGAAGTTAAGTTAACCCTGATCTAAAATTTGGCAAAGACAGTTCACTCACAAAGGAAACTACAGTCTGAGTTCATTTGACTATAGATGCAAAACGCTTAGATAAATGATATTTTTCACTTTTTCAACTTGGTAATAAAAATATGTGGCCATTGTTATGAATGGATGTGTCCTCCCAAAATTGAAATGGTGACATCCTAACCCCCAGAACCTCAGAGTGTGTCTGTATTTGGAGATAGGGTCTATAAAGCAGTAATTAAGTTAAAATTAGGTCAGCAGGTTGTGCCCTAATCCAATATGATGGCTGTCCTTATAAGAAGAGGAAATTTGGACACAGACAGGCTGATGCGAAGACAATGTAAGGACACAGTGAGAAGGCGACCATCTACAATCTCAGGAGAGAGGCCTCCTAAGAGACCAACTCAGCCGACACCTTGATCTTGGACTTCTAATCTGTAGAATGCTGAGAAAATAAATTTCTGTAGTTCAGTGTACACAGTCTATGGTAGCAGCTCAGCACAGTGACACAACCACATTCTAATACTCAAGTATGAATAACTACCAGTACTCATCCACCATGTCAAAAACACATGTGAGTGGCATTCTACTCCTACTGGACAGCATTCTTCTAAACAGGAGAAGAAGGTAACAGAAGAGAAAGACTTCTTTAACTACAAGAAATAAGGTGGTGCAATTACTACTGCTTGAAGATTAGGTGACTGTTTAGATAAGAAGTTATTAGACATTTTAAAAAATAATTATTTGGAAATTAATGACTGCTTTCCATGCCAGCATTAGCCAGTTAGAGAATATATGGAAAATTAAATCCCAAATGTCTACAAAATATATATTTCAGAGTACGAGGTACATAAAATGTAAGACATTTATATAATTAAATAGTTTTAAATGCCTTTAGTTTCTGCTCTGCCTACAGTTTAGGGAAGAACCAAAGATGTTCTCTGAGAATGCTGGTCTGCACCCAGACGCATCTTTCCTCATCACTGCAACTCACTATACTCATTAGACAAACGGCTCAACTGGGGAAGAATCTCCTTCCAAGCTCATTCAAATTATTGCCAGAATCCCTGTTCTTATGGATACAGGACTGAGGCCCCCGCTTCTTTCTGGCTAATGGTTAGAGGCCTCCCTCAGCTCCTAGAGGGCACCCGCCATTTGCAGAAGCCCACATGGGCTTTCCCAACATGGCTGCCTACTTCATCAAGACAGCAAGAGTCTCCACAGTGAATCTGCTAGCAAGACAGAGTCTCCTACAATGCAACATAGTCACAGGAGTGGCCTCCCATCACTTATTGAACTTGTTAGAAGCAAGTCGGGTCCCGCTCCCATTCAAGGCGAAGGGGATTACGCAGGACATGAACAGGGGATAGAGATCATGGAGGGTTACCTCAGAGACTGTCTGCCACACAGTGAATGGACGGGACTGACATGGAAACACAGTTGTAAACCTGTCTCTACGAAGTGAGCATATACCAACATGAGGCGCAAGCACAGTCCTCACACGTTCTGCCACAGGGAGCCAGATAAAAGGTACAAAAGACCAGGAATTTGGGCAGTGTGAGGAGGAAAATAAGTCTGCCCACTGCGTGGTCATTAATTAGTGTTGTTCGTTGTTTATACATTTATTGGTATAACTCTATTGTTGAGAGCGTTGTGGGGGGAGGGACAGTAGCCTGACAAAAATCCTCAAAAATCTATTACCTGGGATATTCGTGGGAGTTCTGACTGGCAAGGGCATCTGAGCTGTGAGTGGGCACAGTGATTGGTCAAAGAATGTTTTGGTTGATTGACTTCCAAACCAGGAAGAATGGAGTCCCTGAGATTCTGGAAAACAGGGAAATCGGAAAACCTCCACAACTTGATCATCAAAAACCTACCTAAAATATCAGACACATCTAGGTGCTAAAAACTGGATCACAGATATCCAATTCATCAACAGCCTCCACAAAAAGATGTGTCACTGCTGAACACATGAAGCTCTGGCCTTGGTTATTCCTCCTGGGGCTCAGCTAAGCTCCCAGCCCCGCGCCTCCCTGTACGAGCAGGCAGAGACTCCAAAGCTGTCAACACCAGGGGCTTATGCAGCGCCATCTCAGGCACCAGAAGCACGCCCGTGACACCACCATCTGCTCAGCAATACAGCATCCCAGGCACCAGGAATGCCATTCGGGACAGGCAACTGGGTACAGGGCCATTTCCTCTCGTCACCTCGGGAAGCATCTCCCATCAATAAGGGCAGACATGCCCTATTTCTCACGGCCCCAGCTACCAGGGCTGCAAATATTTGTTCTCAGTAATTCCCAGACATCAAGGATCTTCGGTGGTGACTGAACGCAGTTTCCACAAGCAGCTGCTTCTGCAAACTCAGGTTCCACGAGGTAGTTAATGAGAAGGGACTCTTGCCTCATCACAAACAAGCAGAGGACAGGCCAATTTCTGTTTTTCCAAAGAAACAAGCATGTAGGGAAATATGGCTCTCTCAAAAGGGCAAACGGGCAGATTCTCCACTGCCTTCCTTCCCTACCCTGTCACAGACAAAGGAGACAGAAGCTGCAAGCAAAAAAGCCAGCCAGGGCCGGAGAGGTGGAACCTGGCAGACAGATGGATAAAAATTTCATTTCGGGCTTTGGAGAGGCACTCTTTGGATATTCCTTGTCCCTCTGTTTTGTCTGTTTGTTTTTTAGTTTGTTTTCTGAATACAGGGGTGTCTGGGGAAGGCTGGTGCCATCCATCCTTACACAAGGAGAGTGTAAGATTTTTGAAAAGACAGCCACAGGTCTAACTGCTAGGTTCTCCACCTGCTCTCTGCCCACCTTTCAATAGAACATTCTAATCCCCTTAACTCTGTGTCCCCATCTGCTTAGAAGGAAACATTTAAAAGGTACTTAATCTCACAGGGTTACTGCAATGGGAACATGCTGGAAACCAGCATCACATAGAAGCATCACACACTTTGATGGTGGAATTGCAGAGCTGAGCCAGCCTTTGGCCTGTTGCACCCATTTTAACACTCTGCATGCCAGGAAACTGACGTCTGTGGTGGGAAAGGGATTTGGCCAAGCTCTCGCTGTGAGAGACGTGCTGTGTGGTACTGCCTCCTGACCACCCCTGCCAGGCAGGGGAGATGGAAAAATTGAGCAGCTTGTTCTGGGCTGAGGACCCTCACTCTTGAGTGTGGGGCTTGGAGCAGGCATAGGACTGGCTGGGTCTCGAGCTTCACTTTGACACCCTGACAGAGTCCCCAAACCCAGCCAATGACAGCTCCAATCTGACCTATAGTCATTCCTAGTCTATGTCACTGCCAGCTGTCCCCTGATGCCGAGTGTCACACCCAGGTATCACCCAAGACTCTCAGACTCTGGCCACACATTCTGAAGGAGGGGGTTCTCGGGAGTCCCAGTGGCCCCCGTGCAAAGTGGCAGGTCCACATCTATGGTGTGGGGCAGCCCCATCTCTCTGTGCCTCAAGAATCTTCATGGACATATTTGTTTACTCCATTTGCCAATATGCAGTTTGCATAATATTGAATCTGGAAAGGACACTGCATCCATTGACAGGAGTTTTCCCAGCTGGAAAAAGAAAAAAAGAAAAAAAAGGAAAAAGAAAGAAACCAGCTTTACATTTTTTTTACATTTTGGGGTAAAAATAAAGACACCAACACCAAGTGCCAGGTTTCCCTGATGGATGTCTGCTGGGTGGGGAAGACCAGTCTTTGGTCAGGCCATGCTCCCAGACCCAAAGCGGTGTTGGATGGCTTTCTCATAAACACTGTTGGCAGCTCCAGGGATGGCTCTTTTGGTAAAAAGGATGTGCTGGAACGAAACATGGGCCTCCAGCCAAGCCACATTTCTTCCATGAAATAGAAAACATTCACGTGTCAGGATTCGAGGAGCCAAGCCCCTTCGAGAGTGGAGGCGTCCTCCTCCTCAGCATCTCCAGGGGACAGAAAGAGCAAGGCCCAGCTGGGCTTTGACCTGGGATGCCCAGTAAAGAGCAAAGAGCTAAGAATGAATGCCAGCTCCTCTGCCCCTGGCCAGGCTTTTATCCTCCAATTGGTCTAAACACCTGGCTCAGACACAAGTCACAGTGAGGCCCCTCCAAATTTGTAGACACAAAGACACAAAGCACAAAGCCAGGGTAAGCAGAAGAAAGCCTACCAGAGGCATTTAACACAGGCAGTCTTCTCATGGACACCCCTCTCATCGCGGTGGCAGGCTCCGGTGAGCTGTGCAGAAGCACTATGTGTTGGAACATCAGTCTACATGTGGCGCAGTCCCCCGGGCCCTCCGAGCAGCAGCCTCCGCAGTGCCTGGGAGGTGGTTAGAAATGCACAACCTTGGCCCTCACCCCAGACCTGCTGACACCGAATCTGCATGTTTACAAACACCCAGGTGATTCTTAGGCATATTGAAGGTTTGAGAGGCACTGCCCCAGGGGCTTCCTAGAACATTCTCACAATTGGACAGGACACCTCTTTCCAAGTGCTGCCAGCTGAGGAGGATGGGTAGTCAGTGAAGCATGAAGCAATAGATACCCCCCCCATAGAGTACTCCCAGGTCACAACCCCAGATTGGGGTAAAAGGTACTTTGGACCCCAGGACCCGAGTCATCCCAGGCACCCAGCCTCTACCGTGGGGAAGAATCTGCTCACACTCACTTCACCCCATAGCCCTTCTAGAAGAGGGAGAACCATAGAGCTCAAGCCCAGGGAGATGTAAGACCTCAAAGGAGAGTGAAAGTCAGATCTGGGGTGCTTCCTTGTGAATTTCTCACTGGTTAGCCAGAGTTCGGCTTTACCTGATCTAGGGACAACGGATTTAATTCCCAGGCAGCCTGGGCGAAGTTTGAAATTAAAGATAGCTGCATCCCTTGGGTGGACATCGCTGCAGAGGCCACGCTGCAGGAACATTGGACCTGCACTGAGCACAACTTTCTCAGCACTGGTTTCTGTCAGCACCATTGCTCTTGTCTATTCACTGAATCTGGAGAATTTAATGAGCTCAGTCCCGGGCATATCACCAAGCTCTGCAGATAACTCAGTGCCAAACTCCCCTCAGGAGCAACAGAGCCCCACACACCAGCAAGGCTCACAAACCTGCGGCCTCCCTTACCATCCAATGTGAGAGCAACACCATCACCCCGCCACCAGGGACCACTACGCATACCCACAGTGTCTCTATGGGAGGAGCAGGGATAGCTTCGCTTCCTGGTTTAGGTCCCCAGCACCTACGCCATAAATACTATGAGTATCTCACTTTGGGCAGTAGGTGTGACACCTGGCAATGCCTGTTGTGCTACCTTAGCTGGTGATTAGTGCTTACACCTTGTAAGAAAAATGGGAACAGAATTGTATTTGTTGTAGACACGCTATAGATGAGCGCTTTCGCGGGCTGTTGTTTGGCATCCTACACATAGATTGTAAATCGCAGTTTTGGCCCATAGCATCCATTTATCATCCGTCATGCCTGGAAACTAAAGCCCAGGGTGAGAAGGGACTTGGCCAAGTTCAAGTCCAAGTTCTGTTTTGTTTTGAGGGGCTGTAGCAGTCATAGGGTTACAGCTGTTTTAAGTTGTTCTTTATTCAGTTAAAATTACAAGAGCAGATTACACTGCGTGAAACCATGCAGCCTCGATTACCATTTTTTCCACGTGTGAAGGCAGACCTAAATGACTTTCGGAGGAGATTCTTGGCCTTCCCCACAGGTACACCTTGGCTTATCTCCAAAAGGAGATACAAGAGCTTTCTTTTCAGGCAGGAGTTCTTGTAAGGTGACACAATTTTGACAAGAGTGTGTTAATCTTCCTCCCACCTTGGGTGACTGTTACACCTACCCACTTCCCTGAAACAGAAGATATTTGCACTCCTGGTAGTTGTCAGGGAACATAGCCTTGAACTTGGTGTCACTCAAACATTTCAATTCTTCTTGGTTGGGTGGAATTGTGTTTAGAGAGTATTTCCCAAGGGAGGAATTGTGTTAGTTAAGATAATGCTAGCTGCTCTATCAGACAAATCCCAAATTCTCAGTGGTTTAACACAATAGAAGTTGGTTCCTTGTGCATATATCACAGTCCAATGAAGGTTTTCTGGCTGGGTATGTTTCCACCATGCCTTCAGCACCCCGGCTTCTTCCTTCCTGTGGCTCCACCCTCATCTGGGTCCTTATAGCCTTCCTTCAGCCAACAGAGGGGCAAAGGGGTCATAGAGAGAACACATCCACTTCCCAAACCCTTCAGCTAAGAAGTGACACACAATTTCTGCTCACATTCAATGTCAAGGCCACACCTGGCTGTAAAGGAAGCTGGGAACAGTACTCGTGTGCCCAGGAGGGTAGGAAACAGGCTTTAGTGAACTCAAAGTAGTCTCTGTCATGGAAATGCATTATTCTAAATCCCTTAAATTGACCCAGATTGAGCCCGTTCATCCATGAGTATCTGCAGAGTGTGACATGGGTTCCCACAGAATAGCTTCTATAGAACAGCAAAGAGATGTGCCCCCAGTGTAAACACTGAGAAACACTGGGTGAGTGGGAAAGTGGGAGAGGATTTCACACCAATGGATGTATTCAAGGTGCTGCTGAGGTTGGCATCTAGGCCTGATGATGTTTCGTTTCAAGGAGGAAACCAGAAATTCTCAGGGTGATGGCCTTTCCCAGTGCCTGCTTTGTTTTTATTTGGTTAGGCTGTGACCCATATCATTCCTTCTTTGCCTTGGCTGTTGGGAAGCTTAGACTCAGATCAATTACAGTCACTTCTAGCAAATGTGTGAGACATTAAAGGACGCATGTTTTGAACCAAACTCACACGTGGTGCCATTCATTTTTCCTATTCTTACTTCTCTGCCTCATTTCTGGAAGTTTTTTCTGTATTCTTGCTACCATCCAACTATCTGCAAACTGTGTCTAGTTCACTTGAGGAATGCAATGGAATACAAGCAGATAAATAACAGAATAATCAGCAAAATACAAAAGCAGAAATGATGCAGGAGCTACTAGACAAAGTTGGAGATATTTTCTTTTTTCCTTCTCTTCATCATCAGCTTGGCCTTAACTGTGTGGTTATTTCACCCATGGTATCTCTTAATGAACAGATCTCTTTCCTGTGCTCCGGGCATCTATTATACACTCACGGTTATGGCCAGCCTTCACAAAGACACCTCCCCAGTTTCAAAACACACTCCAGGGTGGGGGACCTCTTCTAGGGTCTCATGCTAGGGGCTCATTCTAGGAAATGGTAATCTTAGGTTGTTGTTTCTTATAAAGAAGTCCTGCTGTCATTAGTACATCACACACCATGCTTCTTCCTGTGACCTTGAAAGACATCGTGCCTTTGTACCCAGCAGTTGCTCTTACAGACCAACCTCCAATGCTCTCTGAATCCATGGGCAGATTAGCAAAGGGTCAGCATAGCTTATGGCGAAGAGCAAAATTTAGAGAAGCACTATCCAATCCGGTGGCCATTTGACACATGTGGCCACAAAACACCATGAGGTGAGTCTGAATTGAGATGTTCTAGAAGTATAAAATTCATACTGTATTTTCAAGACTTATTATGAAAGAAATAATATAAAATATCACATTAACAATGTTTAATATTTAACAGGGATTGCCACCTAATCTCTCACCACCAAGTGTCTGGATTGGAACCTGGTTATTAGGGTTTGGCACAGTGCTCTGGAAGAGCCCAGGATTCACAGTAACAGGGAGAAATTGGAGATTCAATGCCTCTGCCTACTAGTTTTAGCGCCCAGTCTAATGTACTCAGCTCTGAGGCTCACCCTGGAGAAAAAAGACTCCACGATATCATTCACCTTATTGTATGGGCTTTGTTTCAAGGACAAAAAATATTAACTTAAGGGGAAAAGCCATTTTCAGATTGTTCTTCAGTAAAATTAAATCTTACCTGGAGGAACTTATCGTCCTCAAGCAGAGAAGTTCAATTGCCCACCCCCAGCCCTCTGAATAGCAACTAACCAAGATAAAAATATTTTCTAGTTCAGAAATTGTTTCAGTTATCACTGGCACTAAATAGATGGCAAATGAGCAAGTGTCCACAGATGTTTGCTCATGAATCCTGAATCTGTTACTTCAGAGAAACTGGGAGGGGCTTTTTAGTAATTAAATGACCAGTGGGTAAAAACGTTCAAAGTACACACGATAATGTTGGAGCCTGGAAGAGCAGGAACTTGAGCCACATGAACAGGTGTATCTGAGGACCAAGAGGCTTGCAATGCCAATATGTATCCTTTATCCTGATGAGCCAGGACGAGCCCCCACTTCCCGACAGCCCAAAGCGGGGCATGTTCAGGTAGCCCACCTTTAACTGCCAGGGTGTCTCAACCCCCATTCCTTGCACCCTTCCTGGCCCCAGTGACCTGCCCTTTGCCACATGACTTGGCCATTCACCCCTTACACACCCAGCCTTTCCCCTGTGGGAAGCACAGTCCAGCCCACGCCCATGCACCCTTTCTTGGCTGTGCACACGTCTCATAGCACAGACCATAGCCTAGTGCTTCTCAGCTTGCACCTATTTATACTGATGTTTCTCTCATCACTTCCATCCTATTGGTCCTCCAATTCCTTAATAACCCAACCCTCCATGACTGCAAGAAATCAATCCTCCAGAGAGGGGCAAAGATTCCACCAAAGCAGAGAAACTTAGAGAAGGATTCAGCAGAACCTACAAATGGTTGTGGTTATATCCACAAGAAACCCATCTATTCATCATTGGAGACTCATCCAAAGGTTCATGGATAGAATTCAGAGGGTCAATGAACTAGGACAGAACAAATGTCCATCTTTATTTGCACTGCCTTCTAAGTGGACTGTAGCGTCTCCTTCAATTATGAGCATGGGTAATAACCCACAGTAGTTTTAGCAATGCCTGTGATTTATCAACAGTAGAAATAAGATATTCTCCTAGTATGATTGTTGCAGATTTCTCAGAATATTATTTATTTCAGATATATGACTGCTATTAGAACCATAAGAAGATCTTACTTTTTAATGAGCTAATAAAGAAGCACATATATGACTATACCACATATCTGGTTTGTCTATATTTTGACAATTGTGTCTCAGTATTATCAGTTTCCTTTGTAATTCCCCAAATAGGTAATTTTGTGCATTTAAAAGCATTATTCTGGGGTGTGCGGGGTACCTGGCTCAGCCAGTTAAGCGTCTGACTCTTGATTTCAGCTCAGGTCATGATCTCATGGTTCATGAGTTTAAGCTCCATGTTGGGCTCCACACTAGCAGCACAGGGTCCCTTTGGGATTCTCTCTTTCTGCCCCTCCTCAACTCACATGCACACACACACACACTCTCTCTCTCTCTCTCTCTCTCTCTCTCTCAAAATAAATAAATTAATTTAAAAAATAAAGTATAAAAACATTATTCTGAGAATAAGTCCCAGCTACTATAACAAAATATTATAGTCTAGGGGGCTTAGACAACAAACATTTAGTTATCCCAGTTCTGGAGGCTGGGAAGTCAAGATCAAGGCATGGGCCAATTCAGTGTTCTGTGAGGGAACTCTTGCAGATAGCTGCCTTCTTTTTTTTTTTTAAGTTTATTTATTTATTTTGAGAGAGACAGAGACAGTGTGGGGAAGGGGCAGAGAAAGAGGGAGAGAGAGGGAATCCCAAGCAGGTTCTACACTGCCTGTGCAGAGCCCAATGAGGGGCTTGAACTTATGAAACTGTGAGATTATGACCTGAGGCAAAACCAAGAGTCAGTGGGACACTTAACTGACTGAGCCACCCTAGTGCCCCAAGATAGCCTCCTTTTTGTTCTAACCTCACACGGTGGACAGACCATCTGTCTCCTCCCTCTTCTTACTGGGGCATTAATCCTACTCATGAGGGCTCCACTCTCATGACCTAACGCCCTCCCAAAGTCCCACCTGCAGATACCACTATATTTGGGGTTGGGGCTTCAACATATGGATTTGGGGGACACGAACATTCATCCACAGCAAGTCCACAGGCCTCAGTACATGCCAGAGGAGTCTATGGAAAAAAGGGGAAAGCCCTATAAAACATGCCTCCCCTGTGACAACATCAGCCATAGGGTCTGGAATGGCAGCTCTCCAAGCACCTTGGAGACTTGGCTTCTCCTGGTGTCTTAAGAGGTGATAAGTATCCACACTCATGTCAAAAGCAGCAAAAACCGCAAAAGATTTATATGCAGTACAGAGGGAGGGAGAGGGACTGAGAAGCCAGGAGATCTGGTCTCTGGAGCCCCTCAGAGAAGTTCTCGGGGAGCAAAGCTGAGCAGCCCCCACCCCCACTCTGTAAAGGCCCACCTAGGCCACACACAAAGGTGGGGAGGTCAGGGGGTGCACCCAGAACACCATGTCCCCAGAGGCTGAACCCACCCCCAAACCTGTCTCCAGCCACGAGGCACCTGCTGACTCCAGACTCACAGGGCAACTGCGTCAGCCCTCTCCGACAAGGAAGGGGAAAGTCTTTCATGAACATAAATCTAAACTGGGCGAGAGAGATTGTTAGCTCCACAATTCCCTGCCCTCGCGCTAATTACACAAGCGCTCTGGGTTAATTAATTTGTAGGAGAGGACCATATTGCTGAGCATACACTTTTCTCTGGGTTTCAACTGTTCCACTTCCCAAGTTGAAATTACTTTGTAGCAACTTTTCTTTCTCTCTCTCACCTTTAACTCGAAGTCTGTTTGCATGTTTTCCTTTTGCAGCTTGGGGGAAAATTTTTTGGAAAGGGGGGAAGAAGAAAAGAAAGGTTATTTGATCCTTTGAAGAGAGAAATCCTGCTCATGGATTTTCTGCTTTTAATTCATTGGAGAGAAACGGGTGATTGAGTGAACAGGGTGGGAAAGGAGGACAATGCAAGGAGCAAGGGCTTTGATCTCCTTCAGGTGGAGGCAGGGCAGCTGCCCCCCCCCCACTCCGTATCTCAGGGCGGCCCTGACCCAAGAGCCCTGGGAGGTCCTTGCGCAGCCAGGCCACACCACCTGACCGGAGACATCTGGGCTACAGGGTCTTAACACGGCCCAGAACGGGGGAAGCATGAGACTCAGCCAGAAATGCTTATGCCTCCCGGTGCTCACTGCCTCAGGCACTTTGATCAGAGGAATAAAAGCTGAGAACTAAAAAATCATTCTGAGCGTGAGCTGAGAGGGGAGAGCTGATAAACCAGGGAAATACTCTTTGTAACATGAGCTTGTACTTCCTCCTTCATCTCTAGGCATAAAGAGGGGAGGCAAAATACGTGGTCATCAATACTGGGTGATAAATACTCAGAACTTCTGGGTCAGCTCAAGGGCTCACTCAAGCCTGCAAAAGAGAAAACACCTCACACCTAACACAGGGCAGGCAT
This sequence comes from Cryptoprocta ferox, assembly GCA_028646485.1. Lineage (NCBI taxonomy): Eukaryota > Metazoa > Chordata > Mammalia > Carnivora > Eupleridae > Cryptoprocta > Cryptoprocta ferox. Next base: position 115,362,333 of record CM053576.1, on the reverse strand, counting down.
AGAGCTGAAAAAAACACAGACTCTTAACTGCTGCTGCCCACCAGGAGTGGAAATGCATTCCTGATTTGGGGCAGGGCCAAACTGTCAACAGACTGGGAAGCTCATAGGTCAGGAGCCCGGACACAGTCCAGCTCAGTTTTAAAAACCAAATCCTTGACACTTATTAGTGGGCATCGTGCTAGAGAAAACTGGAGCCAAAGATGAGTAGGAGATCGGTGTCCACAGACCCATACACTGATAATATCTGTAAGTGCTATAAAAACTGTATTCGCATGCTCAAGGATGGCAAAGAAGAGTGGGAGTGCTTAATAAACTGGAAAAAGTGATGTCTGGGAAGGCTTCATGACCAAGGTGATACATAAACTGAGTTTTGATGAATACATAGAAGTTCATCAAGAAAACATGGATGATATGGGGTACCTGGGTGGTTTAGTTGGTTAAGTAGCCAACTCTTGATTTTGGCTCAGGTCATGATCTCAAGGTTCATGTGTTTGACCCCCGCATCGGGCTCTGCACTCACAGCATAGAGCCTGCTTCAGATCCTCTGTCTCCCTCTCTCTGCCCTTCCTGAACTCATGTGCACATGCTCTCTCTCTCCTCTCTCTCTCTCTGTCACACGCAAATAAATATATGTTAAAAAAAAAAAAAAAAAACCTGAATGGAAGATGGCGTAGAAGCAGGGAGCTCTGTAATCCGCGCCCGCCCGTATGGATTGAAGAGAAGGACTGAAGGGATAAAACTCGGATTTGCAAGTGGGGGAAAGAAGAAACAGACGCCAGAAAGAAGACAACCTCAAAGATGCCTGAGTGAGTGACTGTGATCAGGGAAATTGGGGGACGGGTGGGTCCCGGTGGTAAAGGGGAAAGGAGCCCCCGAGCCCAACACAGGGAGAG
>CM053576.1:115285031-115360940 GCA_028646485.1 Cryptoprocta ferox | reverse complement strand
GGGGAAGGAGGAAAAGAGTTAGGGAGAGGGAGGGAGACAAAACACGAGAGACTCTTGAATACTGAAAACAAACTGAGGGGGGAAGGGGAAGGGGGAAAGGTAATGGGGGGTGATGGTCTTGGTGGAGGTCACTTGTGGGGAAGAGCACTGGGTGTTATATGGAAACCAACCTGACAATAAACTATAAAGTTTAAATAAATAAATAAATAAATAAATAAATAAAATTTAAAAAATAAATAAATAAATAAAAAATAAAATCAGCAAAAAAAAACCTGTATGAGAGTAACCTTCTGTATCACAAAAAGAACACACAAAAAGACACGGAGATGTGAGATATCAAGGTGTGTTTGGCACCTAGGGTTGGCTTGAGTGTGAGGCCTGGGAAGGTGGGGAGTAGTGGTAGAAGTTCCTGGGGTCAGGTCACAAAAGGCCTGTGTACCCCCAAGCTTGGTTTCCCTGGGATTTTCTCCTGGTGGGGCAGTGGTAAGAATGAGAGCAACATGATCAGAAGCGCGTGAGTGTGTATGTGATACACATACATCTTGGCAGCTGAGTGAATCAGAGGGGTGTGAAGTGTGATGTCTCCTCCTTGGACATACCGATTTTAAGGCACCTCCAGAGGGACGAGCAGGGAGTGGTGGAGTGTGTATTTCACTAGTGCAGGGGGGTCTGTGCTGGGGATGCCCGTCCAGGGCTGCCAGGCTAGCGGTGGAGGCTGAAGTCATGATGAGGAAGAAATAGACATAAGGCACCAACCTCCAGACTCTGGCTCAGCGAATGGCTCACTGCTTTAGAAATTCCCAGAAAGTCAGATGTAAAAGGTTCAGAGAGATTGCTCTCCCTCCTCATTTTGCAGATGAGGAAGCAGAAGGTTGGTGACAGCTACAGCCCCAGCTCTCTGGTCACCTGACTCCCACCACTGCCGCAGTCCCCACCTGCCTGCCCGCTGCATCTAAAATGAGCCAGATGGGGCACCTGGGTGGCACAGTGGGTTAAGCATCTGACTTCAGCTCAGGTCATGATCTCATGGCTGGTGAGTTCGAGTCCCACATCAGGGGAGCACAAGCTGCTTCAGGTAAAACACAAGCACACAAGCTCTGGGTGAGCCCTGCTTTTCTCTCTGTTTCTCTCTCTCTCTCTCTGTCTCTCTCTCTCTCTCTCTCTCTCTCTCTGTCTCTCTCTTGCCCTTGTTCACTTGTGCCGTCTCTCTCAATAAATAAAATACCGTCTCTCTCAATAAATAAAATAGAATAGAATAGAATAGAATAGAAAAGAATAGAATAAAAAATGGGCCAGAAGTGGAAGGAGAAGAGGGAGATATAGAGGGAGATATAGAGATGAGGTGACAAAGGTCTGATTCAAAGGGGCTCGGTCGAGGAGGGGGAGACAAAGGCTGTGAAGCAGATCCCCGGCACTTCCAGGAGGAGAAGGAAGTTATAGGTTCCTACTATGGGTCCTCAACCCCTTTTCTCCACCTAGTGAGTTCTTGCCCACTCAAATGCCACCTGTTCCATGAAGCCATCCCAACAAGCAGAGCCCAAAGGGACCTCTCCCTTCCCCAGCCTGTTACAGCTTTCTCTGCATGCTGCTTCCCACACTGAGCCACAACCTGGAATTATCCGTGGGCACTCCTCTCACGTTGCTCTCCACTGTGGACAATGGATTGATAGCACTATCCAAACCCCCCGAACTAAGCACGGGCAAGTCTTCCCCAGAGTGGAGGTCCCCAGACAGGAACAGAGGACTCCATGCCCGCTGGCAGAACATGAGAGCAAGGCCCGAGGAGCCAGATCCATGGATGAAAAAGCAAGTAGACAGACATGGAAAGGAAGAGCGGAACTCAGAAAAAACATGCGGGGCTACCACGGCCCAGGGGCCCTAGCCAGCTCCCCCTCCTTGAGTCACAGGCTGAAGAAAACACAAGTGAGCCGACACCAGTCACACCAGTTCTGGCAGAGGCAGGACGGGATGATCTAATAGATATTTTCCAGCCTTCGTGTCTATTATCCCCAAACAAAATGACATGTGCTTCCAAGCAGCTCCTCTCTAGTTATGAGCACTATAATTAAGCATGAAGTACACACCCACCTCACTGCACAGAGAGGGTGGGGAAGCCAATTACAGCACAGCGAGGCTGCCTCGTGGAGTCAGTGCAGAGAGCACCAGCCTCCAATAGCTGCTCTACAACTCAGCTGTCCCACGGTGGCCTCTGAGTGCTCTCAGTTAAGCTCTATTTGGGACCCTAGGGGGCCAAGGAGGAGGCAGTGGGCTGGAAGGCATGGGGGCCAGGATTCTAGCTTCCGTTCTTCCACTAATTGGGGATTCCCTTCCTATCCTGAGCCACCAGGTTTTCATCCAGTCTCCCCAGCTGGCTACTGTCCACTATGCAGGAGGCTAGGTCCCCCTTCATGCTCTCTTGGCTGAGCTCGTCCAGAGGCCTCAGGAGCTACCCCTGAAACAGCAGCCATGTCTCTAACGGGTATGGGATCCTTAGATGCCAGCAGTACCCAGACCCCCATCACAGCCAGGTCTGTCCAGAATTTGCTTCGGGAATACATATCTGGACCCTAGTGGGGGCATTAGTAACCTTGGAATCACAGCATGACTACCCTCCCAGCCTCGAGACAATGACTCTTGTTAGAGGTACACTGAGCGCTGGGTTAGGTCTTATCCACCCCAAGATCCTACAGGTCCCTGCCAGGCTGTAACAAGCCAAGGGACCCAGATGAGTCAGATCTCCAAAATGGTCCCTGGTGCCCCAACCTCCCAATGTCGTACCTCTTGGTTTCCAGGGACCCAGACTTGCCTTAAGTCTTCTTTGCTGCAGTGCAACTAGACTGAGTACACTGAAGGTCCCCCAAACTCCCTTCTCAGATGATCTTCCAGGAAGAGATCATGTGTCTCTCCCCAGCCCTGGAATCACCCCACATTTTCCTGGGGATTTTTCCCTCCTCCCCCACCTGGGTCTGTCTGATTTGGGATGGCCAAGCCAGATGCAGGGAAGGCATATTATGGGAGGAGATCCTGGGTGGTACATGGCATTAGGAGCATGAGATTCAACATCTAAGAATGTCCCAGTCTGGTCTCTGCCTATCCTGGAAAGTTGACACATGGGCAGAGCAGTGAAACAGGAGCCTGCTGCACCATCCAGACCCAGAAAATGTGCCTCCCACTGAGGGCAATGGAGCTCCGGCATCAAGTCCTGTGGGTCTTACACCCATCCCTTCCTCTACCCCACAGTCAGCCACTAGATTACGGACCCCTTCTGGCTCCAGTGCAACCCCCAACACCTACCAGAGGGAATTTTATCGAGTGTCCTCTTCCCACTGTCACCCTCTAGCCAGAACCACAAGGAGCTCCACGCCTGGGGGATAGAACTTATGTGGCCCGTTCTTCACACGGCTCTTTCTAAACTACACCTCCCGTGTCATCCCTTACATCTTCCTCTCCCATGATCTGCCTTCCACCGGCAGGAAGCCCTGCTTGTGGCCTCCTTTTGCTCTTGCCCTTCCCCAATTCCCTGGGTGGCCATGACCTCCATGCCCAGGCCAGGAAGCTCTCGGTGGCCCTCAGGGAGCTCTGCCTTTTGGCCGCCCCCTACTCTACCAGCTGCCTCTTCTCGAGGGGGGAGGCTGTGAGAGGGCTGTTGCCACGGGGGCATCTTGCCACGGCTCCTGCTGTCCCTCTAAGGGCTCTGCTGTTCTCCTACAAGATGGGCCACAGAGAGGACCCTGCACCCTCTGGTCTGCATTTTTCTCTGTCCTTACCATCTTCTGACACAATGGTTATTTAATGTGTGTTTAATTTATGTCTCATCTTCACCTCCTCCCCCCCCAAAAGCAGCTTCATGTGGGGAGAGATGTCTGCTTTTGTGCATACCTCTATCCCACATCCAGAAAGGTATCTGACCCGTGGTAGGCGCTCTATCAATACGTGTTGAAGAAATGAATGAGTGAATGAATGAATTAATGTGATCGCAATCACCAGCCATGCAACATCCCCGGGTGGGTAGAGTCTTTCATCGTGAAACCCTTGGAGAAGCCTGGGCCGATGCATAAGGATCCCTGGCCTGGGGGTCAGGTTGCCTGAGCCCCGGCCTGAGTAGCATTCACTGTCCGCATCCTCAGTTTCCCCACTTATACAATTAGGGGCAGAGCGGCCCCGTGTGTCATGTGCTACCCGCTGCCTGCTTGCTGCACTCCCCCAGACCTGTCCTACAACATGTGCGCAGGCCCTCGCCCAAGCCCCGCTGGCCCAGCAGGCTCTAATTAGGAGCCACTCTTGGCATTTTTGTAATTTAATTCTCTCTGGTCAACATTTTAATTACGGGCCTCTCAGTCATTCTTCTCCAACATCACAGCACACATAGGCAAGGCTACTTCCTGACCAGAGGAGGCACTGGCTAGGGAGGCCGGGAGCTCCAGCTGCCTGGCCTCCCGAGGGCTGAGGGGTGGGTGCTGCACACACAGCCCAGCCACAGCTCCAGGTAGAAGCTTTGCTTTCGTTTCTCTCAAGGGACGTGGCAGGGGTTCCCCGGCTCCATGTCCCGCCCCTGCTCCTCTGCCTGCCACACTCACCTGTACACCCACGAGTGTCCCATCTTGCCCAGACCAGGGCTGCTGGCCCTTTCCTTCCATGCCCTGTAGGAGGGCCTTCACACAAGACCCAGACCCCATGGGTGGATCTGCCCTCATGAGAGTGCAGGGGTGAGTAGAGAAGGACTCCTGCTTGCCTGTCCATCCACGTCTTCCTATGCAGTACAGACATCCTGCCTATAGGATTGGATTTTTTCCTGCGACACTTGACGCTTAGACTGGTATTTCTACTGTAAGATCCCAGTGTATTTGCCAGATCAAAGGGCAAATTCTTCCCCAAGAGCACTGTCCCAGGAGGTGGCCACTCGGAGACTGTGTGGGACCAGAGCTGGGGCCTCGAAGGGCCAGCAGGAGGATGTGGCTTGGGGAGAGGAGGGAGGCCGGAGGGGATGTCAGCAGGATGAGAGGCTTGAAAAAGGCTCCGGGGAAACTCCTTTTGGAGTTGGAAGATCCTTGACACAGGCTGAAGTAGCCTCCAGGAAGGTCTATGCCGGCATCCAAAGGAGTGCCCCGGGCAGAAAAGGACTTGGTGTCAAGACCAAGAAGCAGCTGGGAGACAGCATTGGCGTGGGCCAAGGTGAGGCACACAGGCTCTAAAGCAGACCACCTGGGTCTCACCCGGCTGTACCACTGCCTACTGGCTAGGTAGCTAGGCAAGTTCTTAACATCTCTCCCCATCTAAAAATGAGAATAAATATGCCTAAAGGCATGTCATGGCAATTAAATGACTAAATAGGAGTAAAGGCTGAGGCCAGTGCCTGGGACAAAAGAAGCATTCATTTACTGTTGGCTATTGTTATTATTATATACTCCTCCCAAGCACTCATGCACCACCAAAGACATCCCAAATTATCAACACTGGAAGCCTCAGCACACGTCCTCTGGCCTCCTCGTCCAGCCAGAATGCCACCCCAAAAAATTCTGCAGTTCCCCTCAGAAGGGCCAGTTTCCAGGTCCCAGGGAAGCAGAGCTGCCAGGCTGTCTGAGGTCCCCACTATCCTGCCTCTGAAAAATTACACGGCAGCCTCTTTCTTGGGAAGAAATCAGTCAGCCCCATGGAAGAGGAGACGCCCCCTGGAGGACGCCGGTGAGAAGTTACTGAGCAGTAGCTCTGGGAGGAGACTCAGGTGGATGTGCCTCACCAGCAGGGCTGCAAAGTCCTTCCCTGGACCCCTGGGTGCTGCTCTGATAGTCCGTTTCCTCCCTGTCTCCCCTTTTGCCATCTCTTCCTTCTCTCCAGAAGCTGAGGTTAGAGCCTTCGACCCAGGAGCACCAGCAGTCTGTCCAGACCAATCAAGAATCCTGCTCTTATGAGGAAGACCCACAACCCATCTCCAGGCTCTAGTTCAGACAATTATTTCAACTGAAAAAAAAAAAAAAGACAGAAAGAAAAAAGAAGACTTTCATGCAAATCGGGGCCAAATTGAAAATCTGTTCATCACTTCTTCTGGTGCCTCGGGTCCCTTGTTGGGGAATTTTTAAATGGCTCAGCTCATCTGAAGCCAAGGAAGAGAGAGGAGACAGATGGAGTCATGCATTTTTACAGAGATTCTTAAGAATTGTCCTTGTGGAAAGCCCCTCTGCCCAACCACGCTGCAGTGGGGAAGTCTCATTCCATGACCTACTCTTACTAAAGATATTTCTCCTCGCACCTGACAGCCCAGGCATGTTTCTGTGGGGACTCACTTGCACAGCAACCTTCAAAAGAGATACTTCTCACACAACTGGCTCAAAAAAATCCAGCCTTGCTTACCAAAAAAAGCCATCGTTCTGCCGCACAACAGGATGTAAGAGCACTGGTTTTAACACAAAAATGGTCACCGGTACAGGAAGTTCTTGTCTACGGAAACCAAGTCTACCCAAGAGGTGGACAACTGGACCTGAGCCAGGCTCCACCCAACACACTTGCCACGTGTTGGCATGGGAGGGCTAATTTAAAGAGCCCCGGAGAGTCCCTTTGCACAGGCTCTTCGGGGGAGTCTCATGGACACTGAACACAGCTGCAGAATTTGACTCAATGTCTGGTCTTCAAACACCCTGCAGAGGGAATATGGCCCTCAGGAGCTGCCCTCTAACTCAGCCCTGATGACTCAGCAGAGCCCTGACTTTCCTCAGAGAAGTAGTTAGGGTTCTCCAGAGAAAGAGAACCAATAGGATAGAAGTAGATAGATGGAGAGAAGGAGAGATTTGTTTTAAGGAATTGGTTCATGAGATTGAGGGAAGGGGAAGGTTAGCAAATCTGAGATGTGTAAGGCGGGCCAGTAAGCCAGTACTTTGGAGCTAATGTTGCCATCTTGAATCTGAATTCCACAGGGCAGCAGGCTGGAAACATAGCCAAGGTGTCTCTGTTGCAGTCTTGGGGAGAATCCCTTCTTCTCTGGAAAAGTTCAGCCTTTGCTTTTGATGCCTCAACTGATTCGGCGAAGCCACCCACATTATGGAGGGTAATCTGCTTTACTCAAAGTCTACTGCTTTTAAATGTTCATCACACCTAAAAAATACCTTCACAGCAACATTTAGATGGGGTTTATGAAAAAAACTGGGTACTACAGCCTAGCCAGGATGACACTTAAATTCACCTTCATACTTAGCACATCCTGTCGGCTCGCTTAGCCAGTCTGCCCACCTGCACCTCTTCCCTCCCCCGCTGTGAGGGCACACAGGCTCACCCTCAGTTTCCTGCTTTGTCAAGTCCCACTGACAAGCATGTTTACCCCACCCCTTGCCTCTTCAAACCCTCTCTTCACCCACAACACCAAACTCCAACTCCTCTCCCTTGATGGAGTGCCCCCTGGCCTTTCTGGGCCACATGGGTCTCCTTCCAGGACTCCTGAATCCCCAGCTGTCCACTGTACAGGCCTACCTGAACTCCTCCTTTTTCCAGTCTCATTTCTCAGTTAAGGACCAGCTCATGCGCCTCCACTTCCCACCTAGGAGAGGGCTGGGAAGATCGAAATGGACATAAACATCCATCTGGTGGGGGTTTTCCCTTTGAAGAAAGTATAGTGGTGGGAAGTTTGGGATTAAAAAACAAAGTCAAAACAAAAACAGGGAGAACAGAGAAAATCTAGAGATTGTTTTGTTTGAACTGAGCTAAACACAAAAGTTGAAGCAGGATAGGTCGGGGATGGTAACCTCACTGTATAAAAATACACCAAATGGCTCCTGCCCAAACTGATCTGTGAAAACCGAGCTATTCTGGCCCTGCCACGGGTGCTTCTGCAGCTTCTGAGCTACAGATGGGGTTTCCAGCAGGCATCGGGGCCACATTAAGGGAGGACTGAGTGAGTCTCTCTGCAGAGACCTTTCCAAACAGATGAGTTCAAAGTTCTGCTTTTAATTGATTCAGTGTGTGATATCACTGGGCAACATTTCCTCTAAAGATAAGGGAAGCATTGATTATCAGATACTAAGTACAGGCGGCCTTGAGGAACAGGGAGCCCACTGCCAGGGTAAATGGCCCAAAACCAGCTTTGGGAGGGGGCTGCTGGCTGCTGCTTTGCCCGGATGGAGACAACTCCCAGCTCAAGCTCCCGCCTAGGCCTGGAGCTTTCCCACTGGGAGCCTGCGGGAAGGAGGGGAGAGGAGGGAGACACACAAAGACCTTGGGCATTTGTGAAAGGCACTTGTGTGGCAGATCTCACTGCTCCATCTCAAGTGGTTGATTAATATTGTTGAGCACTTAGCACAAGATTGCTATACCCTAAGCTAAGTGCTATGGGTGTAGCGGACAGCCCTGGGCTCTGCCTGCAGGGAGCACACATTCCAGAGGGGAAGAAAGACAGCAGGCAAGGATCATAAATAATTGTCAAGTCGGGGCGCCTGGGTGGCTCATTCGGTTAAGCATCCGACTTCAGCTCAGATCATGATCTCGCAGTTCATGAGTTTGAGCCCTGCGTTAGGCTCTGTGCTGACAGCTCAGAGCCTGGAGACTACTTCGGATTCTGTGTCTCCCTCTCTTTCTCTGCCCCTCCCCAATTCGCACTCTGTCTCACCCTCTCTCTCCCTCTCAAAAATAAAATAAACGTTAAAAAATAAATTATAAATAAATAATTTCCAAGAGAAATTAGGTTGACCACACAAAATTGTTGAATGTCAAAGTGGCATTATGAGAGTGAAAGACTTTTCCTTGTTGGGCTTGGCGAGAACGGGGTTGGGGTGTGGGTATCACAGAAGACTGCTCATCCACAAACAGAAAGCTTTCAGCACTGCCTTTGCTCCTTACCCCTCCCTGTCTGAGTCAACCTCTAGAGTCTCCCCCAACTTCTAGAGGTATTAGATCTGATGCCAGCTGGATTAGAGATCCTTCCTATAGGCTCCTACTATGGTGCCCCCCACCATCCCCAGCCATAGAACTTCTCATGCTGTATTTTTTTTAAGTTTATTTATTTGTTTTTGAGATAGAGAGAAAGCATGAGTAGGGGAGAGGCAGAGAGAGAGGGAGAGAGAGAGAATCCCAAGCAGGTCCCACACCATCAGTACAGAGCCTGATGAGGGGCTCGAACTCATGAACCATGAGATCATGAGCCGAAGTTGGATGCTTAACTGACTGAGTCAATGACGTGCCCCTCTCATGCTGTATTTTAATTGTCTACTTTGTTGCTGGTCTCATCCACTGAATAATAAGCTCCTTGCAGGTAGGGGCATGTTAGCCTCACTCACAATTTTACCCCTGAGGCCTAGAGAGAACCAGGCATGTATACGACCACCACGCTGGGTACTGACTGCTTAATGTGCGTTTAGAGAGACTTTGCTAATAACGAGAGCTGGCATTGTTTGAATAGGCATTATGTGTCAGACACCGCTAAGCACTTGGCAAACATTTAGCCCTTGCAATAATCTTTTGAGTTTGGCATTATTATCCCCATCATGCAAATAAGAGACCTGAAGCTCAGAGAAACTAGGTAAGCCGCCCAAGGTCACATAGTTTGGGACTAGATTCAAACTCACAACTGTCCTTGGTCCCCACAGATGCTGGCCTGAGCTCCCCTTAGAGAAAGTGTGTTCTCTGTTAAGTGAACAAGAAGGGGATCTGTTTCTGGCCAGATATGGGAAAGATCTAAGGAGGCTGGGTCGGTGTTTGATGGACACATCCACAGAGAAGGCAGAGTGGTCATAGTTATCAGTGTCTAAAGCTCCCAGAGACGGGGCTTCTGAGCCCACAGGATGCTCTGTGAGGAGGTGAAGGCAGGCACCAGACATTATGAGGCTTCTCCAGGAGGAAAAGAAGGACATCAGGCAAGACCCAGAAAGGAAAATGGCTGAATATAGTGGAAGGAGGTGGAAGTGGAAGTGATCAATGCCCCCTTTTGTTCTTGGTGCCAGTCTCAGGTTAATTGGGGCTTCTCCCTGAAACTCAGTGCCTGCTGCACGCAGGAAACTCCAGAGCTAGTCCCAGACCCAGCTGGATCTGGGGCAGGAAGTAGAGGGATAGAAAGAGAGCTTGTCACAGTAAAGGTCAGGGCACGAACTAGCACAGGCAAGCAGAGGCACAAAAGTGGCAAGTGATTAACCTGCTATCACCCCACAAGCCTTAAGTGGGATGTGCTCAAACATTATAGACTGATGTGGCTATGGGGACATGCTTCTCTCTACGGCGCCACTGCAGCCTGCTGCTACTTCCCTGTGGAAAATTAAGAGAGGGGTTGTCATCACCGAAAGAAAGAAAAGTAGCCTGCTTGTTTCATCACAAAAACTCTAGCAAGCCTATGGCAAATGGTCTCAATTCCTTCCTTCCACCTGATTTATACCAAAGCCATTGTTCACCCTGATGGTGTTCAATATATCACCAGAATGAACACTGTGCCTCTTGGTATTTTACCCTCCAAAGCCTCGTAGAAAAATGGATGCTAATGAAGAGAACTTCCATGTTTTCCTAAGAAGGCTATCACCCCTGATAATACAGAGTGCTTTGGCAGATCAATAAAGGCAATAAATCAATGCAATTTATTAAATACAACAAGCACTTTCCCAGTCAAGGGCTCAGAACGAGTCCAGAACAGCACATCACCAGCACTCAGCATGGGAAAAGGTGCTGGTGGCTACTTACAAACAAAGTTTCAAAAAATACCTCGAGAGAGATTTATAGCCTCAGATCTCCCCATCCCAGCCCCCAGTGGAGCTCTCCCTGTGGGGAACCTCATCAGAGCTCTTTAGACAGAATCCAATTTACTATTCTTTCTGCAGAAATACCTAGATCAGCTCCTGGGACAGAGCTAGCAAATGTTCAAGTGAACATGGCCATGTTTCACTGGCAAAGAAAAGCACAAGTGCAGTGAAATCAAACATAGTGGGCTTCGAGAACAAGGAGATTCATCCTTCAATCTGCCTGTTCTCTGCCTGAAGAAAGAGTCAGGAATGGCTCTCTATCCAGAGGTCTGAAAGCCATCTCAAAAGAGAATCCACACTCCAGCCCAGGTCCTGACATTTAGACAAGGCTGGTTTAACAATTCATGGGAGTAGGCAGATCACTAATGTTCATTTCATCTGCAAGCAAGAGTTTATAAAACGGCCACTGCATTAATGAAGGTAAGGTCATACCTCTTCTCAACAAAGGCAAGACTAGGGCTGCCATTCCTCACCTTAGCTCCACCCTAAGTCCACTGTGGAGAGAAAAGCCCTGGCGGGGCTGCTGTGCTTCAGATATCCAGAGCCTGGCCTGACAATAGGCTCCTCCCCAGGCAGAGAGCCTTTGTGAAAACATTGACCTTCGAGGTCAACCATCATTCCATCTATCCATTATCCATCCATCCATCCATCCATCTACCTGCCCACTCCCCCATCCATCCATCCATCCATCCCTCAAATGGTCACTGAGCACTCTACCACACACAAGGCTCTGTGGGGATGCAGAGGATCTCTCAAAAACTGAGTACACAACAGGGGAGAAAATAGCCTGCTGACCTGTGTCATACAATGGAAACAGTATGAACTCAAACCAGCTGCACCTGGGCCCTCACTTCATATGTGTTTCTTTGGGTAAGTTATGAAACCTCTCAAAGCCTCCAAAGCCAAACCTGGAAAACAGTGGCAACAATGGTACCTACTAAACAGGTCCTTTATAAAGATTAAATAAGATAATGGAGTGATTCCTAAAGGGTGACTTGGCATACCATCAGTAGTAGAGGAAATAATTTCAGTTGGAACAGGGGCAAACTTTCATCTAAAATAGAGATATAGTTTAGAAAAAAATAACTGAACATCATACTCATAATATCACAATTATTACTACTAAAGATAAATCTAAAGTTTATTTTTTTTTATTTTTTTAACGTTTATTCATTTCTGAGAGAAAGAGAGACAGACAGACAGACAGAGCGTGAGTGGGGAGGAACAGAAAGAGAAGGAGACACAGAATCTGAACCAGGCTCCAGGCTCTGAGCTGTACGCACAGAGCCTGATGCGGGGCTCGAACCTATGGACCAGACCACAAGATCATGATCTGAGCTGAAGTCGGATGCTTAACCGACTGAGACACCCAGGCGCCCCAAGATAAATCTAAAGTTTAAACTAACTTTATACAGAATAAGAAATATGTTTGCAACACATGTTACCAACCATGGGTTTGTGTTCAGCATAGATAAAGGACTTCTACAAGCCAAAAATATTTAAAAACAGATAACAGACTCAAACAGGCATTCACAAAAGAAGATATCCAAATGGCCAATATGAAAAGATGTCTAATCCCATTAGTAATCAGGGAAATGCAAATTAAGATGACAATGAAGTATCACTATCTAATCCCCAGGACGGCTAAGTGACAGAATGATGATACTAAGTATCTCGGTAAGGATGTAGTTTGGGAAGAACTGGGAGAGTTGGCACTGTAAATTGGTGCAACCACTGGAAAGCTTCTCTGACATTACCTACTAATGTTGAGCACACACACATCTTATAACCCACAATTACATCCTAAATATACACTCAGCGTGAGCATATTTTAATAAGTATATACAAAAATGTTCATACTACCACTATTCATAATGGCTCGAAACTGGAAACCACGCGAATGTCCATGAAGAGCAAAATGAATGATGGTGCTATATTCGTGCAATGGAATACTATACAGCAAGGAAAGTGAATGAACCCCAGCTATATGTGACAATCGAGGCATTCTCTCAAACATAATGCTGAATTACAGAAGTCAGGCACACATACAAATATATACACCATGTGATCCCATATAGACAATGAGCAGACAGAGGCAAAGTAAAAAATAGAGCATGAGAATCAGAATAAGATTACCTCTGGAAAGCAGGAGGCTGGCACAAGAAGGGTTTCCAAACTCCTCGCTCTGTTCAGGTTCTTGATAATTTACGCTAATTTATTTATTTATGTATTTATGCTCTGTGCACCTTTCAATAGGTCTGTTTTGTTCATAATTTTCAAAAATCTTTACAAAGTCTTTAAGTATTAGGTAAATACATAGGTGTATGATGACAGCAAAACTGCGAAGGTAATCATGACTACGTATTGGGAAATACTGGGTTGCAAGAACTAACAAGAGACAGATCCTTGACTGTACATGTCACATTAATTGCCTCATGTAACTGTCCCAATAATCCTATGAGGCAGATAATACTATTAGCCCCCATTTTACAGATGGGGTTTAAGGCACAGAGGAGTAAAGCTACTTGCGTAAGGTCACTCAGCTAGTTAACACCAAAGCCAAGATTCAAAGCCAGGCAATCAAGCACTAAAGTTGTGCCCTGTGCTCTTGACCATGCACTTCTACTGCCCTCATGCAAAAGGGTAGCATAATAAATAACAGGCACTTTTATTATAAATAATAGCCTTTCCTTTTGATATCCTGCATTTTGCTCAGGGAACTTGCCAGTCACTCCTTATTCCTCTCCCAATTTATTTGGGGTTTTGGTTTTGACATTCCATTCCTTCCCTCAAATTTTGTGTCCCTCTTTCAAGAAGTCTCGTGAAACACTGCCTACTCGGAGGCTAGGGAATACCAAAAGCCCAACTGCACAGCTTTCTGAAACATAAAATAGACTGAAATCTATAATATGTTAACCGCAAGAGTACAGGGTGGGATTTGGCTTCACCTGATGACGGCTGTCTCAGGGAGACCACAAAGTCCTTTCCAGCTTAAGGGGTTAGGTGTCAACAGGGGCTCTCTGGTGGGTGAGGTGTCGATGGCGGCTCGCAGGCTTCCTCCGTATCCTGCAGGCGCACAGGCACGGAGAGGCCAGATCACAAGAAAACCCTGCTTTCTTGTGTAACAGTGGGCATCCTCACCTCCTAGAAAAGAGCGAGAGATGGACGATGCAGACGCATTCAGGATGAAGCAGGGAAAAATGGTTCATAAATGTGAGGAGAAGAAGATGCTCCCAGGGTCCCGGGGCTTGAGGATGTTGCCTGAAATAGATAAGCTTTATCTGCTCCCAGGAAGCAGCGCCCTTGGGAGGTGCGGTCACCCACCAGGGAGACGACCGTCCCCTGAGCACCCCCCCCACCCCCAGAGCCTGCTGGAACGCCTGGCTTGATTTGTTGTCTGAAGACTGCTATTATGGCTCTGGATATCTGCACAATCCTTTTGGTGCTAAATTTATTTGCAATCATTGCAGCAGCCTGTTTAATTATAACTAATGGGTGTAGTCATGCTAAGTGACATGCCATTGGAAATCCCCTTCCCCCAACTAAGAACATCCACTGAAATGCAACAGAGATGCTGGGCAAGGAAGCCACTATATTTAAGGGGACCAAGCTCCTGCACTGGAGGGCCCACCTTGGATGGAGAGATTTCAGCAAAGAAATGCACCCCCCCTCCCCAGGACACCTGTGTAGACAGCTCCAGCCTTTCAGACTGTGGGGACGGGGTGTCCTATTTGTGAGCTGCCGTTTCTGAAAGCTGGATGACAGGGGCAGAGCCCCCCTCTCCAGGCCTCCCGCAGAGGATGTGATTTAACATGCACATTATTAATGAGCTTCATCCTAAAGTTATTCTGGCTGCATGTGGAGCTTAGAGGACTTGGGAACACAACTTGGCAGGCGAGAGAGGCTTTAAAATGCAGCACTTCCCCAGCCTGGTTAAAAAAATACATAATATCAAAGAGCAAATCGGAATTGGGGGTTGGGGGGGGCAGTAGCAAAAATGGGTTAGTAAGAGTAAAACGAGGAAAAGAAAACTTTAAAAGTTTTTTTTTTCTAAGAAATATGTATATATTCAGCTCTATTCTGTTCTGCACTGTTCCTCCCAGGCTTCAGGCCACTCTCTTGCCAGGAAAGATCTCCTGCTCTTCTCTGTCTGATCAGCTCCTGCAAGGCCCACGGGGCTGCCCAAGCCATCTCCAAAACTTCTCCGTTGACATCCCCAAATCTCAGAGCACTATCCCTCCCAGACATGCTTTTTCAGTAGCCCTTTGGCATTTTATTCATTTAATTATGCATCAAAACAGGTATGGATTCCTTGCTGTGAAGTAATTGTGGCAGACATTAATCCCAGGCCTTGGATAAGGAAGCTTTCCCTGTGGGTATCTTGTCTTTGTCAAGAGGCTGAGTTCCTGAAAGTTAAGAAGCACTGTGGGTTCATGGCCATGCTGTCCATGGCCTGGCACAGGTTGGCCCCTCAGGGAATGCCTGCTGGGTTCCCAAATTGGACTCAGCATGCTGGAGAATGTCCTCACTTGCTCTTTCCCATTGACCCTGACAGGATGTTGTCCATCTTCCCAAAGGGCAGGTGGGGGCAGAGGACTGGGTCCCTCAAGAAGAAGGTTTGTAGATGCTAACCCAGCTTTTGCTTGTGTAGAATAGAACCTTTGATGAGCTGAAGCCCCAAACATCATCCTACCCCCTTAGACCTCCTGTCTGGGGATGGGGCATCCAAAGAAGAGAGAGAGTAATGGTGATAGAGGTGAGGGGGGAGGAGATACTGATGGCTACCATTATCTCCAGATGGCTGGTTGCTTTCCAAGAGGACTAGACACTTACTAGTGAACAAGAAAGGGCCACAAAAGATGTTGATGAATAGGGGTTTTGTGGGAAGATGGAGGGAGGGAGGCAGATGTGGAGACTTGGGCTCTACTTTTCCCTTGGAAAGAAAAGACATGGAAGGTTGAACACTGGAAAGATAATCACTTCCTAACCTCTATGGAAATGAGGGAAGAGTTCTGAAGCCTGACTCACACTTGCTCCCAAAGGAGACTGGTCACATAGAGTCATGTCCCAGCCCAGCTCCCCTGCTGCCCTCCACATGTAGTTGTTTGGTTTTTTGTTTTGTTTTGGTTTGGTTTGGTTTGATTGGGTTGGATTTGGGTTTGGGTTGGTTTTGGAGTATTTTTCAACTAAGCCTCATCCCTGGTTCTTCTCTGGTTATAGACACAAGAAGAAGAAATCGTGTCATTTTAAAGACTCTCACAACCATGACTAGAATGCTTCACTTACTAAAAGATTCCACATTAGAACCTACAAAATATCAACTTTCCCTGATCAAAATATTTTCTGAAGGTTTCTGTGATGCGTCGATTACTATTCAAGCTGCAATGAGAGGCAGAATGAATCAGCCATAATTTGGCCTGGGATTTAGGATGTTGACCCAGGCTCACCAGGTGCTCTAACAGCAGAGGCCTAGATCCTCTGAGTCAATTTGAGCTCCTGGGGCCCCTCCTGGCAGAAAAGTGTGCCAGGATTTCCTTGATCTGAGTTAAGACAACAGCACTGACAACTTCTTCACAAAGGAATTAATTGAAACATCCAGATACAGCCTCAATTTCTTACCATCTCAAGAGCCGGGCCAGGCTGTGGGATTCTGGACAGTGAAAAGTACTCTCTCCTATAAGCTCCTACTGTACCAACTTCTCCACTTCAGGACAGAGAAGAGAGCTAGCCCTGTTTTCCCTTTCACAAAATGTGACCAAAACAGCAGTTTTCTGGCCAAGGTAGCACTAACTGAGAGGCCTTGGATCTTGACCCTCATCCCCCGCCCACTCAATCACTGCAGAGATCTTTGAGAGAAGCTCTCCTTCATTGGAAGTCGCCCTGTTCCAAATCCCAAGAGGTAGTTACTTTCTCCAAGAGAAAACTTTGACAAACACATCATGGCATCATCAAGTTCATCAGAATGAGAGTTGACCCAGGGTACATCTGTTTTGAGTCAGGATCTCCTAGTTACATTTGACAAAACATCAACAACCCTAAACTTTCCCCTACCTAGGCTTAAGTCTAGATTGTTATATCCAACAAAAAACACCATTCTCCCTTTCCCCTTGTTAACAATCTTGGTGTGTGCTCAGTACCATGCTGTGTGAGGGAGGGGCCTGGCATTCCCTTCCACTCTGTCCCCGAATGGAGAGATATCACAAATGGTTCATCTTACAGCATGCAGGGATCTGTCAATATGTCCTCTCTTTCCTGGAAAGGTTGCTGTCAGGGTTAAATAACAGGTGAGTACAAAGTGCCTTTCTCATTGAAATGAGAATTAATATTAATGCAATTACATGTTGTTGGTTTTGGTGTTCTGCTGAAATGGACCAACATTTAAACACCAGCACTTATCAAAAACAAAACTATCCTAACAATGACTTCAACAGTATGTCAAGAGACAGAAATGTGCAAAAGACTCTCCTGGGTATCATTTTTGCAAGACTATTCTAAGAATTAGAGTAGAGGGGGAAAAACCACCACTTTCCCAATTGAAAATATTTGCTCCCGTAAAAGGGAAAAAGTTGATTTATTTTTATGAAATACTACAAATACGCTTTTAAAGTCACTGAATTCCTCAGCTACCTCGCCCCAAATCATTGCTTTATGGAGCTTTTAAGGCCTTCAAAATACAGCACTGTAGCTAAAATAGAGCCATTCCCCAAGTAACAGGATTGTAAACAGGATGGGAGAGAAAGAAAGGATTCTTTCAGAACCATGGAAAGCTGCTGTCCATTTCTTACAACCACCTGGTGCGATCTGAGAGCAACTCAAAAGCACAATACTCCCTCCTCAGAAACACCTGTCCCCATCCCACACTATCTGGGCCTCACACTTAGCACCCTCCCTTTGAATCTCTCTCAAAACAAATGGGCCACTCAAACCATAGAAGTCTAGGACGAGAAGGGAACTCAGTGGTCACTCAGGTCAACCTACCCATGTCACAGCAGGGAAAATGTAGGTCCAGAGAATTAACCAGAAACATGCAACCAGTCATTGATAGAATTTGAACCCAATCCAAGGCTCACAGAGGCCCAGCCTGGTGCCTTGTCCATTACTCAGTGTTGTGGCATGAACTGTGGCCTCCAGAAAAGTGATGCTGGAGTCCTAACCTCCAATAGTACCTCAGAATGTGATCTTTTTTGGGAGATGGGGTCTTTCAGAGATAATCAAGTCAAAATGCTGTTAGTAGGGTGGGACCCAATCCAATATGGCAAATGTCCCTATAAAGAGTGGAAACTTAAACACCAAAAGAGATGCACGCAGAGGGAAGACAATGTTAAGAGACAGGGAGAATACAGCGATCTGCAAGCCAAGGAGAAAGACCTTGAAGAGATCTTGCCCACGTAGGCCTCAGGAGGAAGCAACCTGCCAAGACAATAAATTTGTATTGTTTACTCCTTCCCACTTGGTACTTTGTTATGGCAGCTTTAGCAAACTAATAAACCCAATATCAGCTGTCTAGAATAGCACACACATCTGTGTAAATGTCTGTGTAGATGTGCTGGCTTTATTTCACATATAGTTCAGATATCTATCAACCTTAACTTCCTTAAAAATGAAAAGGCACAATTTCCCCCAAAAGTATCTTTTATAAATGCTAGTCTCTAAAAGACACAACCTTGACCAAAACCCAAGGGTTGTTTAACAACCCTTTTAAGTAGACACCATCATTAACTCCATTTTAGGGGTAAAGACACTTAGACACAGAGAAGTTTGCAAAAACAGCCCAGGAATAACCAATCAGGAAGTGGTACAGCTTATTTCAAACCTAACTCTATCGCGTTCCAGAGCACAAACTCCTACGTGGGACACCACCCAAGAGGTAGTGAGCTTACCATCACTAGCAGCATTCAGGCAGAAGCTGGAGAAGCACCAGTCCCTTCCCTTAAAGAAGAGAGGAGGTGATGTGTTATCTAAAGCTCCATCAGCCTTGATCTTCCCTGAGTTTACAATCCTTTAATTATTGGTGGTTTGGGTGGTCAAGGGAAATTTCAAAGAGGAAATAAGATGCGAATATGAGTCAGAGTTCATAGAGACAGAAAGGAAATTAGTGATCGCGGTGGAAGACTTCAGGAGACTAGAGGAAATCAGGATGAATAGCAAGGAAGGTGTTAATAAGATTCGAGTTCTTAGGCTTTCCTAGTTAGAGATGCCCAAAGCTCCAGCCCCACCGATCTTTATGCTGAATATGGGGTCATCTGAGCCTCCCAGCTGAGCCTCCATCCTGTATACAGCCTGATTAAATAGAAGTGAACCTTTTCAGCTTTAAAAGTCACATGGTATTAAAGATGGATATAGAACCAAGGTTCTGAGCTCTTAATTTAGCATTTTTCTCCAGCCCTAAGTTAAACACATATGCACACGGACTGCTTCCACCATGCTACAGGTTAAACTCTGCACATGTCTGAGTGCACATGTATCTTATATCATCCTTAGCATGAGTCACTGGCACATGCAGAAGAGAGAGAGCAGGTCTCAGAGCCCTCAGTGCCAGAGCAGCCCCCGAATTTATGCAATCAAGATCATAGCTGTTTGAAGGACGGTTTTCTGTCTCTGCCACAGTTCAGGCAGCAGATGTGTATGTCTGATGCGATGGCTGCAGAACATAACACTTGCTCGTTTTCAAGTGAAGTTTTTATTTTCTCTGGCTTCAACAGGTTGCTGTGCAGAATATCTACTCAGTACGTGACATTTTCTCAGCCTGCTTCATAACAGGAAAGGGAGACCCCCCAAAACCCCTATAAGGTTTCTGTAAGTCAATAGGAGAACAAAGTTGTTCAAAGCGCTGTGCTGGCTCCTTAGAAAGACTCCTGAGGTGGCTCCTTCACCAGGTGTAGACGGTCTCCAGCCCACAGGTTGCTCAGCATTGGATAGGAGAGTGGGGACAGGAGAAACTCAAGTCCCATACGCACTGTGGATTTCCTAGGACCCGGGGGACTGGCTTCCCAGGAAGGAAGGCTCAAGTTTCACATCCACCCCCACAAAGAGAAGACCCCACTTGTTTCTCCCACTTTCGAGAAAACGCTCAATGCAAACCCTACATTTGTCAGCCTCCATCAGTTTCTGAGACACATCTGTTCACTGCTGCCAAAGGAAATAGGAATCTCTGCAAGGGAGAACAGGTAAAGCCACACGTAGAGGAGCTTGAGTATCCGGCATCTTTATAGAAGGGCTGTTGATGATTTGTAGATTCAAGCACTCGCTGCACCTCTGACATTGGTGCCAGCAACAGTCCAACTCTCCGGTTACAAAAGGCTCCTCCTGAGCACGGGATCAGGGCTTTCCTTCTCTTTGGCAGCCGGGGAACTCAGAGCACTCTGTTAGCACTTACTTGAAAAAGCTGTTTTCATCATAGGCTTCTGGTATCTTTTTCACCCCATCACCACCACCTACCAAATGACATTTGATTATTAATTGCTTTTTAATGATTCCATTGTGACCACCTCTCTTATCATAAGCTGACTCAAATCCTCTTTGGAAATAGCTGGTTATAAATAATAAACACCATCAAAAAGTGTTTAAGATACAATGGGCAGAAGGACCCAGACAGAGGAAGGAGCCTTCCCGGGACGACACACAGCATTTTGGAACAAGAAGAGCACTTCTAGTTCAATGCCTCACTTTTCAGAGGAGAACATGGATGTCGAGAGAGGGAATGAGACACCCAAGGTCTCACAGCTGTTCGGTGGACCAATGGACTTAAACAGGTCACCTGCTGGCCAACACGGTGCTCTTTCCCTCCCTGCCTCTGATCAGGATAAGCTCTGATGAGTGGGGCTCCAGCAACTCTCCGGACTATCACAGCCAGGTCTCCTGTGTCCAGCAAGACTGAGTTTCCTTTATTCCCTTTCATTCTATTTGCTTTTCTGGAAGCCCTTGCATAAAGCACAGAGGAGTCTGCTTCTGAGGGTTAATATTTGGGGAAGGGGAATGGCATCATCAGACATGGCTGGAGAGATGCCTACCCCAAACATACTGTGTCCTCAGCATTTTCCACAAAAACATGCAGGAAGTACTAACACATCAAGAGGATACCCTAATGCCCTGCGGCAATGTGCAAGATACACTGTTTGCCCCCAAAATCCAAATATCTCATGTCAAGTTTATTTTCTCCCACTCTGTAAGCAACACTTTGGGGAAAAAGCACAGATTTCTCCTGAGAATTTGTTGTTCTGCTTGTTCTGCACTTGAAGTGACAATTCCTTGAATGAAGAGTCTGTGGCTGCTGTGAAAATAAGGAGACGGAGAGACTGTGCATCTGATGGCAAGTAATAAGGTCTAGTGAACCCTCAACGGACCATGGCGTGTCCTTGCCTGATACCCTTTAAAGTTCTGAACCCCCCACACCCTCACAAGGTCAAGTTCAAATACCTTACCTAGTCTACAAGGCCCTCTCTGGCCCTCCCCTTCCTACCTCTCTAGCCAGTGCTGGTCACTCTCTACCCTTCACCCCACATTCCAGAAACACTCAGCTTCTTATGGCTTCCCAAATACAGAGAGTCTGTTCTTGTCCCTGGACCTCTGCTCATGCAGCACCTTCTGCTGTTCCTCCATCCTTCCAACTTTTCCCTTCTCCCCACACTGGGCCCTGGTGGGGTCTCTCTTACCTACGTGTCTTGACTCTTCTCTTTTGGCAGTATAATATCATTCTAACTACTAAAAAGATCCATTGCACTCTAGAACTCTTCATCTTCTTTTCAAAGGTCAAGAGTCCCAGAAAGTGTCCAAAGGATTGAATTTTCCATGTAAGTCATGAACTATGGGGTCAACTCCTGGCACTCTGGTTTTCAGTACTATGTCCTCTATGGTCCAAGGGGTGCTCCCCATAGGGGAAGCCATTTAAATCCTGCTTCAGTCTCAGGAGTGCTTCAGCCTCTGGTCCTCTTTCCCCGCAACTGCAATGGCCAAAAAAGCACTTTTATTTCTCTGTTTCTTGGGAAACATTCCATGACCATCAGTGTATATTTCTCTCTCCTCCCCACCAGTAAGTATGGCACCTCATAGAGCCCTGAGAGGTCAGCTGATCATGGAAAAAATAGGGTATGTATAAAAAGACAGGACTCAGGAGACCCAAGAGCTTCTCTTAGTGTTGCAGATGAGTAAACATAAGTGGGCAGGACATGACCCAGACATTTCCATGGACTAAGTCAAAACCCAAGAGTCACACTTTGTTGATATGATGCTCACATGCATCATTTGAGAAGTATTTATTTTAAAATTCTTTGGCATAACTCTTCATTCAGCTATAGAGTCACAGGATGCAAGGGCCTTTGTGCAATATCGGCAATCCATCCGCCTTTTTCAGATGAGGTGACCAAGGCCAAGCAGGGAATATTAAGGAACTGAAGTTTCTTTACAAAAGCCAAACCCTCTGGTCCCCAGCCTCACCCACAGCCCCTTCATCCAGGGCCTGGCCTCCATTCACAGGCCCCTACATTACACACGGGGAAAGAATCTCTGCTCCTGCCATGAGTTCTGAGAGCAGCTGCACATCTCCCAACTGGGGCTGCTGTAGCGAATGCAATTAGCAGGGCTGCCTGACAACAGCAACAGCAAAATCTTCTCCCTCTCCCCCCAAGTGACTGAGTGACTAGATGCAGGTGTTACATTGTCTGAATGTCCTTGTCCCCATTCTCCATCTTATGGCCCATCTTCTGAGGCAAGACAAAATAAGAGGGTTCCAGGGATCATCCATCCCCATTGCCTGGGGGAACCTGTCTTATAAATAGAATCTTCTCCGTGATTAAAAGTACATCAGGTATAGCAATTCAGGAGCTTTCAGAGTTCCATACAAGTTCCATCTCTGCTTCCCTTCATACGTATTATCTCCCAACCTTTTGTTCTTGAGCCTCACTGTGACTTCCCAGGGACCCAGAATTTTTGTTTTTTTCAAGGCTTTATTTCTTAGGGTAGTTTTGGGTTCAGAGAAAAATTGAGAGGAGGTGAGATCTCCCATATACGTCTGCCTACATGCAAGCACAGCCTCCACCATCATTAACATTCCCTGCCAGAATGGTGCATTTGTTACCATCGATGACCCTACACTTACACAACATCACCCAAAGCCTGTAGTTTACATTAGGGTTTGCTCTTGGTATTGTATATTCTGTGGGTTTGGGCAAATGTGTAATGACAGGTATATAACCTTTTGGTATCACACAAAGTATTTTCACTACCCTGTACTCTACCTATTTATTCCTCTCCCTGTCATACTTTGGCAACCACTGATCTTTTGATTGTCTCCATTTTTGCCTTTTCCAGAATGTCACATAATTGGGAGTCTTAAGTATGTAGCCATTTTACAATGAGAAAGAATGAAATCTGGCTATTTGTAGCAAAGTGGATGGACCTCGAGGGTGTCATGCTCAGCGAAATAAGTCAGGCGGAGAAGGACAGATACCATATGTTTGCACTCATAGGTCTAAGAGGAGAAACCCAACAGAGGACCATGGGGAGGGGAAGAAGGAAAAAGAGTTAGGGAGAGGGAGGGAGACAAAACACAAGAGACTCTTGAATACTGAAAACAAACTGAGGGGGGAAGGGGAGGGGGGAAAGGTAATGGGGGGTGATGGTCTTGTTGGAGGTCACTTGTGGGGAAGAGCACTGGGTGTTATATGGAAACCAACCTGACAATAAACTATAAAGTTTAAAAAAAAAAAAAGTATGTAGCCATTTTATATTGGTTTCCTTCACTTAGCAATATGCACTTAATATTCCTCCATGATTTGATAGCTCATTCATTTTTTAGTGCTGAATAACATTCCATTGTCTGGATGTTCCATAATTTATCCACTCACCTACTGAAGGACATTGTGGTTGCTTCCAAGTTTTGGCAATTATGAATGAAGCCACTATGAACATCTCCGTACAACTCTTTTGTGGGACACAAGTTCTCAGCTCCTTTGGGTAAATACCAAGTAGCATAATCACTGGATCCTCTGGTAAGAGTGTGTTTAGTTTTGTAAGAAACCCATAAAATGTCTTCAAAAGTGATTATAAGATTTTGCTTTCCTACCAGCAATGAATGAGAGTTCCTATTGCTCTATATCATCAGCATTTGATGTTGTCAGTGTTTTGGATTTTGGTCATTCTAATAGATGTGTACTGGCATCTCGTTGTTTTAATTTGCATTTCCCTGATGATATCGGATGTGGAGCATCTTTTTATATGTTTTCTTGCCATCTGCATATCTTTTACAGTGAAGTGTCTGTTAAAGTCTTTGGTCCATTTTTTAATTGGGTTGTTTGATTTCTTGTTGTTGAATTTTAAGTGTTCTTTGTATATTCTGGTTAACAGTCATTTATCAAGTGTGTCTTTTGTGACCTAGAACTTTTATTCTGTAATTCATAGACAACAGAAACATATAGGACCTCTGGAATAGACCAGAGCTATAGGGCTCAGATTTGTTATCTCCAAAGAGATAAGTCTGAACTAAGTGGAACCCCAGAGAGGACTCTGAATGAGAAATGTGATGAGCGACTCTGCTCTTATTGAGAAAAGGCAGTCCTTTCTAGGAGTCAACATCACTGCCACATTAGGAGTCAGACACATGCAGTCTCCAGATACTCACAGAGCACTCACTATGTTCAAAGTACTAAGTCTAACAGCATTTGGCCAGAAGTTGCCATGGGCACAGCCACCATTGGTAAGAGCAGCAGTAATATCAAACATCTCTGAGTACGTATGCTTTGAGTGAAATATCTCATTTTGTCCTCAAAATAATCAGATGAGGCAACATGATTATGATAGGTAGACTCAGGGCCTCCAAAAATGTCTACAACCTAAACCGTAGGATGTTACCTTTCATGGCAAAAGGGGCTTTGAGGATGTGATTAAATTAAGGATGGGGGGATTATCTGAGTGAGGCTAATGTAGTCAGAGTCAGAGAAGGAGATGTGGTGACAGAAGCAGAGGTCAGAGTCATACAGCTGCTGGCTTGAAGACAGAAGGGGACCATGAGCCAAGGAATGCAAGTACCCTCTAGAAGCCGGGGGAGGTAAGGAAATACACTCCCCTAGAGAGCCTCCAGAGGGTGCATAGCCCTGCCACACTAGGTTTTCCCCCTGCGAGAACCATTTCAGACTTCTGACCTCCAGAACTGTAAGATGATAAATTTGTGCTGTTTTTAGCCATAGGTATGCGGTATTACAACAGCAATAGGAAACGAATGCAACTATCATTAGTCCCATTTTACAGATGAAGAAACTAAGATACAGAAAGGTGAACTCACTTGCCCTAAATTGTACACCTAGCACCTGGCACCTCTGGGAGCCCAGGTAGTTGGATTTCAGAGCCAGGGTTCTTAGCAATGAAACTCTAATGCTAACTAGTAACTGACTCCATGAATTAACAAATGAATAAATAATAAAGATTTGCCCTTGAGGTTGTAGAGCTTAGAATTAAGTTAAAAGATAATATGGAAACAATGATAGAGAACCCATAAAGCATCTAACATGGGTAAAAAACACCATAATTTCCTTTGCAGAAGGGCTCCCATGAAATAAAATGATCCAGGTTTCCTGTTGTGAAGGTAAGTGGTATATAGTGGTAGGAAACAATTTGGCGGCTCCTCAAAAACCCAAACATAGACAGGCACCTGGGTGGCTCAGTCAGACTTCAGCTCAGGTCATGATCTCATGGTTTGTGAGTTCCAGCCCTGCGTCGGGCTCTGTGCTGATGGCTCAGAGCCTGCAACCTGCTTCAGATGCTGTGTCTCCCTCTCTCTCTCTGTCCCTCCCCTGCTCCTGCTCTGTTTTTCAAAAATAAATAAAACGTTAAAAAAAATTTTTTAATCCCAAACACAGAATGCCATATGACCCAGAAACTCCACTCCTAGGTATATACCTACAAGAATTAAGAAAAAAATTTACTGGAACAAGTATTTGTACAGAAGTGCTCACAGCAGCACTATTAACAACAGTCAAAAGGTGTAAATAACCCAGCTGTCCATCAACAGGTGAACAAATTGTAGTCTGTACATTTGATGGCATATGATCCAGCCATAGAAAGGAAGAAAGTGCCAATATGTGCCATGCCATGGATGAACCTAGAAACCATTATGCTGACTGAAAGAAGACAGGCACACAACGTCCTGCATCATATGACTCCATTTCTATTAAATAGCCAGAATGGCTATTTCTGTAGGATAGAAAGCAGACTGGAGGTTTGCTAGGGTGGGGATGGGGAGGCAGGGGCCAGTAACCACTTCATGGGAAAGGGCCTCACTCTGGGGTGATAAGGATGTTTTGGAACTTAATAGAAGTGGTGGTTGCACAACAGAGTGAATGTACTAAATTATACTAATTTCTCACGTGAAAATGATTATTTTTATATTATGTGACTTTTACCTCAATAAAAAAATAAAATAAAATAAAATAAAGAATACTGCAGAAAACTATCAAACAGGGTTTTCTAGAAGATATGGAATTTCACCTGGGCCTTGAATGATGGCTGAGATTAGGCAGGCTAGGAGGAGATGGGATAGTCAGCTAAAAAGGAAAATAATTCCCCTCTAATTGCACATAATAGACATTCCCGAGTATCTGCAAGTTCCTGCCCTGTCTTCCCCAGGCTCACCTTACGTAACCCCCTCCAAAGACTCCACCCAGAACCCAGAATTCTGTAGGAATTACCAAGGGCACTCCACACATTTGCAAATGGCTTTATATAAATTGTGTGAAAAAGAAGGCTTACTGAAGAGCAATGTGCTAATATCAGAAAAACTGCAGCAATTTCCAAATGACTCAGAAAGCCACATGGCACCCCATATGAGTCCAGGACTTGTGGTCGGGAGTCCTGGGTACCTGTGCATCATGTGGCCTGCCCCGAGGTCCTGGAGGGACCCTCAGCTCTGTCATGCAGCCCACCTACCATGACCTGCTTGGCCCTTCTGACACATGGCCCCACCCTAATTCCGTCCAGAGAACAGGCCAGAGGTCTCAGCAAAGCAGCAGGATCTAGGGAGGACTGTCCCCCATGAGAATAAAAAGAAGCCTCGCTTTTCCGGGTCATCAGTCACACAGCCTCAGGGGCAAGGAAAATGCCAGAGACCTCTCTGAAGGCAGATGACTGGGACCCGGTACTGGGCTGGACCCATCTTTCTTCAGGGAGCAGAAGCAGTTAAAGACTCCAAGGGTGAGTGAGGCTTGCCTTCACTGCCAGCCCCTCTAGGGAAGGATCTGAGGGGCAGCTTTGAGAAACTCTAGGAACAACCCACGTCTACACCAAGTTTGCTGACTCTGAGCTC
Organism: Cryptoprocta ferox; assembly: GCA_028646485.1. Taxonomy (NCBI): domain Eukaryota; kingdom Metazoa; phylum Chordata; class Mammalia; order Carnivora; family Eupleridae; genus Cryptoprocta; species Cryptoprocta ferox. Next base: position 115,333,946 of record CM053576.1, on the reverse strand, counting down.
CAAGTTACTTCTGTGGGAGTTTCCTGACACTGTCTTTAGTCACACCAGGGTCTTCTGGCTCCTTCCCACAAGCCTGAGCCATCAGTCACAGCAGGACGGGAGGCTGGGTGGTGAGGAGTAATGAGATACATTCTGTTCTGTTTACAAATTGCTTTCAGCCCTGTGGAGAGAGGTACTTCTAAATGTGAAGTGTTGTCGGTACACGAGGAGGGATGTGTGTGACTGATAGCTTTGCCTGAAACCTACTAAGGCTCTGGGCAAAGCCACTGCTCCTTCCCTCGTCCCTGGTTCCTTATGCAGAAACAGGAATACCAGCAACACAGTCGGTCTCTTCTCCGGGGAAATGCATCATCCCATCGGAGCCCAGAGATCTCTCCTCTAAACTCCATCAACCCTCCCTATATGCACATTCATGGGGTCTGGTACATCACAGACAGCCTCATTGCCTATTTATCGGCATGCCTTTCATCTAGTACCAGCCTGTCAACTCATCTAGGGGGTAGAGTTTGTCTTCTTCATCCTGAACTCTCATTGAACATGTCATGGTGACTCTGTGTGTGTGCTTTCTGGATGACCAAGTATTGGGCATTTCTATTCTTGTCCCTGCGTCACCCATATTTCAGGCCTTTATGACCTCAATATTATGCAGACTTGTAATAAAATTGGTAACATCTATTACATGACTACTGTAAGCTAAGTGCTATGTACTTTATATACCCTTTTCCCAAGCTTTACAACTACCCTGCAAAGGAAGTACTCTATTCTCAGGGGACAGTTAGGGACAAGGCCATCACTACACCCTCAGATCTCTCTCTCTCTCCAAGCCAAGCCAACTCATTTCTACTCCTACCACCTGACCACTCCACCACAATTGCCTTTGCTGATGTTGCCTACAACCTCCATGTTGCCATGTTGGCTGCTCCTTGGAGGCCATCTTACTCGACCCCAGCAGCATCTGACTAGGTTGACCACCCCTCCACCTCGGAACACTCTACTCTTAGCTTTCTGGACAGCACACTTCTGGCTTCCAACAAATCTCTGGACACCTCTGGCGACTCTGGCCAAGGCTCCATAGGGATTTGGGGAAAAGATTCTGCAGCCATATTGCTGGGTTCATACTCGGAGCTCCTCCATCTACTAACTGTGATCCTGAGCAAAATATTTCACCTCTCATGCCCCAGTTTACTTCATAGGGTTGCTGTGAAAATACAGAAATGAATACACACATTTAGAAAAATGCCCAGCACACAACAAGCTCTCAATAAATGCAAGCTCCTAGTATTATCATTATGATAATCCACCATCACACCATCTCTAAGTTCTGAAGTTCCACAAAGCTGTTCCGGGCCTTTTTCACATCTCACTCTTGCCTAAGGCAGCCTCATTCATCTCCATGATTTTCAATGTCATCTATATGTTGGCATCTCCAAATTCATATCTCCAACCCAGATCTCATTTAAGTTCCAGACTCATTTATCCAATCGCCTACTTGACACATCCATTTGGACGTCTCCCAGGCATCTCAATTGACATGTCTGAAACCGAGCACTCCCTTGGCACTTCTCTTTCTCTCACCTCCCACTTCGAATTCATTACCACAAGCTTCCAATTTCACCTCCAAAATATAGCTTAACTCCATTCCCTTTACTGTGTTCCCATTACTGTCACCCTATTTCAAGTGGCCGGTCTCCCTGTTGTATCTCCACCATCCCCACAATCCTTTTCTCACACACACGGATGAAGAGGCTGATGGAGGTGGTTGTGGTGCTGTTTTAATGTTGTTTTCATATCAGTCAAATCATGAGGTCAATCTGTGCTTAACACTCTCCAATTGCTTCCCATTTTCCCTGAGAGAAAATCAAATTCCTCAAAGAGGCTCTTCAATCTCTGGCCCCTCAGACCCCTCCAGCCCCATCTCGCCGCTCTCCTCCCGGCTGACCCTGTTCCTGCTACACTCGGGGCTGCCTTCCTGTCTCAGGGCTTCACAGCAGGCTGCTCCTTCTACAGCCTAGTATCTTAACCTTTCTGGGCTCTGAACTGCTCTGGCAGTCTGGTGAAGTCAGTGGAGCCCTGCTCAGAATATTTTTTAATGTATAAAATAAAATGCACAAGATTACAAAGGGCACCAATGATATCAAAATGCAGTTATCACAATACTATTGTGAAAGTACGTTTGTGACACACCATGGCGGTGAGGGATTTTGACAGCGGGGCAAGGTGTGTGAATGAGGGGAACAGGAGGCATGGGAAATCGCTGGAGCCTCTGCTCTATTTGTGTGAACCTAAAGCTTCTCTAAAAAAAACAGTCTATTAAAACTCACACTTGTGACATAGCAATAACATGTGCTTCTTCATCAAGGTATTAATGAACAAGAGCCAGCAATGGGTCTAGTAACTGCCGAAATTTTAACATGATATGAAAACAGCTGCCATTTCTCCTGGTGACAAAGTCAAACACAGGCACCATGAACACTACTGTGAGAGGAAGGTCAACTCCCCCTCCAGATGACAGCCTTGTCCAAATCAAACTCTTTCCCCCATCCCGCCACTGAGTAACTACTGCTCACCCTTCAACTCCAGAACACCCTTCCTCAACCCCCCCCAAACTGAGGACCTTTCTCTTCTGTTACCTTCATTCACTACACCCCATTTTAGACTTCCAATTTTATCTCAAATTATAATGACATGTGTTTGTTCGCATGTTTACTTTCTGTCACTAGATGGAAAGTTCCATGAAAGCTGGAATGACGCTTCGTCTGTTCAGTGATTGACACGGAAAAGGGCATGATTCGGTGAGTGAATGAATGAATTGCCCACAATTGGTAGGCCTTGGAGCACAGCTGTAAGAAACCCAACCAACTCCAGAGGTCATGTTCTTTCCCTGCGTCACACCAAACACAGCATGTTAGGGGATGATTTCTGCTTCATACCCGTACCTTCTTTTACCATCTTCCACTGATCTCTCTGCTCCACACAAGTTATTTACATACCTTTAGGAAGCTGGCCTTCAGAGAAGTTACATTTACCAAAAATGTTTATATCTTCAAATGGTAGCTTTTCCTAAAATGGCAGTGAAAAGTTAGGTTCACATTTCCAAATTATTTTTGTGAAAATTTAAATGGCTTCAGATCCATTCCAGGCCAAAGAAATAGATGAACTATGATGATAATAATAATAAACATTTACTGAGTATTCTTCATACTTTTTTATATATTAGCTTATTTAATTTTTACTGTATCCCTACTTAGTTTGGAAGAGTGAGGTATAAAATGATGATAAACCCATGCTGAGAGCTATGCTCTATTCCCCACTTCACCATCACATAGCCCTACTTTAAATTTTTCTCTATCCACCCAAGAGCCTAGGATTTGATAACAGAGATTCCTAATGCAAATCAATTCCCAGAGGTGACACCGTAACCCATTCACCTCAACTAATATACGGTCCAGGATTTGTCTATCATTCGAACAGCTAGTCTTCCACGTTGGGAATCAAAAAGCAATGATATAATCTCAAAGTTCAAAATTCAGAACGCTGCCTGGGGAGCAGAGGTCATCACAATTGGGAGCCCACAGCAACAGACATGGGAGTGGAGGGGCAAGTGGGAAAAGGATGTATAGGAGACCAGAATATACTCTCCAAAATATACTGCTCTGGCTTAAGAATTATTTTGATCGGAAAGCAATGAGGAAAAGCAGACACAAGTGCTCTCTGCAATCCCCCTGTGTCTGAACATAGATCATAACTTTCCCTGGTGAAGGAGCTGCCACCCCACTCCCAATCCACTTCCTGTACCAGGAAGGGGATAAGGACCTGATCACCAGAGGTGAGATGGCACTGCAAAGAGTCTACACAAATGACCCTTACTAACTTGTCCTTATCCACCACTAGTTTCTAACATATTTGCCTTCCTACAATTAGTCTTAGAAGCTCAAAGTCTCTTTCCTTTGTATTCTCACTTCTCTTTAATTTTATCCTTTTTTTCCCAAGTGGTCTAAAACCCTATGGCTTCAACCCTAGCCATTTCCTTGGGGCTTTTCTCTTCTTTCAATGAAGCCCCCTGTGCCACATAAAACTTTTAACATCAAATAAATCCATATGCCTTTACTCCTGCTAACCTGCCTGTTGTCAGGTTTTTTGTTTGTTTGTGTTTTTGCTGTTGTTGCTTTTTGTTGTTTGTTTCTCAGTCCCAGCTGAAAAATATAGGAAGGTTAGAGAAAAATTTTCCTCCCCTACAGATGATAGATTCAGGGTATCATATTCCAGCTCAGAAGACTCAGGCCTTAAAAACATTTGTTGGCTGTGTTACATTTAAGCCTGGGTTAAAATTGGAGTTTGAATCTATAGTGGTGAGATTTAGCTACAGTTAATGTCTGGGTCAAGGTGAGGATTAGGATTAGGCTATAGTTAGGGTAAGAACCTTGTTTCAAATGAGGCTTAGTGCCTAGGTTTCAGTCAGGGCTGGGATTCTACTTAGAACTTAGGGTTAGTTTACATATTGGAAGCTAAGAGTTTAAGTTAAGAGTTTAGAGTTACTGTCAGAGTCCAAGTCAGCATCACAAAGACAGTTTGGCCACTCATTCAAAAGAACTATTCAGGTCTGAATTCAGATCTTAGGGAGTGTTACTGTTTAATGACAAAATCCTAGGTAAGAATCTGTGGTCAGCCTGTGTTTGGAGGAGAGCTATGAGACAGGTTTATGTATGTCAGCAAGGTGCAGATGAGTCTAGAATTGCATCTGGTGGACACAGTTCCACTAACTCAGAAGGTGGACACAACTGCCCAGAGCAGTGCCCCACAGCCTGGGGTCCCTGGTGTTGCTTATGGCCATGAATAAGGGACACTCCAGGGTTCATTCTTCTCCCCATCTTGGGTCGCCCTACCCCCTGGCTTGCTTACATTCCCTACTCTCAAACCCTGGCTAAACTAGCCTGTCAGGCTTTAGTAGGTAAAGGAAGTCTTGGTTATTCCATTGATAAAGATAAGAAATCATTCTGATTTCTTCAAACCCAGAGGAGAGAACAGGTACAGGCCTGGATAGAATCTGTTTGTGAGTTCAGTGCTCTGTGCCCCATGACACCCCTACACTGCAGCCCCAATCCCAAATAGCCCTGATTGTCCCTCATCCAAGGTCTTTTTCCCAGGTAGCTGGATTTGGAGCTAATTCAGCCTCTAGGGAATTTCCAGGAAAGTGAGTGGTGAGCACTGAGTCCCAAAATAAAAGGAACAAAGAGCAAATTCAGACTAATGGAAAATGCTTAGGGCAGTACTGGCCTCATGCAGATATCACATGTCTCTCCACACCACTGGTGCTGAGTGTTGTCCAAAGGAGAGCCAGGAAACTAAGAGTTCGGTTACAACAATTTATCTGTTGGGAAACACCAGGGATTAATTTCAGTCATCAGTGTAGGAACAGCAAAGAAAAATGGCCCCAGATTGGAAAAGGACACCCAACACAGCTCAGCTACACAACAAAACCAAGACCACAGGGATCCTTGGCCTCTGTTAGGAGTCTGCAAGCTGGGAGAGACTCTTCTCCACCTCTTTCCTGGGACCCCAGGGTCTGATCGGCACCACAGGTACCCACATTTTTTTGGTAAAACTTTCCTGGGAACCATTGGAAAAAGCAATCATAAAAGAAATCACCTTTTTCCACTGGAAAAACATTAGAGTTACATCCCTCACCAGAGCCAGCATAAGATAAGAGAAAGGATATGGGGGATGGGCTCTAACCTAGAAAATGCCACTCACTGTACTGCACTGAGCACCCCCCCCCTTTAGGTCTCATGCTGCCACCTGTGAAATGGGGATGGCTGTGCCCACTCCCCCTCACGGGGACACTGTGGCCGCAGCAGAAGGGAAACCCGCTGAGAAAGCCAGAGAGCTCAGACAAACACAGCTGTTACCTTCTGCAATCCCACGTGTGAGACTCAGGGAGGAGTGACCTGGGAACAGAGGTGTGCACTCCCACCCTGCAGGACCGGCCCTGGAGGGTGGGCCTCTGCCGAGGGGGGCCCCTTTGTCCAGCTGACCCCCAGTCCCCAAGTGTTCTTACCACATAGCCTGCATTTGTCCCTTCCTAATGTGGGGCCATTTCTCCTTGTTGTTCCTACACTGATGACTGAAATTAATCCCTGGCATTTCCCAACAGCTAAATCATCATAATCAAACTCTGCAGCTGCCAGATCTGCTGACTCAAACCCCCTATGTATTCATATGATATTTGCCGGGTAATTACAGAATAGAGGTAATTATATTCATGACTCCATTACTTTCATAATTCCAGAGACCCAGAAATCACTAAAAAAAAAAAAAAAAAAAAAAATTCTCAAAGGGCCCAGAGAAGAAATTCCTTCAGTAACGACCCTCACCTACCTCTTACCCTATTTGTCCCCTCACAGAACTCTCTCTGCAAACCTTCCCACTCAGCACCAGCAGCTCCTGAGTTCCTCGATGAAGACAGAGAGGAGGGAGAAGAAACACAGACTGACACGTAATGCTGTTAGGACCAAAAAGGCTTCGGGTTGTCTAAACCAATGTGCATTTGTTATAGTAACACTGCTAGTGCATTAGTGAAGCCTTAAATGCCCATGAGTTCTTAAGAGCTTAACACAATGAAAACATTCTCTACTCATGTCACAGTCCAGTGCAGGTGGTTCCCACTGGGCACCTGTCGCATACTTATGTGGGGCCCCAGGCTCCTTCTAGCTGGCAGTTCTACCCACTCCACGTCCTCACAGGCTTCTCCCATCAGCTGACACATGGGGAGACTTTTTAACTGCTTTGGCTCAGACATGACCCTCACGGGTTCTGCTCACATTCCTCCTGGCAGCAGTGTGTCATGGGCGCCACCTAAACACAAGGGGGATTGGTGGATACAGCTCCTATAGGTCAGCCAGTCCCAGCGGCAGCTCCAAGCTCCGGGAGGGGAACTCAGCCCACTGGAGGTTAGCTGACCATTTCTGCTGACAACATTGTACTACAGGGCATGGGTAAGCACCCAAGGGACATGTGAAGTGATGGGCCACCGCAGCTGGATGCCATGAGGCACAAATTTAAGTGATAGACATTCTAAACCGATGACAAAGAAAATTCACTATCAGTTACTTTAGCATCCAAAAAAGACCCTCTCACAATCGTCTCCAAAAGGGACCCTGAAGCGCTCCAGGGCAAGGCCTTAGGTCCCTCCCGTCTCCCACTCCCTGGCCCTACCTTCCCTGCGTGTTGCCACTTTGACAGTGCTGCACCTCACACATCCCCCAGGGTCTATCGTCATAGGGGAGCCATCTGCTCCCCACATGTGGGGACTCACTCGGCCGTGCCCCTCTGCAGCCCATGGACAGGAGCAATGGGGAGCAAGGATTCAGTCACTGGTCAAGGATTCTGGTCACTGGTGGAAGGCCAGTTGAGGCTGATGGAACTGCAGGAGGAGGCAGGCTGTGATGGCAAAACTCAGGAGTCTGAATGAAGTCAAGTTCCACAGATGGTGCCTCGAGGGCCACCCCTGGGGACACTTGTTCGAGGTCAGTGGCAGCAAAGGAGGCCCAGGAGCAGAGACACTTGAGAGCATAGCAATTGACGGGGACTCTGGGTCCTGGAGTTGCCACAGGAGGGGCCCTGCAGCTGCTTGTACTTGGAACAGATCCCCCAGACGGAGACTGTGGTTGACGGCCTCAGTGAACCTGTCTGTGAGCAACTTAGTGTGGGGTGCGGGGCACCAAATGAAGTGAGCACCGGAAATGAGGCCAAATGAAGGAAGCTCACACAAGAGGTCCACTCAAAGCATCTCACTGCTGTCACGAGTTCACTGCCTGACAGATAGGTGGTCTCTACCCCATGCGAACACAAGGAATACTCAAAGGAATTCTTTCCTGTTTTTAAAACTCCAACCTAATGACTATCCTATATTTTGCATTCTGCATTTTCCACTTCAGCAGTTTTCTTTGTGTTTGTTCCAGAAAAGAGACAGAATTAAGTTTTACTGGGCTTTTTCCACTTGAAAGCCTCTACAACTAAATACAGCTTCACCCCAGAACTGCTTTTGTGACTGGTCAGGGCAACCCAGGAGCAGGGCACGCAGCGGCGGCCTTCTAGCGTGGTGGCACCAGTCCCAGCTCCCGAGGGCCGAGCTCGAGCGCCATCCCCCAGGCAGAGCCCTCCCCGGGAGAGTGGGAAGGCAGCGCACCACATCCGGGGCAAGAAGGAGCATCTTCCAATTGATAAGCCATCCTCCAGAGCACGACTGGACCTGGTCGACATCCTCACCTGTGACACTCAGGGGATTTCCAAGACACTGGTGGAAAAATGTGTGTAGTATCACAATTTTTTGTTCAAAATGCAATATCTGCATGCATATTTTAACAACCAATAATAAAGAACAGGCTTGGTTTGTTTGTTTGTTTGTTTTCCCAACTACTCTTCAGATAGAAGGGAATGGACCTTTCGCTGCCCTCCCTCCTCCGGAACCTCCTTCATGTACTTCCTGTCTCAGCGGTGACCTTATGTCCCATCTATCCAGAACTCCAGGATCCCACAACCTCAGGCATCCAGAGCACAGCTGAGCGCACAAGCTGGAGGCACCGCTGTCTGCGCAGAGACACGGAAGCCTCAGCCCTGCCGCCACACCTGGATTTCAACAGCTCCATGAGTTTGGTTCTTAGTCCATAGCATATGAGGACAGCTACTTGGGAACGGAATAGGAATTACCACATAGGCAGGAATACTGGTAGCAGGGAGGGGTGGACAGAAAATCTAGAAGCAGGTGACAAAACCTCTAACATCACAGTCAGCTGGATAGTTGCCATCTGAGCAAATAGCCCGAGGCTTTGCAGGAACTGGAGGGTCCTGGAGGAGAGGTCCGACCTGAACAGATAGAAAGGAGCAATTCAGTGTGGCAAAAATACAAACGGAGCTGGTATCTGTGTTTGGAGGAAAGGCAAAGGAAGGAGGTAAGGGTGGGAGAAGGCAGCTTGAAGCCACACATGGAAGGGAAGCCACACTGGCCTGGGCGGTGTAAACCCCAGACGATCTTCCCAATTGGTTATGTACAGGGTAGGAGGGGGGGGGGCTGTGCGCATGAAAGGGGCTAGCAATGGAGAGAGCGGAGGATAAGGAGAGCTCCTGGGGGCATTCCACAGAACAAGAAGCACCCCAGGTCTGAGCAGGCCACTCATCCAGACAAGACACCCGCTGGCCTGGGAAGTCCGTGGCTGTCAGAAACATCCCCACACTCACTCAGAGCAGCAGAGCCAGGACATCTTCAAATCCCACTCCCTGTTTTTCACAAGCTGACGGGGGGTGGGCAGCAGTGTCGGATACGGGTCCACACTCTGACAACAGGCTAGTGGGACAACCAGGGCTGGCCCTGAGGCCTCTGCCTTCCAGCCCATTGCTGCCTCCTGCCCCCACCCCGGGGGCTTTCCAGCAACTATCCTTGCCCTGTGCTGGGGTCAGTAGGATCTCGCTTTACCCTAAGCTCCCCCAGCGAGGTGGCCTCAACCATTTAGCCTGGACAGAAGCAGTCAGCGGGGCGCCGGGCCGGCTGAGGAGCTGGGAAGCTTCGTTAATCATGCTTTCAGAGCACTTCGCAATGCAGAGATGAAAGACGTCTGAGGAGAGCAAAGTACAGCCATTACAATCTCCATCTTCCTAATTGAGGAAAATGAGGTTATTTCCAGATCCTCTGTGATGCAATGGCAAATGTGCTGGATAGGCCCGAGCTATGGCTTCTCCCCGCAATGCTCCTCAGGGCGGGACACTGGGTGCTGTGTGGAGAGCACCCAGTGACCGGGCTCCAGGTTCGGGCCCCACCACTTGGGCATGCCCCAGCGGCCCAGCATTGCTCCTGATGCCTCAGCCCCAAGAAGGGCAGCCTCAACAAAACATCAAAATGGGGTACCTTTGTGTGGCATGAAGTCCTCCTCTGCACTGAGTAATTGGAACAAAACGACCCAGGTAGTCTTGCTGTAACATCAAAGCTGCGTATAATAACCTCGCAGATGAATTCAAGAGTGAATACATTCACAGCCACTGCTCAAGTTTGAAGTATGCCATGATTTTTTTTCAGCTTCAGAACTGAGCTGGAAGAAAAAGAAAAATCACCAGCCATAGCTTTCTTTGTTAACCAACTGCCTCCCCTCTCGGGCTGCAGTGAGAGGTGTGGGCTTGCAGTCTTTAAGTAATAAGAAGTCAGTCTAGGAACAATGATGTGGATGGGAAGACCAAGCATCGGACGGGGGTCAGGGGAGAGATTCCGAGGATAAAACGCAAAACACCTCGGTTAACGTGCATGTACACAAATGCAGATTCTGGCCCAGTGGAAAGGCCAAGGGTGCAGGGGAGGCTGAGCGCAGCACAGAGGTGCACTGACAGAAACATGTGTGATGGTGCAACCACCAAGATCATGGTGGAAGGGCTGGTCACCCTTAGTTGCTTCCAAGGAATGACTCCTTTTATTTATGCTAGAAGAGTAGAGGTGAACATATATTTATAAATAACAGAGCTACCAAAAGGAGGAATCCAAAACTGGTTAACAGAGTTAATATAGAAGGCCTTCACTGCTGAGCAGCTGGAGTCCTAGAACTTTCCAGAAGCCAGTCATAGGCCTCCCATTTGGGGAGGGATCTCAGAGGTCCTAGTCAGTGTGGCCCAAGGATAGGATTAGGTACCTTAGCTAGTAAGTGTCTACAAAAAAGCATCTGTGAGATAACAGAAAATATGTTGGTCTCTGCACCCGGTTCCTGGCACAGAGCTCCTAAAACACTTGCAATTTCCTGAGCGATAAGAGTGTCATCTGTGCTACTGAGGCGACTCTGGGCGAGCTCCTGGATCAGGGCTGGTCACCAGACAGACCAAGCCATGACTGGAAACTTGCAATTCTCAGCCCCGTTGCCCATTCTCTTGAGAAAGGAGAGGTGATGGAAATGGAGGTATGATCAATCGTGGCTGTGTAATGAAGCCTCCATAAAATCCCCGAAGCACAGGGCTCAAAGGGCTTCTGTGTTGGCAAAGACACAGAGATCTGGGGAGAGTAGTATGCCTAGGGAGGTACGTGGCCCTGTGACTCTCTTCTATCCAGCTCTTCCTGAGCTATATCCTTTTATAATAAAAGGTGATTGAGTAAGTAAAATGTCTCTGAATTCTGTGAGCCACTGTAGGAAATTAATTGAATCCAAGAAGGGGGTTGAGGGAACCTCCAATGTATAGCCATCAGTCAGAAGCACAGATACAACCTGGACTTGCAATTGATATCTGAACTGGTGGTTGGGGGGGTCAGTCTTACGTGACCAACCCCTTAACCTATGGGACCTAATACTATCTCCAGCTAGACAGTGTCAGAATGGGGTTGACTTAGAGGACATCCAGCTGATGTCAGAGATTCGCATGGTACGGGAAAAACTCTTGCCCACTGTAAGGATTTGGAATCATTTGGAACCCCACTGAAAACAAAGCTTTAGAACATCTTCAGTCTCAGTGCTGCAGAGACCTAACAGCTGATGCTCCGTGCCCTGCCTCAACCTCCATTAAGTGCCATTCCCTTTCCCTCTGGCCTAGCCAGACCCCCTGTATCTTCTGTTCCTTGTTGATCTTAACTCCCTGCCCACCTCCCATACCCAGACATGGCCTGCTATCGATGCATACATTGCTACCCTCTTTTGTCACTGCCATGCTTTAGGATTACATGCCCAATTAACACATCATTTATTCAACCCATTTCACTGCTGGGAAAACAAGGGGCCTACATGTTTAACTGGCCTCTTCAGTGAGAGAATGTATGGATGGCATGTTACAGCCATAACTGATAGGTGCATCCTCTTCCAAAATCAAGAGGCCTTTAGATACATGGTCACCCTCACACCAACTCTGTGAAGGAGCCCTCTGGAAACTCCCATTTTTCAGCTAAGAAGGGAAGTATTTAATGACCCACCTAGTTCATATGCTGCTGGGCTGCAACCTGTTCCTAAAACTCAGATTCTTCCCCATTTGTCTCACAGCCCAGTGGCACTTTGCCCACCGTTATGGGTTGAATTCTGTCCTCAAAGTAGACGATGAGGGCACCTGGGTGGCTCAGTCAGTTAGGCATCTGACTCTTGATTTCATCTCAGGTCATGATCTCATGGTCATGAGACAAGCCCCAAGTATGGCTCTGCACTGGGTGCTAGGCATGGAGCCTGCTTAAGATATTCTCTGTCTCCCTCAGCCCCTCCCCTGCACTCGCTTGTGCGCTCGCTCGCTCTCTCTCTCTCTCTCTCTCTCTCTCTCTCTCAAAAAGGATGATGGAGATCTAACCCCCGGTATTTGTGAATGTGACCTTATTTGGAATGAGGGTCTTTTCAGATGATCAAGGTAAGATGAGGGCATTGGATGGGCCCTAATCCAATATGACTACATCCTTAGTAGTAAACTGGGGGAATGTGGACACAGAGACAGACATGCACACAGAGAGAACACCATGTGCAGATGAAGTCAGAGATGGAATGCCGGAGGGTGCCAGCAACCCATGGGAAGCTAGGAGAGAGTCAAAGCACAGACGCCCCCACCCCCCCAGCCCTCAGAAGGAACCCACCCTGCAGACACCTTACACCTTGATCTGAACTGGGAGACACTAAATTCCTGTTGTTCCAGCTGCCCGGTCTGTGGTGCTCTGTCAGGGCAGCCCCAGCGAATGAATACACCTCCATTGTACCCACTTCAAACTTTTTGTTTTACTGCTCATGCCAATGCCACAGGCCTTCCCCTAGGCCTCCAGCCCAGGGCAGAGTCAGAAGGAAAGTGAAAGCAGCAAAGGGCTCAGTCTCTCCAATTTGCCTCCCTTATACTGAAAATGGGTGAATGATGGGCTGGGTTCTGGGGACTCACACATGACCTCTTATCCTGGGCCCTGCCCACCCTACACACACACACACACACACACACACACACACAAACACACCCTCCCCAGGCACCCAGTAGATCAAAGGACTTGGGTAAATCATGGCACATTGGGCAGAAGATAGAAGGGCCAAGGGAGGCCCACTGTCACCTGAAGCCTCCACCTGACATCAGCACCTTCTCTCTGCCAGCCGGGTCAGCAGCCCCTAGTCTCCGGGTGGGCTTGCCCTCCTCTGCCCCACACCCTGAAACTCACAGCAGGGTGCCCTTGTCTGCCTCATCAAGGTGGTCAACAACGGCTTCTGGCTGCCAAGGTGGACCACACCCCCCTAAAGCAAGGAGCCTTTGTTTTGAGTGTTCGGGGCCCCTGCTTCTTCGCTAGAAATCTTCGCTGCTTCCCACCCCACTGTCTCACAGAAATTCACTGGTTACTTTTCATCACCACTGTGCCTTATCTGTGCACCCACACTTGGGGGATGAGTCTCCTCCTGCTCCCCTCTCCTCTGGTTCCTCATCTTCACCAAACAACACAGACACCCTGATATCCTGCCAGCCCAAATGACGCCCAGGCCATCAGATAAAGAGACAGGCAGGACAGGGGTGGGACCATCTACACAGGTGTGGGCTTGGAGCTCCCCACTCTTTGTCCCACTAACTTTGCCCCTGCACAGTGGGCTCTGGCCCCAGGGGCTCCTTCCCTTGGTTCCAAGGGTCCTCAGGGGAGGAGGCTGGCAAGTTCAAGACATGGGAAAAGGAAACGCCCTTGGATACAAAGCTATCAGGTAACAATCACAGCGAACCATTTCTATGAAAGCCCCTACCTCATCATAAATTTGGACATTTTAGACTTTTAATTTGGCAGGGTGGTGGGGGGCACCTGGCTGGCTCAGTTGGTAAACCACATGACTTTTAATCTCAGGGGCCATGGGTTCAAGCCCCATAGCCGACATGGAGCCTACTTAAAAAAAGAAAAAAGAAAATCAAGATTTAGAATTTTAATTTTTGTTTAAATTTTGTGACTTATTGTGAATAAAATAGCCTTATGGATGTCATTTTGTCACTGTTTTTTTTCCCATAAGGAGTGGCTTTTTAAAAACTTGTCAGTTCAGTAGGATCACATCCTACATAAACAGTTACTTTTTTTTCCCTACTGATACATATCTGATTTTACAATGTACTTAATAGAAATTCCTGCATAGCCCACTCCTTTTCTGCAAAGTGAGTGCTGGAGTTTAATCTGTTTTGCGTTCAGTCAGTTCCTGGCCCCTCGCACATGGGGGTGCCAATACTCACACACAAATGAATTAAATGCAGGAACCAATGACAAGAAACCCCCTCTATCAGATGAAGTATTTGGAGGTTTTTCAGCATCTCTAGGGCACTCTGAGCCTCTCCAGGTTACTTCTGAAAGGCTCAGGATTTGGGAGGGATTAGAAGAAACTTGAAGATCTCTACGAATGCAAGAAAACAATTAATGACTTGGAAAATAGAACTCCTTAAGCTAGGTTAGGAATATGGCCATATAGTCTTAATAAGAGACAGTTGAAGAGACAGGAATACTTTAAGGAGTCTTTGAGTCTAGCATGAAATCATCCACATCTAATCTACTTTTTTATTCCTTTATTACTAAAATAAAGCAATGGTTTCTTCCCCATCAGCCTCTTCCCTTTGATTTCTACTCAGTGGCCCCATGCCTACCTTTGTCTATTTAATGTTCATCAACTCAGAGAGATAGGCCTTTGATAGCTTCCCAGTGGTTTCCTGTCTTAATTGTCACAGCACCATAGAAGCAGAAGGAGGGGTAATACAGGGGAGCATGACTAGGTAGCCAGGTAATAACCAGCCACCTACCCACCACCCAAGCCACATTTCTACATTTCCAGCCATGACCTCCAACGTACCCTGCTTTATCTGTAGCATCTCCTCCATCTTCCCCATTGCAAATCCCACCGTCAGACTTCTTTACCACTTCTCTCTCCCCACTCCCCATAATATACACTGTGTCTGCCCCCCTCCTGTGGTTGCCTTTACCAAGATGCCTTTCCCCTTCACCCAGACATACAAACATCCCCACCCTTCAAACCTAGCTCCAGTCTCTGTCTTCCCATGGATCCAGCCTCTTTTCAGTCCCTAAGGAGCAACGCTTCCTCTAAGTGCTGCCTAGCACTGCTACAGACTTCCCAAAGCATGTAGACCTGTGCAGATATTTATATTTTCACGTAGACATACTTTACCCTCACAACTCAACTGTAAGCTTCCCGGAAGTCCATGTGCTGAGCACATGGTTAATACGCAGTACATATTTGCTTATGTGAAGGACTGTGGCCAAGCAGTCCCTGTTGATCTTGAGCATGGAGTAGAGGAGTTGAAATAGGATGCGTGTGGGTGACACATAAGAACAAGTTTAACACCCTACTACTTGTCTACTTCTGTTTCATCATACTTGCCCATCATTTTGGCAGATGTTCCAATATTCCTGAGAAGTACGTAACACAGGTATGCAGAGATCATGTTTGCCTACACCCTAACTTCCTTACCAGGTTCTAGGGGCACGAGAGTCATCCAGATGTCATTCTCGCCAACACATCATGGCTCCCCTTCATCTGGTATTCCTGGAGACACAGGCTTGTCTCCCTGGCTCTTTATCATGCTTCTCTCAGAGTCACCTTGGTGCTTGGCCCTTCACTCCCTGGAGCTTTAGGGCCACCATCCATCTCTCTTTCACAGGTTCTCTACTCTGGCTGCATGCGCTCCACCCCCAGAAACTGAGGACAGTGGTCTAGCTGGCACCCAGACATAAGCAGTTTTGAAAAGCCCTGCTTGTTTCAGCTGGTCAAAACCTGGTGTACTGTTCAGCCCCACACGGAAGTGAGGAGAGGAGCAGGCTCTACCACAGTGTGCTGGCAGCTGTGAGGAATGAAATGCAGCAGTGGTACAATTTAAATGAGATACAGTATGATCTTCCTAAAATTCAAGACAATTAAGAAGCTGTGGCACCTCATGGTTCTCGGGATATCCTCAATCATACACACACACACAAACACACACATACTCTCTTCCCACGAATGTACAATAATCCTCAGATACATAGTCTAAATGCACAGTAAGAAAAGAAATCTTTTTCTAAAGGCTACATCACCTGTAAAGAGTTTCTTCCTGCACACCATGGAAATCCCTTCACATTATTATGCATCCCAGCTACTGGTCTTCTCTTCCCTTCCAGACCATGCCCAGGGGTCCACCAATGCATCAGACATGACTGATCAAACAAAACCATGTGCCTTTGTTTGAGGGTCACATTCATACCCCCAGAGACCCTGAGAACATTGGTTTATCAACCCTGGCTACATGGTAGACTCACTTTGGGGGGTGGGGGGACTTTGAAAAGTTGCCTATATCTGAACCTAATCCAGGTCAATTCCATGAGAAGCTCTGAGAGGAGGCCCCGGCATGATTGAGAATCACGGTTGCAGATGCTTTGAAGGTAAAGTTGGCCTCACCTTATAACAGCACTCCTTGGCCACTACAGCTTCCCTGCTGGACTCCATTAACAGAATGAGGGAATGGATGAGGGTTATTTTTTGTTCCCTCCCCCACCCAGCATTGAGCAATCCTCCAGAGAAAGGATAAGAAGTCAATGTATTCGTCCTCCCAGGTTTACAGAGAGGATAATGGGCTGAATTGTGTCCCCCAAAATTCACGTGTAGAAGTCCTCACCCCAAATACCTCAGAATGTGACAGGATTTTTAAAAAGGCAATGACATTAAAATGAGATCATTAAAGTGGGCCCTAAACTAGTATGACTGGTGTCCTTACAAGAAGAGGAAGTTTGGTCACAGACACACAAAGGGAAGACCATGTGAAGACACAGAGAGAGGATGTCTGCCTACCAGGCAAGGAGAGAAGTCTCAGAAGAAACCAACCTGCCGCACCTTGATCTTGGACTCCTAGCCTCCAAAACAGGGAGGAAAAAAAAAAAAAACATTTTTGTTGTTTAAGCCACTCAGTGTGTGGGACTTTGGTATGGTGACTCTAGCAGACAAAGCCCCTTCCTTCAAGAAGTTAGCAGCAAGAGTTTGAGACCCCCAAGATGATTCACAATGAGTTAATAGTAAGACTTCAACCGGGTCCTGACTCCAAGAGGCTGTGGAGACTTTTTCCAGAGCGAGAGGACACAGATGTCTCTTTTTTGTCAGAAACACTTTAGTTGGAGTCTCCCTCGAGGCACACACACACAAAAAAAAAACAAAACAACTATGTTTCTAAGAGCCCCCAGGTCACTTACAGCCTCAGGGGCCTGAGAACGCTAACTCCATCCCCATAGGGCCTTCTGGTTCCCTCCAGAGAACCTGGCTGTCCCCGTGCCTTGATCTGAGGGAGGATGGCCTTCCCTGCCTGGCAGAGCCGCCCCCTCACTCTCCAGTCTTTCCCATTCAGATAGTATTTGAAGCTCCCCCTGTGGGGTGTGAAATGCATGAATGCTCTCAAAAGAGCATCTTTATCCCAGAGCCTGAAGCTGACAAAGAGGGCATCTTCACCTGTGAATTCGCTTGCTTTTTTTTCAGCTGCCTCTGCTGGCTTCTCCAACAGGAGAGCCAGCCTCTCTACAAATGGCGTCTCTGAAAGCCTGAGCAACCTTCGCTAGCGAATAGCAGGCTGCTGCTTCTTTCTTTCTTTCTTTTTTCTTTTTCTGTTTTTCTTTCTTTCTCTTTTTCTTTTTTCTTTTTCTTTCTTTCTTTTTTTTTTTTTTTTTGGCCAGGAAATGTTTCCTTTTAGCAGGCAACTTGAAAAATGCCCTTCCAAAGAACTGAGTTGTTACTATAAACATCTAAATGAACCTTTATTAGAACTATAAAAAAAAAAAAGGCTACTTAACATGTAATTGGACCATTCTTCATGCTTAAACACACTGTTACAATCATGTCAATAGCTAAGTTAGAAACCCACAGTAAAAGGCTAACATTTTATCTGCAAACTCCATTTTATAGCCTCGTAAGATGAGATCACATCAATCTCTGTGTGTTTCAAAAGATGATACATAGAAATTTGTCCAGGTACTTGTATGCCCCTTGATTCTTCCTCTCAGATTTACTGAAATTAGCTAATGGTAAAAAATCACTCGAACAAGATCATTGCACAAACACGTGCTCAAGCAGGGATGGAGAGATGCATTCAAGTCCTCCACACCCCAATGTGGCTCCATTTCCATTCCCTTCCTAATCCTAATGTTCATAGAACTGTTTATTATCAACCAGTTTATAGATCTCTGGTTAATATTTGCTCAGGGCTTATGTTGATTTCTCAATACATGCAATTTTCTGGTTTCATCTTTATCTTTAAGGATTAGATTGGATCGAGCTGCCTTGTAGTAATTTAGTTTTTATCTTATGCCTTACAGTTTTATGTTCTTGTAATAGCACTTGCTTTTCCTTTTTTATTTAATTAAATATATCTTATTTCACAACTACAGCATTTTTGTTTTGAGTTTATTTATTTAACAGCTGGCAGGGTGCTGGTGTTTTGTTGAGGGAACCACGCTGGGTATTTTTAGAAATTCAGAAGTTGGGGAATGCACCAGCTGAGAGGATGCAAGAAAAATCTGAACTTGGGACATGAATGCTTAGAGATTAAACTTGGATTGCTTTGGTTGCCTGATGGAGCTCCATAGATTAAGTCCTTAAAACAAAACAGAAACAAAAACAAACAGACAACAACAACAAAGTGTATTTAAAAGTATGCTCAAGAAAGATGTTCCAAGACTCTCTCCGTGCCCTTCCACAGAACAGCTGGCTCTGTTTGCTGGCTCAGCCAGTACGGGAATACTACGCATTGCTACTACCTTAGGGCTGCTTCCACATCATCCATAGAAGGCGCTATAGACTGTAAGGCTTTCCTGCCATCTGTGTCTCCAGTGACCAGTTCCATTCAATGGTCCTGTGGACACAAACTTTGGATCTGTACCAGTCAGGTACAGACGTCCATGTACAGGTGTGTCTGGCAATAGGATGATTGAGGCACATGACTTGCTTCCAATATGGACAAATGGGATTCAATATATAGCTGGGGTCCATAGCCCTCCTTCCCACTGCTGACCCCAACAGGCCCCTTTCAGGCTTGAAGCAACAGCTTCACCAAACCTTAGGGCTAAGGCAAGTCCAAGGAGACAACTGGGGCGTAAAATGTAATGAGGGGCTTGGGTTTGGGATCAGGCAAAGCTTGTATAACCCTGAGTGACACTTCCTTAAATTTTAGGCTCCAGGTCCCTTGCTGAACTCGCTCTAGCCCAGTGGTCCCCTTGGATGTATTGCTCCCATCACGCTCAAGGTCCCAGGTAGGAAGCCACTGCAGGTCCTCAGGCATCTGGTGGCAACTGCACCTAGGCCATTTGTAACCATCCACTGAATGCCTGTCCTCCATCCTGTCCCAGAGGTCTCTGCTCTATGGCCTTTCCTAGGAGAAGCACCATTATTCTTTCAGGTTCCCAGATAGAAAACCTTGGAATGTTCTCTTATCTTTCCCACTCATCCTGTTGGGCCAGAAAATCCTGCTGACTTCTTTTTTTTTTTTTTTTTTTTTTTTTTTTTTTTTTTTTTTTGTGCTATGTCTCTATCTAGAGCCACAGATCCTACTTTAAATCAGACTCACATCATCCTACAGCTGGGTTATTGTGCCAGTCTCCTCAACAGCTCAATGCCTAAAGGCCTACCCACCTCTAGACCATCCTCTACACAAGTGGTTTCCAAAGCGTAGTCCCCAGACCGGCAGCATCAACATCACTGGGAAACATGGTTGAAATGCAAATTCTCAGGCTCCATCCCAGAACTACTGAATCAGAAACTCTGGAGGTGGGTGGGATCCAGCAATTAGAATTTGAATCTGTCTTTCTGATACACACTAATGTTTTAGAATCATGCCTCTCTAGTACACAGATTAAGCTAAAATCTATGCTACTTTCTAGCTTAAAAATTCTTCACTGCCCCGCTCAAGACGAAAGTCAAATTTGCTAGCCTGGCTCTCCAGGTGCTTTTCAATATATCACCATCCTATGTGTCTGGTCACATCATTTGCTGTCTTGTTATCCATAACCCAAGCTCCAGCCACGCTACTGTCCAGATTGACCCCCTGAGAGTGGATGGCTTTCTCCTTAGCTACCTCCTGTTCTCCAGGAATAACATCCATGTGTCCAATAACCATATTATTCTGTTGAAAGCATGCCCACAGCAGTGTTCAGTGTTCAGGAGCACTGGACATGGCCTGGAGTAGAAGGGAATGACCATGTGCTGAGCGCCTACCACTGGCCAACCCTGCTGATTAATTCCCTGACAATGTCTCACTGAATATTCATCAAAAAAATCCTATAAAGGACCAATGGAAACTAGGAGGCTAGTGTACCAAGTCCAAAAGTTAATGTGAAGGAGTCTCCTTGGGATAGAGAGCAGAGTAGGAACAGGTGTAAAAACATGAAAAGTGGGGGGAAAAAATCCATGCTAAACCCAGCCCAGAAGTCAGCACCTTCCTCCCGTGTTATTCTGGAGTCCTAGAATCCAACAATCAGTCCAAGTCCCATCCTGTAAATGCCTCAATACATTTTCTTTCTTTGCTGACTGTTGTTGAAGCAAGAAAGTCAAAGGGGCCCTTCTCTGAGGCCCCTGATCCAAAGAGCCATCTGCACTGTTTTCGCTGAGTCATATAAGAAGAACCAGCCACAGAAAGAATATGAGACACAACAGGGCCGGAGGGCTGGTGGGCAAGCACAGTGTCACATGTTGGGGGCCTAGGTTTCCCAGTGACACGTCTGCCACCCATGTGTCCTGTGACTGACTGGACTGAAGGCCCTATGCACTCCAGACCCCAGCGGCTGGTCTGTGTTTTGCCGAGTTTGCACATAATGAGGTCACTGAATCAGCCTCTCTCTATGAGCCCCTCTAACATAAGTGTCTGAGACAGCATAGTGCTCAGGCAAAGCCCCGTGCCCACAGGCATAATCAAGTGGTCACTTAAAGTTTCAGTAGCTGCACAGAAGCTGCCACCAAACCAACCTTCACGTCCCAAACACCGCCAGGTGCCACCATCCTTCCTCATATGCATCCTGCATCTTAGGGCAGTGTGGGCAGGGGGCTGCTTCTGAATTTTTGCTCTTATAGTCTGAGCCTTTCAAGGGTGTTTTGCCTTTCAGATTTATTTTGGCAAGTTGCTGTTAATTGTGTTTTCAATTAGTTATGTTTAAAACATCTTGCGATTTGGGCAACTGAAATTGCAGTGCATTAATAATTATTAAACAGAGGTTCTAATCCATTATTTATTGAATAAATTTTTAATACTAATGCAGAATCCATTGTCACTGCCACCATGAGTTTGGCCATTAAGGAAAAAGCTGACGAAAGAAAACCGAAGCCCCAGGATTCTTAAGTGAAGGCCTGTGGAGCAGAGATTCCTGGAGGAAGGACTGGCAGCTGTTTCTCTTTTATGTCTGTTTAATCAGGGATTTGTTGCCTGGAGAGACAGAGGGAGTTCCCACATAGTAGGTACTCCATAAATGTTTGCACAAAGAGCGAATGAATGAATGAGTAAATAAATGAATTTAAGAGGAATTAATATAGGAGAGACTCTTTAAGATCTAAGATCCTTTCTATTTTAACCATTAACAAACACAGAACATTCAACCAGGCAATGAAGTGTCCGTGACGGATAAGACAGTAATCCCTTCCCGCTTAGTCTGACAGATCATCATTACACAAATTTAAATATAATTATAAAGATGTGGTAAGCCAAGGTGGCACATGAACGCACGTGAGGAGGTGAACCTTGATGGAGCAGTCAGAGAAGGCTTAGGGAACCATGATGTTAGGTTCCAGGTGCTGAGTTTTCCAGATGTGGACATGAGGAACAGTAGGAAGACAAGTATATTTAGGGGCACGTGCAGAGACCATAAGGCACACACACGGGCGTGCTTAGGATCATAAGGAGTTTGCTGGGGGAATGAGGAAGTGACACTGGAAAGGAGGATGGAGGCAAGAAGGCAAGCGCTCTGTGAGCCACACGGACAAGTTTTGTTTCCATGCTGGAGACAAACCCATGGGTGGGTGTCAAGCAAGGGACAGACTGGAAAGAGTTTTATGTCAGGGCAAGCATACCAACTCCGTTCTATTGCATAATCTAAGCACCAGGCTGAGGGGTCTTGGCTAAAGTTGCAGTGATGGTGAAGAGAGAAAGGGGGTAGTGATGGAGGAGTTACAAGTGTGGGATGTAGACTCCCAACTCTAGGGAGACAGTGAGGAAGACAGAGAGAAGAGTCAGAGATGACCCTGGTGCTTTGGCCATGGTGGTTTTGAAGGAGGACTAGGCTGAATGTGTGTTGGGCAAAGAGATGACACATGTAACAATAACCTTTAGAAATGTCAACTTTGAGGTGCCTACAGGATGTCCAGGAGGAAATCCGGAAAACAACTGGACATATAGGTCTGGAGATCAGCAAGAGATAGGAGTTGAGCTCCAGATGGAGAATCATTCACACAAGGGTGATGGTTTCAAGCATCTGTTCAGAATAGGCTCTGTTCAACACTTGGCTATGGGAAGTCATTAAAAGAGATTATCTATAGAATTTTTTAAAGGAAATCTAAACATAGGGAGAGTCTAACATCTCTCTCTGTTTAGGGCAAAGAAAGAGATACTATGAAAAAATTACACAGTAAAATGAAAAGGGATCTTTTTAGAATCCATGCCAGTCTTAGAGTCAACCCAAAATGAATGGATGGATTAATATTACAAAATACCACCTCTAAACTTTTGGGACTCCAGGGATGCAAAAGTGGCATCATGCAATCCCTCTCTGCCTCTTCAAAATCTCCCAGAAGTTTTGACCCCAAGCTCCACCTCTTTCTCCAACTGCTGAAGACTAGAGCGTCTCTATCCCTCTGAGCACCCTTAACCTAGCTAACCTATGATCCTTTTTAGGCTCTGAGCTCATGTGGCCTGGCAACTATTAACTTGTCCTACTCAACCATACACCCACACATGAAATTTATACAGCTAGGACTCCTGGAAGGCCACAACACATCCTCAGTCCCACCTAAAGATTTCAGCATGGCCTAGCACAGGGCTGAGCACATAACAGTTTGCTCTGGTAATTGCTGGTTCCCTAGGAATACTATAAGCCCTGGGGGCCCCTCCTTTCCCACCCCTGCCCTGCTCCCAGGGTGGTTCATCTTGGCCAAGCACAGAGATAAGCTGTGAGGACCTGGGTATAATGGCCATTGGATCCAGGTCTTCACACTTTTTCCATCAAGTTCTAGCACTCTGGGACTCTGAGCCCCTGGATCATGGAACCTTGCTGGCTGGAGAGAAGACAGGAGGAGGGAGGAGGTGAGATGGGTTAGACTGGGTATCACTCCACCTTCCTTCTCTGGAAATACTTTGGAATCCCTCAGGACAGACACTGGAAGGACATAAAACACAACCTTTATGGTAGGGTAGGTACAAATGAGAGGTGTCACATCAAAAGCCACACCCACTGTCACATCAGGTGTATGCTAGGCCAGCAGACTCAGAAGGGAGGTCTGTAGGAGTGGCAGAGGCAAGGGCATGAAAACAGTGCCATTCGGGAAGAGGCACAGTAAAAAGTGAGCCAAGCCAGGAAGCTGTCTCCATCCTTCCAGACAAAATTCACCATTTATCTCTCTACTTGTTTTCCTATCTGCTTCCTTGAGATAAGCTCTTTGAGGCCAAGAACCTGAATTTCTCACCTTTCTACTCTCTACAAGGCCTAGCAAAGGCACGTTGTAGACACTCAACAAATTGCTGTTGAATAAGTGAATAAACCCTATTTGTAAGAAATTTTATTTACAACGAAATAGTTGAGAATTTCATAAATGAGCTTCTAGTCCATCATCAAGTTGGAAGGAAAATATAAAACAGTACAGTGTCAAATACAATGAAACACTATTATGTGACTTTCTAAATACATGCTACTAATCCAAGGCCAATAGAAAGAGCAGAGCAAGAAGCAGGTACAAATTCACAGGCCAGTACACAACTGGGTGATTTTTTAGTTGTGTCTATTTGAATCAGTGTCTTCCAGGAGAGACTGAAGATCCAATAATAAGAGTTGGATTCTAGGGGAAGTCTTTTTAAAGGAAAATGTATCTTGTGAATATTCTGTGTCCTCAAGGAAAAGAAAATCAAGGAAAGAAAAACTGCAATCAACCCACTCAGGAAGAATTGGGTTGGGGCCAAGAAATCAAAATGAGAATGAATTTAGGATTTGACGTTGCTAGAACTACCAGGAGACGCTTTTTTTAAGAGAAGGAGGAAGGGGTATTAGTTCTCATTAAAATTACACCAGCTAATGAACAGCAGGAATGGAATATATTTTTTTAAGCTATTGAGTGTAGTATCATCATACCACAGGGAAATACAGACCACTGCCATATTTGACATATAAATCCAATTACTTTTTAAATAATGATGGCAATGGCATAAACAATAAAACATGTAATGATCTTAAAGGCAACATGATCCAATTTGACTTACGTGACAACCTTGAAAATGCCGCTACTATAGTCCCTTTTCACAAGTGAGAAATTGAGAGTATCATAGTTAACCAGTGGTAGACCTGGGACTCAAATGCATGTCTTCAGACATCTGTGCTTTTTCTTCTCTTTGTGGCTTAGAGAACTTTCTGGTGGCAAATTCCCTGGAGGTCTGGGAAATGGTGGGGGTTCTAACTCCTGGGTGAGGTCCCAGCTCACCCAGAAACCAGAGCTACAGAGGCCTTTGTGTTTCTTCCATCCAGTTGGGGTCTAACTCCCATAATTAGCAGTAAGAAAAATCCATTTTTCCAGGCATGGATTCCTGGTGGAGTTGCCCCATTTAGAGGCCACAGAGGGATTTAGTCTGGAATAGGGCTGCCTGATGACCCTATCAGAAAGCAGTTCATAGTTGGAACTCAGGAATCTAGGAGGGAATCCCATTTCTGACATTATAACACCTGCAAGAGGCAGCGTTAATGGCTTGTCCCTAAATTGAATATCCAACCCGCTCTCCCAAGCTGCTGCTGCACCACCACCCTCACTGCAAAATGGAGAATTAGAACGATTAATGCATGCTTTTGTTGTGAGTGTACACTGCAAACAAAGAGCATGAACAAGCACTTGTTAATACAGCCCACCCTGTCTTAGCAAGACAAGCCCGAAGACTGGCACACCCCTGTCTCTTCCCTCAGTATGGCTGATCTTGGACCCCAGGGACTGAGAGGGAAGCCAAAGATCCAGGACTCAGTGCATTGGTGAGGATTTTCTGAAGCAACAGAACCAACAGGATGTATAGGGAGCTATATGAGAGATTTATTATAGGAACTGGACCACGTAATTATGGAGGCCGAGAACGGCCACAGTTTGCCATCTACAAACTGCAGAATCAAGAAAGTTTGTGTTAAATTCACTCTGAGTCTACAAGCTGGAAGAATCAGGAGCTCTGCTGTCTGATGGCAGGAGGAAATGGACATCTCAGCTCAAAAAGAGACAGAGAATTAGTCCTTTCTTCGCCTTTGTGTTCTATCTAGGCCCCCAGTAGACTGGATGATGCCCCACCCCCATTAGATCATCTTTCCTCTGTCTAATGAATGAAATGATAATATTTTCCAGAAACACTCTCTCTCACACACCCAGAAATTCTGTTTTACCACCAATCTTGGCATCCCTTAGGCCAGGCAAGCTGACACATAAGCTTAATCATCATACTCAGGATGCTCTCCTGCCTGAGCAAAAAGTTGCAGCCAGGCTCCGTCACCTGTGTGCGGTTCCTGAGACCAGAAAGCACATCTGCCTGATGGTGCAGATTGCATTGTATTCCACTTCTAATTGTGCCCATTCTGCTCTGATTCAGACAATAAAAGTATGTCTTAAACGAAACTCTATCTCTTTTCCCTTGACCATACTAAACTTCCTAATTTCTCCTTCCCTCCTCTGCAGTTAGTAACCTAAGTCTGCTTGGAGCTAAATGACCCAGTTAATACAGCCTGGCTGAGAACATGGCTGACTATAAAAGCACCCTCCTGCACACACTGAGGAGTGGCCCTGGCAGCATCGGGGCTATTACGCGTTGCATCATTTTCCATTCTGTTCCAAGTTTAAGTTTCTAGGTCGGGAACTCAAGAAGCTGGCGGGCTCTGAATCCCCCAAGGGGAACCAAGATCACCTAAGTATGACCTCACCTGTCACACGGTTCATCTCCCCCTGCAGGCCTAGATGGATGAGCAAAAGGTTTATCTTGTTTATTAAAGGAGCAATGCTTTGTCTTTTAGAGAGTAGCACTGAAATATTTATTGAGGAAATGATGTGTTTTACAAGATTTGCTTCAAAACAACATGGGAGGAAGGAATGTGCCTGGGGTGTCGATGGAGCAGGTGGGGCTTAGGTAAATTGCCATGGGGACTGGGTGATGGGTACATGGGGGTTCCCTAAAAGAGTCTCTCCCACCTTCACATATGCTCAAAAATTCCTCCTAAAAATGCCACTTTTAAAAAAGCATGTTTTAAAGCTGAAAAGCTTTAATAAATAGTCCTCAAAAACACGTTATTAAATAAATAAGATTCCAAAATGTACTTGGTTACCGCTTTCACTAATTCAGACTGTTTTTTATTCATTGTTTAACCTGGTTTTTACATCCTGAGCTCATCAGAAGGCTTCCTTTTAATTTATCCTGTCTTTATTTCAAAAACAATCCCTTGAGGAGAGCCTCCAAATTGCAAACCAGGTTGACATCAAGAGGCTTTTTGGCAGCTTGTCCACAGCCTTCTCCCTCCTTAGCCATGAGCAGATTGTTATCCTCACTGGCCAATTTAGATAACGTAATGACCCTACCATTTTCTCTATTTCCCTTTCACCTGGCTGTCCCACACTTGTGTGTTAGGCATAAGCGCAAAAGGAGATACCAGGAGATCACCATCATGTAGGGGACTCTAATCCCCTCTAGAGAAATGTTCTAATTGACTGGAAAAACATAAGAATCTTCTTCTCCACTGACCCATAACCACATATAAACTGCTGTGTGGGTCCTGGGGCCACATCTCAGGTTCTTCTCTCTACCAGCTCACAATATACCCAAATTATAGGCCTGTTGCTCACAGCAAGGAGCCCCTGCTGAAGTGTGTGTGTGGCAAAGCCAGTCCTATTGAATCTCAGAAAAGGCCTCGCTGCCTCCATCGGGATCCTCTCTAAATGTAGCTAACTTCTCAGTCCCATCAGACCCCTAACCCACATCTCTGCAGCCTTGATACCTTCCTGCTGTCACTCTGGCACCCTGAGAATGTCACTTTCTTTCCTGATCACCCCATTCCAACAAAGACAACATTTCTAAAATTGGTTTATATGTAAATTAATTGGGATTTTAGTCAGAGAAATGAATACATGTGTATGCACGCAAACTGATTTCCCTTGGGAGACCCTGACTGCAATTACTGCCCAATTATACTCAGGATCAGCACCGACAACCCCTCAGCCCAGCCACTTGACACCCCATTCCCTGATGCCGCCCTGAGCACAACTCATCTCAGCAACATTAAAAACAGACCTCGCTTCTTAGCGCTTTCTCCATGTCTCACTTCGCATGCAAAACAGCTCTCAGAAGAACTATGCCATGGGGAGACATCACCAGCCCAGTGCCCTGTGTGCTCCAAACTCAGAACCAAGCAAGAGTGGAGAAGGGGTGCTTTTGAAACAGAGTAAGAGTAAAAGACAAAAGGCTACCCTGCTAGGGATAAAGTGCTTCCTCTGGTATATGTCTCCTTCTTCCCCTTGCAGGTTGCTTACTACTCGGTTAATTTATCAAACTATCAAATAGAGAATCCAGGACAGAAGATAGAGCTGAAATCAGGGAGGATAAACTTGTCAGAAACATAGGGTACCCTTGCCTTTTTTGCATCCCATCCAAGAAAGTCAAACTGCCTGCCCAAAAGCAGCACCCGAGTTGATTATGTTCAGTGACGCTAGTTGATGGGACATTCACACACACCCTGATTTCCTGGGCAAGAAATGGCTTCCTGATATTTCTTCCAAACATATTTTTATACTACCTTTTACATCCACTTGGCACAAAGACAGGTTCAGATAAACAAGAAGAAATACAGCTGGACCACTGCTATCCCATCGGGTCTCTCCCCAAGATCCAGTCCACTCCAACCTAGCAACAAGCCTTTGCCTTGTCTTGCATTCTCACTAACTGCCCAATCTTTAGCATTCAGGCCTGGATGTCAGTAAGCAAAGGATAACCAGTCTGCACTAACTTCAGGTTTCTACCCAGGAAATGGACGTAGACTATTGGGAATCCTACAATGTGCTTTTGCAACCTCCAGGGTGCCAAAGGAAGTCCTTGGGCCCCACCAAAGGAGTCAGGCCATGCTTCCCAAGCTAAGCTGCAACAACCACGGTCAGTATTCCCAAGGCCTCTGGCTTATATATTCAGCCAATCCCAGCAGGGAAGCACTCAACCCCTTCCAGACAATTTGGAGCCATTCCAGTCTGCTGGCCTGTGGGAATGGGTACATGTAAGCAATATCTTGGGAAGGCTTTCTAGGCTTCCTAGAGATGGCAAGGCCTATGTTAGCACAAGAAAGAGCCAACTAGTGTATCTTTAGTTGAGGTCACCCACCCCCCACTCCTAAGGAAGTTTGACCTAAAAGGAAAGTTGGGTTTTTCTTTTTTTTTTTTTAAATGTGGCAACTGACATTTAAAAAATTAAGTCATTTTAAAGTTAAAAAAAATACTAGGCATTAAATAAATAGTTAGGGGCACCTGGGTGGCACCTGACTTTAGCTCAGGTCATGATCTTGCAGTTCATGAGTTCAAGCCCCACATCAGTCTCTGTGCTGACAGTTCAGAGCCTGGAGCCTACTTTGGATTCTGTGTCTCCCTCTCTCTCTCTCTCTGTCCCTCCCCAACTTGCTCTCTGCCTCTGTTAAAAAATTAACATTTAAAAAAATATTTAATTACAAATGAAAATAAGACAATCACATAGATATATCAGACTTCACCCCCTCCTTTGCTGTCTCCTCTTCTCTAAGGGAGCCTTTAAGTGAAAGATACAGTCACTATGAAATCATGGTGACTTTGCCCCCAGGAGAAGTCCTACTTGTTTCTGAAAACTTTCTAAAGTATGTTTATACTATATCCCAGAAAGAGCCTTCCCATTCTCAGCCCTGCTGGCTGGAGGCCCCTCCTATCAAGAGCCTTGCATAGACCCTCCTCAAAATTAGGACCCTAAGTTCCTGGTGGGACTGAGTCCTTTCATGTTTGCTCTCTTCCAGCTTAAGCACCCAGCCAGCTGCAGAAGCAAGTCGCTGCATGTTTCCATCACCTACTGGGACCGGGCTCACCAGAGAACAGGCTTCTGGCAGCCTCCCCATCGACTCAGAGGGGAGAATCAGAGGCAGCATCTCATCAGTGCGGTGCAAAATTGGAACTTAAGTATGGCTCCCTAACTTACTGAAAGTATCATTACACTGGGCATTAATTCCAACTTAACCCAAGCCCCACCAAGGCCCTCCACTGGGGTCCTAAGGAGTGACACAAGACATGGGAAACCGGGTTGTGATGTTCAGAACCTGAGTGTCACTTTGTCTTAGCAAGACAGCTGGAATGTTACCTCAGATGTCACACAGTGTTCTAACATTTTTCAAGGAATACTGCCATTATGTTGCTGGGTCCTCATGACCACCCTGTGAGGAGGGTGTGCTGGGGATTAGTACCCTCACTGTGTACCTGGCAATCCTGCAACGTTCAGCAAGTCACCCACAGTCAGACAAGAGTCACTTGTCTGGGCTCAAATCCTGGGGCTACCTCCGCCTCTCCCTGCTGGTGGTTGCTGTTACTCGCTGCTGCTGGGTCCTCGAGCCCAGTATGTTCCTCTGGGCCCTTGATACACTGAGATATCAGTGAACACGGATCTCTGACCCTGCCTCTTGCCCCACCCATCTCTCTTCACTGTGCCTCTCCCTGGCCTGGCACGGGGCTCCTGGTAATGAGGCCAGGTCTGCGGCCAGTTCTGCAAGCATTGGTCCTTCCCTGAAGCCTGGCACTTGAGCTATCTGGGGAGAATGCCACACAACACATTTATAGATTAATTTATAGAGAACTCATTACATACATTTTTTCCCTTTTTTAAAAGTCTTCTTATATATACTTCAAAAGATTTTTTTTCCATTTATATTTTATACGTATATCTTGTGAGTTCTTGTTGATATCATAAATGGTATTTTATGCTCTTTTATGTCTTCAAGTTTTTACTTCTGATAGGGAAGGACACTACATTTTTATGTCATGCTTCATAAATGTGCTCTTATTGGTTCTCAGAGGTTTTTTTTGATTTTGATGGTTTTTATAAGAAGAAACAGTTTTGTATCTTCCCTTTCAATCAACCTGTGTGTATGTGACTTTGTGTGTGTGTGTGTGTGTGTGTGTGTGTGTGTGCGCGCGTGGTAGTTCATTGACCACAACCTCCATAACTCTGTGATTTTAGTAACTTAACTCTTTTGGGTGTTTTTGGTCTTGGTCTTTTGCTTTTGTTTATTTTCTCTAATTTTATTTTCCAATTCTATATTTTATTAATTTCTGCTCAATTCTTTATTATTTCCTTCTTTCTGTTTGCTTTAGATTTAGTGTGCTGTTTTTTTCCTAGTGTTTTAAGATGAAAGATTGGGTTATTGGCTTGAGCCTTCTTTTGTTATTAATATAGGCATTTAGAACTATGAATTTCCCTCTAAACACCACTTAAGGTTTTAGCATGTGTGTCTTCATTTTCATTCATCAAATTTTTTTAAGTTTATTAATTTAGAGAGAGAATACATGCATGGGAGAGGCAGAGAGAGAGAGAGAGAGAGAGAGAGAATCCCAAGCAGGCCCCACACTGTCAGCACACAGCCCAATGCCGGGCTCAATCTCACAAAATGTGAGATCATGACCTGAGCTGAAACCAAGAGTCAGACGCTTAACAGACTGAGCCACCCAGGCAGCCCCCAAAGTATTTTCTAATTTTCCTTCAATTTCTTCTTTGACCTGTTGGTGGTCATTTAGGGGTGAGTTATTTCATTTCCATATATTTTTGAATTTTCCCTTTTTTTGTTATTGATTGGTAATTTCATTCTGTTATGATCAGAGACTACACTTTGTATGATTCTAATTCTTTGACACTCATCAAAGCTTTCTTCATGGACTAGCATATGGGCTAGCCAGCAGAGAGTGCCAGGTGCACCTGATTAGTATGTACACTTGGCTCTTGTTTCCTTGGATGCCTGGTAGGCCTGCATGGGTTACAGTAGGATTCAAGTCTTCTGTTTCCTTGTTAGTCCTCTGCCTAGTTGTTTTGTCCATTATTGAAAGTAGAGAATCAAAGTCCACAGCTACTACTTTTGCATTGTCTGTTTCTCCCTGCAGTTCTAATAGTTTGTGCTTCATGTGTCTATGGGCTCTGTTGTTAGGTGTATATATGGTAATTTTTATAGCATCAGGATAGACTGATATTTATATGACTCTAAAATGTCTCTATCTCTTTTAACATTTTTTGCATTCTGTTTATTTTGTCCAGTACTATTAATAGCCACTCCTGATTTCTTTTTTTAATATTTATTTCTTTATTTTGAGAGACATAGAGAGAGAGAAGAGAAGAGAAGAGAAGAGAAGAGAAGAGAAGAGAAGAGAAGAGAAGAGGACAGAAGCCCAAGCAGGCTCTACACTGTCAGCATAGAGCCTGATGTGGAGCTCAATCCCATGAACTGAGCTGAAATCAAGAGTCAGATGCTTAACTGACTGAGCCACCACCCAGGCACCCCAACCACTTCTGATTTCTTATGGTTGATGTTTGCATGATAGGTCTTTTTCCATCCTTTTATTTTCATCCTATTTGTGTCTTTGAATTTAAAATGTCTCTCAGAGACAGCACATGGTTGGATCATGATTTTTTTAAACTTGTCTGACAATCTCTGTCCTTTGATGGCATTTTTAATCCATCCATATTTAATGCTACTATTGTTATACAGTTGACTCTTAAATAACATAGGTTTGAACTGTGCAGATCCACTTATATGTGGACTTTTTGATAAATACAGCACAGTACTTGCAAATGTATTTTCTTATGATTTTCTTAACATTTTCTTTTCTCTACCTTACTTTATTGTAAGAATATAGTGTATAATACATACAACATACAAAAATATGTGCTAATTGACTATTTATATTATCCATAAGGCTTCCAATCAACAGTAGGCTATTAATAATTAAGTTTGGGGGGAGTCAAAAGTTATACACAGAATTTTTACTGCAAGGGGGGTTGGCACCCCTAACCTCTGCATTATTTAAGTGGCAACTGTCATTGAATTTATGGTTGCCATTTTGCTTTTTGTTTACTATACGTCTTATGTCTTCTTTATTTCTCTGTTTCTCCTTTACTTCTCTCTTTTACATCAAGCAAATATCTTCTGAAGCAATGTTTTAATTCCTTTCATGGCATTTCACCATTTTTTGAAGTTATTTTCTTAGTGATTACCCTAGGGCTTACCATCTATGTATTAATTTATCAAAATCTATTTCAGATTTATATGAGTGAGGCACAGTAATGTTATTCCTGTGTAACCCTCTACCTTCGTTCCCCTTGCTGTGCTATTTTTGGTGTGCGTATTACATCTACATATGCCACAAACCCCAAATACACTGTAAGCACTTTTACTTTGTACAATTTTATGTCTTTTAAAGCCTGGGAGGGCAAAAGAAAACAAGTACTTGTTTATAGAGTTTTTTACATTAACCTTCTTATTTGCCATTTCTTGTTCTTTGTTCTGGTGAATTCATGTTACCAACTAGTGTCATTTCCTTACTCCAACACAGCTTTTCTCCCACCTGCCTCCTGGCACTTGTGTTGTTAGTTATATTACATTTCTCTTTGCTAAAGTACCAACAATACAATTATATACATATTGTTTATTGCAATTGCTTTCTAAGCCAGTTAAGAAAGAAGAAACACGTTTTATACTCTCTTTCATAATTACTCTTTATTCTTTGTATTTTTCATGTGGGTTTCATGTGAAGTCATCTGTTTTTATCCTGGAGAACTTCCTTTAGTATTTCTTGTAGGTCTGGTAACAACAAATTCTCTCGGATTGTGTAAATATAGGAAAGTTTTTATTTTACCTTTATCTTCAAAAGATTGTTGTGCTGGATATAAGATTCTTGGTTGGCAGTTTTGGTTTCTGTTGCTGCTGCCATTGTTGTTCCAGAACCTTAAATACATCATCTCATTGCCTTCTGGCCCCTATTGTTTCCAACCAAAAGTTAGTGGGTAATATGGTCTTATGCGATGAGTTATTTTCTCCTGCTGCTTCCAAGATTTTCTCGATCTTTCAGCATTTTTACAGTGCTTTGTCTGAGTGTAGATCTCTTTGTGTTTATCGTATTTGGGATTTATTGGGCCTCTCCATTGTATAGATCACTGTTTTTCATCAAATTTCATAAGCTTACATTCATGATTTCTTCAAATATTTTTTCTGCTCCTTTTGCTCCTCTCATTCTAGTACATATTTTTCTGAAGCTCTCCATTTTTCTTCTTTTTTTTTTCTCTCAATTTAGATTGCATAATCTCTACTGATTTATCTTTAAGTTCACTGATTCTTTGGCCAGCTCACATCTACTGGTAAGCCACTCTAGTAAAATTTTAATTTCAGTTGTTGTGCTTCTCACCTTCATAATTTCCATTTGGTTCCTTTTTTATCATTTCTATATCTTTATTGCTATTGTCTATTTAATGAGACAGTACTGTTATATGCTCCCTCCTCCCTTTACTTCTTTAAGCATAGATTCCTATAGTTCGCTAAACAAATTTATACATTGCTTTGCAGTCTTTGTCCACAACGTCTGATATCTGGACCCATCACAGGCAGTTTCTACAGCCTTCTTTTTTTCCCATCTGGGTTATCCTCTATTTCTTTGTGTGTATGTCTCATAATATTTTATTGAAAACTGGACATTTTAGATAATATATTGTAGCAACTCTGTATACAGATCCCCTTCTCTGGGACACACTGTTGTTGTTTGCCTATTAATTCATTTGACAAGTTGGATGGATTATTTTAGTGGTCTATTTCCCCCTATGAATGTTACTATGATTTTAGTGGTCTATTTACCCCTCTGATGTTGCTGCTTAAAAGGTGCAGCTAAGACCCTGAACATTGTCACTCTGGGATGGCAGTGATTTTACTAGTGCTCTTTGTCTCCTTCCCTGATCTCTCTGTTGTCTGCCTCCATCGATATCATGCTTAGCTATTAGCCTCCACTAATTGTTGGCTAATTATTATTTTTGACAATCCCCTGAGGCACAAATTGCTCCACAGTCTGTTTCAATTAAATTTGGATCCCTTTGCAGAGGTAATCTTTGAGACCAGTCTTGGAGATTTGTGTCAACCCCAGGAAGGTTCTTCTTTGCTAACTCTTTCCATAGTTCACTCTGGTAAATCCCCAGATGGTCTAAATTTTAGCTGACTGCTCTACTGGAGCTACCAGTCTCCCCTTAATTGCTTGTCACCAAAATCTCCACTGTTTCTAAGAGAAACATAGGATGGAACTTCCTCATAGTATAGTACAAATAAAGTCAGTGCACCTGGGAGAGTTTCAGAGCTCTTTGTTCTAATGGCTTACCTCTCCTCTTGAGCAACAAATCTGCACCAGTGCTCCACAGCTGGTGGCAGGGACAGTGGCCTACTTCCCTGAATCACATCCCTATTCCTTCAACTTCATTAGTGTCAACCTAGATTAGGGCAACAGCCTCCAGTCTTTGTGGCTTGCTGCTCCTGGCATGGAGCCTTTGCCCTACAACCAAGCTATGTGAAGTGATTGGGGTCCCCTCTTCCTGGACTTCTATTCCCAAGGTAGATTTTCTGCCTTACAAGGGGGGATGGAGAGAGGAAGAGAGCCCCATTATCTCTCAGTCAC
The DNA here is from genome assembly GCA_028646485.1 of Cryptoprocta ferox. Taxonomy (NCBI): domain Eukaryota; kingdom Metazoa; phylum Chordata; class Mammalia; order Carnivora; family Eupleridae; genus Cryptoprocta; species Cryptoprocta ferox. The sequence goes on along the minus strand of CM053576.1, from coordinate 115,299,108 downwards.
TCTTGCCTGGAACAGAACCTCTGAAACACAGACTTGGGAGCGGGGGATAGGATGAGAAGTGCCAAAGGCCTGCCCCTCCCTGGGAGACACCATAACTCCCAGCTGGGTAAAGATGGTGCTCTTGGCTGCATTTGCCTGGATCCTGAGGCCTCTAGAGCCAGATACCATGGCTAAAGAATTTCTAACATGTCCACAATCTGAAGAAACACTTTTGGAGTAAGCACAGCTGCTCTCCATTTGGTTAATGATAGCCCATTTCAAATTTGGTGTATGAAAACAAAAGAGCCAGCAGGCCCAGCTCTATATAGCTTTCCCACAGAGGCCTCTGTGCCTCAGGCTGCCGCAGAGTCTCTGGTAGAGACAGAAGTGTTTGTATTATATCTGATGTAACAAGACTGGACTATGTCAGGTGAGCACCAGGTACAGAGATCATGTTATACTTTGATCTGGCAGCATTTCGTAGCAGACAAGCCAGTGAAGGGGTCACGGAAAGACACCAAGGGCTGGGCCAGTAGCAATGCCAAAAAAAAGCATAAAGGAAGAAATAAGTGCAGGAGAAACACATAAAACTCTCAAATCTCAGGCAAATTTGGCTCAGTCCTTGTCTTTCTAGGTATTTTCTTAGGGTTCCCTATGCAATCCTAAAGGTCAACCCAGCTTTAGTCAATCTCATACTTGGGAGAGAAGTTATATTCTCTAAAAGGCCATCAAGTCATTAACCCTTAGAAGCCTTCCTTGAGGGTTGTTTTGTTTTGTTTGTTTTTTGGTGGGGGAGGGAGCTGGGCTTCTCTGTCTTCCTGTCTCCCATTGTATTCCATTTCACTCAAAATGGGTGAAAAGTAACAGAAGATTCCCCAAGATATCCATCCTGGAATAGAGGTTTCTATCTCTCTCTGTCTGCTTAAATATAACCAGTAGACTGGAATCTGAACTCTGAACCCTTCATAGGGACAAGGGCCAACCCTTCTCCCCTATCCTGGCCATAGAGTTTCACTAAAATCTATGAAGGATGATAAGCGGAGAGCAATCTCTGGGGACAAAGCTGCTGCGATGACTCTCCATCTTTCCCACAGAGTGAGATCCATAAGCATGGAATTTCTTTCTGTCTTATTTGCTGCTGTCTCCATAAGCCCCAGTGCAGTCCCGGCACATAGTCATTGTTCAAATACTGACTGAATAAACAAGACTGTTATTTTGCAAAGAGAGATGATTTCCAGGTTGCCACATTTCACAAAGGACAATCCACACTCGTTTTCAATAAAGTCTACCATGTAGGAGTACCCAGAATTGGCTCCATTCTTTGCCCAATCACCTCCCCAGATCCCACCACTCTCTGCTAGTGCCTTACACCTACTCATCCTAATCATTTCTATACTCTCTCCAAATACGCTCCAGTCAATGAGAGCTGTGCTGTCACAATCACTTTTAATGTCTGCCTCACAGTCACTAGCATCACAGAACTAGAGCCAACATAAAAACTACTTTTGATTTATACGAAAGGTTACGAGAGGCTATTGTGTCAATTACAGGACCAGGTTCTAGAGACTAAATGAAACACCCACGGCAAACTGAAGACTTTCATACAAACTTGCCTCTGCTCACCAGCGTGAGGCTCCACATTGCATGCCCATGTCTGCACATGTTGGGAGAAAGACAGAAAGGGAAGGAGGGGGGAAAGAAGAGAGAGCAAAAGAGAAAGAAGCAAGAACAGGAAATGGAATAAAGAACTTTCTCATCTACTGCATCACTTCCTTTGACATCATGACCCTTCAGCCCTTCGTTTGTATAAAATCCTGCTTCATTAGCATCAGATGATGAAAACTGTGTGTTCAGGAACAGCAGCTTCCTGACAAGAGAACAAAATAGAAGTGAAATACCACTTCTCCCCCAAGAACAGGACTCTTGGCACTAATTCAGCACAGACACCACTGCCACCTGCACGCTAATAGCTGATGACCTGAGGCCTTTGGTCCAGTTTTGGTTGTTGGGTCCTAGGAAGAAATGGCTTAATCTGTTAATAAAAAATCACAAATCAAGAGATTATTATGTAAAAATGGGCTGAGTAGATAGGGTCAGTTTGTATACCTAATATTCTTACAGGGAAATTTAATTAAATACAATAGGAACCATGGTGCTATTATTGGCTGTTGTTATTTAAAAAAAAAAAAAAAGACTACCATAGGAACCAGTAAATACCTGGTCACCCTCCTGGAGGAAAACAAAACAAAACTTTGGAGAGTGCCATATCACTCTATCACTCACATTATAAGTCCTGGAGTCTACAGTCTGGCATCCAAGGCCACCCAGCTCAACCTCTAACCCGCCTTCCCAGTCTCATCTCTTAGTATTTGTAGACAACATTTCTGCCACCTTGAAGCACTTGCTATTCCCTAATAATCAACCTCCTCTGATCACCTACCACTTTTTGGTTCACACCATGCCTTTCAGCTGGAGACCCACTTCCTCAACATTTGTCCATGACCAAGTTATACCCATGTCTCAAGGACCATCTCAAACCCTACCTCCTTTCTGAAAATACTGTCTGTAACTCCCAAAATTCCACTCACTCCCTCCTCTTCTAAACATCATATCTGGAGAGTCACCCACAAAACTCTATCACATGAGTAATAACAGTAGTTGTACAAATGGTAGCTTATAATAAAACCAGCTAATAAATATTATTTGCCAGATACACCATTATGTACTTAATATTCATTGACTCATGTATTTAATGTTTTTCATATATGTTTTATTTCCCTTAATTCTGATGGCAAGCTTTAGTCTAAATGATTCAACTCTGCTGTAATCCCTAGCATTATGCCTAGACACAGTAAATGACCAATAAATGTTTATTGAACATAAATGAATTAATGTACCAATGAATGAATGAATTAATGAGTGAGTGAATGAAATAAAATTCTGTCCTGTTTAAAGGCAGAACTGTCATAGACCAATGGGCTGGGCTCTTGGATTTGTATTCATATTATTTGAGTCCCTTTCCACTCTGGACTACATTTCAGAGCCTCATATAACAAATCACAAAATGCCTGCAGCAACAACGAATGGGGAGCCTTTTGTACATGATTGTAAAGAGGATACCTATCATCCAGTTATCTACACCACACTCAACTCCAGCAAACTAGAAAACAAGATGGCAAGCTTCTACCTTTCCATTTCTGGCCCACTCTCCCCAGCTCTGATGCCCAAAACTTTTAGGCTTCTCTGTCTCACAGTAAGTTATAAATGAATTAAAATTTACACAGGTTTATATGAATATGAATCTCCTTCCAAAGGCGCTTATAAGGCTTAGAGGTCAATGCTTAACTCAAAGGAACTGCAGGAGTGACTTCAAATGTTAGTGGGGAGAGGAGAAAATGTAACCAGGATTTACTCCATGTCTAGTCTCTGTCCAATATCTACATATATTACCTCATTCAATTTGCATAATAATCTTAATAAGTATTAGAATAATAATAGTGTACTATATGCCAAGTATACTCCTAACAATTTTATGCATATTTATCTCACTCAGTGCTTTCACCAACACCATGAAAAAAGTACCATTTTTATCCCCAGTTAAGAGATAAGAAAACAGCTATACAAATTTAAGTAACTTGCCCAACCTAGCAAAGAGTTGAGCCAGGATTCAAATCCAGTCCTTAGAAGTACACCCTGCATCTTCTAAGCATAGTAATTTCTCAAACCTACACACAAAAAAACTGCTTCTCAGAGAGAGTACCAGACCCAAAGTCATACACTTAGTAAATATAAAAGTGAGAATTCAAGTTTTGATATTTTGATTTCAGAGTGCATGCCTTTTGCTGAACCTTTCAGTTTAGGTGATCTCTTAGGGCAGCACAGGTATCCATCCTTTATGAAGTTTCTCAATTTGAAATTCATATGCCTTTAAATAAGGCTATCCCTGAAAATCAAAATGATTCTACCAGGTCCTACTAAACTTCCTCAGGCTGTTTTGCTTCAACCATTTCCAGAACTAATCTTGTCTGTCCGTGGTGCTGAATTTAGAGGCCAGTATGGCTGCCATAAAGAAAAAACAAAACAAAACAAAACAAAACAAAACAAAAAAAAAAAAAAAAACAGGCAACCTGAATCTATATTGTAAAGGATCTTGAATACTACTCTGAGCCTGGCCATTGAGAATCAGTAAAGTCTTTTCCAAACCCTCTGCCTTAACCCACAAATCTCCCCTTTCTTCCAAAAATCTTCAAGTTGAACAGGGTAAAATAAATTTGGCTTCCAATTAACAAGAATTATTCAAGCTAGTATCTTTTCAATTCTGTAATTCCACAAATTCCATTATCTAGGAATAAATCAATGAAAAGTCAGCATGATAAAGTCTATTTCATAAACATCAACCCAGCTCTACACAGAGTTCAAATAAAAAGGAATCAGAGATTAGAAACTCTCAAGTGGGTCTGAAACCAAGTCACTGGGCTAATGGAGGGCACTGAGCCTGGTGCTGAGAACAAAGGCTAGAGACAGAGTATGTCTTTATATCTGGTAGAGAATTGATTTTCAAGCCATAAAAATGTTAGTTAAGGAAACACTGACATGAACTAGGGCAGGGTGGGGGGAAAAGAAGTTGGAAAATAACAAGTGCAATTTCAGGCTTATGAGAAATGGAATTAGAGTTAAGAGAAGTAAGGCAATCTATTGTTGTCCAGAAACTGGCAAACAGCACAGCCACTGCATCATTATAGTGGCAACGACCTGCTGTGTTCATTTGTCTCTGAACTGTCTGATCTAGGAGCTGGGTGATTTATCTACTTTCCACAGCTTCAGCTGGACCAGGCCAAGAGGATAACTTGGAGAGAGGGGTGGGGGTGAGGGTGGTGACACTCAAGTACCAAGCCAATGAACTCCATATGTCTTGTGTTAGAGAGCACATTCATATATCAACCAATATCACACATTTATTTCACACCTACTATAAACAAATCTCTGCATTATAAAGATGCTGGTCATGCAAAGTTTGAAAAGGGCAATGGCCTTGGAGAGATTACAATCTAGTGGCAAAGATTAAACATGCAGAAAACAAATTAATGATATATGCTCAATCATGGCTAGAGACAACAAGAGCAAACAGAATACAGAGAAGAACTGTTGACTTTCATATTATGGAAGCCTTCTGAGAGGATGTAGCACCTGGATCAAACTTAAAGAGCAGGTAGGCAGAAAAATAAATGAGGGTGAGTATTTGAGGACAAAGCAATTAGCAAAGCTTCATAAGCAGGAATGGATCAATTATGTTTGGGGAAGAGTAACACTGCCCACCCAATGCCAAACTCATGACCCAGAACCTAGATAGAACGTATCCACTCCCCAAGCTCTCCACATCAAGGGAGGAAGTTGAGGCAGCAATGAATGCTCATGTCTCTGTACATCAGTATTGAGCTGAACAACTCTGTCAAAAATTGAATGACTTCCAGTATCAAAATTAAACTTTTAGATTTCTGGCCACAGTAGTATATGCTACTAAGGTACATAGAAACATCCAGACCAAACATTCTTTCATCCTATGACTCTCCCAAAAAGTTATCTATGAAGTTAACTAGGACAACACTTCTTTAAGCTACTGTGTTCTAAGCTTGGTAAATAAGAAAATTTGGTGGTGGTGAATTCTGGCAGGAAGAAGGATCCATGAGGATCCTGAGAAGTTCAACAAGTAACATTTTGTTTACCTGTCTTGGATTCAATGACCTCACTGCCAACTTGCCATTCCAGCTAGACACATCATACCCTCATGAAAAGTTGGGCTACCTCACAGAGAAGGCACCACAGCACAATTTACAGAGTCAGAAACAGATTAGAGGGAGAAAGGAAAGCTGAGGAATGCTCACAGCATGAGGGAGAAAGCATCGTATTTCTAATTCTAGACATATTTCTAAAACATAGCTAATTTTCAATTCTAGCTCATGGAAGGCATAACTGAAGGGAAGAAAGGATGAAAATTAAGATGCCACATCTCAGAGGCAGTGGTTTTAAAATAATAATCTCGCTTGCATCACAACAAAAGGGCCTTGGGTCTGTGGCAAGAGCAAATATGGACTTTGGTGTAGCAAACAATCTGCAACAGAAGACCCATCCTGAGGACTGGGACTGAGACTCAAAAGTAGTACATCTTCAGGTGCCTGAGTGGCTCAGTTGGTTGGGCACCTGACTTTGGCTCAGGTCATGATCTTGTGGTCTGTGAGTTTGAGCCCCACATGGGGCTCTCTGCTGACAGCTCAGAGCCTAAAACCTGCTTTGGATTCTGTGTCTCCCTCTCTCTCTGTCCCTCTCTCTCTCTCAAATATAAAAAACATTCAAAAAAATTTTTTAAAGAGTAGTAAGTCTTTGAGCACATAGAACTAAAACAAATGAAAGCAAATAAAAAGATAGCTAGCAAACTGGCATTATTCAACTAGTGGATATTCTAGGAAAAAAATACAAATTTCATTCAGAGAGTAGAGTTCATCTGGTGTCACCACACCACTGAGAACACGCTCTGAAATATGCTCAGTGATTCCCAATTGCCAGTTGCTAAGCATTCACATGTAGGAATCATTCATATGTCATCTCACTTGATAACCTCAACTCTGAATTTCCCTGATCCCCTGACTTCTGCCACCAGCCACCTCCTTAATTCTCCTTCAACATTTTCTAGCAGCCTATTGAAGTCTCTTCTTCATGATGCTCTTCCTCCTCTTTCTTCTTGATTGAAGGTGGTCCCCTGAAATGTAGCTCCTTCTTCACTCCCTTCCCATATTAAACTCAGTCCCAGAGACAGAATGGCAGAAGGCTTAGAATTCAATCACAGGGACCTCCAGTGACAAGCTTGGCAATGTTAGGCAATGTACTTAACCACTCTCAATATGTTTCCTTATCAATCAAATACAGATAATAATACCTTCTCAGCTTATGTCAGTTGACAATTTTGAAAATCATGAGACGATATAAGGGAGAGTGCTTTGAATACTGTAGAGACTTGTAAGCTGTTCATCTCTAAGGTAAGATGGGATGATAAAAATTGTAGCAAATCCTCTTTCATCTGGACTGCCTCCCCTTCCAGCTCCTCTTCTTCTCTTCCCCCAACCTGCTTCCAAATAAAACCTCTGTGTTGTGAACCAAACCTGCCCGTCTCTCCCCTCCCCTCCCTCCACCTCCATTTTGCCACTCTAAGACAACCATAAGAAACTCTCTGGTTTAAGACATGGATTAAGGAGAGGCTTGGGGTAAGCTAAGATAAAGCCAAAATCTGGGGTAATTGTAAATCATAATGTTGTTCTACCAAGAAACATCTCATCTCAATCTTGTATTTAACCTTGAGATCTCTGAAGTCATACCTCTTGAGCTCAAATTCCATCTTCCCTAGTATTACTTGCCTTTTGACGTTAGGTGAATTCCTTGACTTTTTTATGCCACAAATTCCTCAACTATAAAACAGAGATATTAACAGAAGTATCTACCTCATAGAGCTGTTATGATTTTTATATGAAATAAGATACATGAATTATCTGAGACATCATAAATATGGAATATTTGGTATAATTTCACATAGAGGTAGTAATATGAACTCAATCATTGTACAAATACTCAAAAATTAATTGAAAATCTATCTTCTCCAGGAACTGGGGATACAGGGAGAACAAAGCAGAGATCTACTCAGATTTATTAGAGGCTAGTATAGAATAAAAATAAGCAAATAAAAATTTACAGGAGTGGTAAGTGCCATGATAAGGAAAAAATAAAGGATGCTATGAAAACACATAGAAAGGGCATCTTGGAAGCATGGGAAATGTGAAATAGTAATGAGGTATTATGAATTGAATTTGTTAACCCAAAATTTGTATGTTGAAGTTCTAAACTCCAATATCTCATAATGTGACTGTATTGGAGATAGGGTGGAGATAGGGTTTAAAGAGGTAATTCAGGTTAAATGATGTCATTAGGGAGGTCCTCATCCAATGTAAATGGTGTCCTTTTAGGAGGAGAACATTAGAACACAGATATCCACAAAGGGAAGACCAAGTGAACACACAAGGAGAAGGTGGCCCTCTACAAGCCAAGGAGTGAGACCCTCAGAAGAAATCAACCCTGCAGATACCCTGATCTTGGACTTCCAGTCTCCGAAACTATCAGGAGATAGTTTGCTGTTTGATATACCCAGTCTGTGGTTGGTACCTTATTATGGCAGCCCTAGCGGACTAATGCATGGAGTATGACAATGGAAGTCTTCAGAAGTGCATGACCACACATCTGAGACTACACTATGAGGACTGAACTATGAGGGAAGAAGGCAGGAGGCTGAAAGAGAAAGGAGGTCTATGCCACTACTTATCATGATAAGACCTTACATTTGTATGTATTCAGAGTACTTTGGGAGCACACTAGTTAACTTCTTTTGTCCTCACAACAGGCTTGAGGCAAGTGGACACATCTGATTTGTAACTATTTTACAGAGATCAAAACAAAGGCCCAAGCAGATACATGAAAAAGAGTGGCATGGAGCTGAACTTGCCTTACACAAGCTAGATTAGTGCAAGAGTGAAGATCTTAGTGAAGGAATAAAGCTATCCTTTGTACTTGGTACTGAAAATACTTAGCTTTACTGATGTCATTGGAGTGGGAAAAATAAATTCCCAGGGTAATCTTTTAACATGCAGAAACAGCTAAACCATACACGAAAACCAGTTTGGAGGCAGATAGCAAGGGTACATCTTGCAAAAGACAGAAAGAATGGTTGTATGTGGGCTTACAGATGAGTTAGGCCAGCAGATAAAAATGGAAACTGGATATGACAAATGTTTTGGAGGGACTGCGGGTGGTAAGTGAATTTAGCAAATTCTGTGTGTTCTGTTCAAAGAAGGACAGAGAGGTGAACACTGAATCAGAACTTCTCCCCTAGTCCTCAAAAGTCTTCACTGGACATTTCAGCAGTCTGCATGCCCCACTCAGCCCATCCTCCTTGAGGCTGGGCCTGAGTTCAATCCTTCGAGAGGAGTCTATACCACATGAGGGCTTCCAACAAGTAACAAAGTGAAGTCAGCACGGTGTTACCACTGTTCTGACACAATCTGATGGTGGTGGGACACTGGGTGAGTTAACTATGAGTGCTCTTTAAGCATCACATCAGTCTTCTCACCTATGAGATAGGGTCTCATTTAATGTGAGACTTAAAGAAATGAATTAGAGTGGAGGTTAATGCCTGCTAAAGCATCATACCTGGCACAGAGCAGGAACTGGATAAACAGTAGGTTTTTGCCTAACATTTTAGGGGGAATTGAGCTGCTTCCAGCTTGGAAACTGTAGCATGGTTTATATACCATCAAGCTCCCTTACCACTCTGAACTTCACAGTATTCAAGTGCATCAATAACGAATTAACACTTCCACAGCTATGTGCTCCCCAGAGCACACAAAGACAGCTGGCAGCACCCAGCAGCACCCTCCTACTTTCGGAGATGAGCAAGCAAAACTCAAAAGAACCTAGTAATGTCAAGTAAATATATTTGAGCCTGTCACTGAAAAGTTCCTAATAAGCTTTCCAGGTGATTCATTTGGTGATGGGAAGCATCTGACTCACCCAGCCTGCCCTTGTACACATCTGCAGATTTGATGGACAACTGGCTTCAGCTAATGCTTTTTCATAGCAACCCAAGGTGTTCTTCACAGGGCATCAAAAATACAACAATGACTCCACTGAGAAATGATGAGAACCAAAAATAACAATTATATTATCTTCACCAAGACAAGAGCACTGGAAAGATGAGAACCAGTATTGTCCAGGAGCACAGTATATATGCTGTTTTTCAACCCATTAAGGGGTAAACACGAGAATGACCAGATTCCCCCTGGAGTTCATGTCAGTGGGCTACACAGGACTATACAGGCATCGTGTGCCACCTTACAGGGAAATGTCACTAAGTCAAAGGATCTCAGACAGGACATCCAGTAAATTCCGAGCAAAGCTAGTGGCCGCATCTGGCTGGGCTCCAAAAGCAAAGCACTTGGGAATGTGACCTTGCTACGTGAAACATCCAGATGGTGAGTTGAAGATAGCCTGCCAATCACAGTTGAAAGGTTCTCCTGGACATTCTGTGCAAGTGTGGTACCTTCCAACAACATTCGCATTGCTTCTGTCTACATGACACAGGTGCCTGGCCATTTCAGGCACTCCCTGAAACCATTGCGATGCACTGCTTGATTTTGCCTATAATAATGCTTCTAAGGTTATTCACATGTTCTGCCTCCCTTTCCAAATTTTAAGTTCTTTTTCTCCAATTCTTCATGCCCCCTCTCCTTCTCTACACTCTAGTTTCAGCCCTAACCTGACCATGGGGCACTGTACCCAAGGGCCCAACTCTAAGGCCTATGCTATGACTCTGAGAGAAGATTCCTGTTGACTTCAATCTCAGAGCACATGGAACCCCCAGAAGAAAGTCTTCATATATGATATTGGTCAAGACAACTGTCATGCACCAGTGTCATCAAAGTGCTCACTCTTGCATATCTAACTCCTGCTTCTTGAACCAATTTTTTAAGTTCATTAAAATGGAATGCAATTCGCTTTCCAAAGCGTGATATGTCTGTGATGATTTGCGAAGAAATTCAAAACATGGGAAATAAGAAGACAGTATTGGTTTTAATCAGGGCCAGGTATCGATGATGATAGTAATGATTGCAAAAAAGTGTTGGTGCACATTTCCCTTCTTGCTTCACACTGACTTTGCTAATGAGGAAGATGAAGAGGCTCAAAATGGGGAGGCTGGGAAATCTCTTTAAAGACACAGAGTTTCCCTATCCATAGTCAGAACCTGGAAAATTACATAGGCTCATACCTCTAAACCACAGTCCCCGGACTTAAAGGCCTGCTTCAGCTTCAGGCTTTGACTGCTGCTTCTATTCCAGAATAGTGATGTCCACAGGAAAGAGCTCATGACCTGGAAATACCACTTTGTACACTCCTATGCAGTCCTGGAGGACTTAGAGACATACAAGAAGTGGAAGTCTTTTCTTCTCTCCTGCTTTCATCTTTTCTAGATCTTTTCTCTTTTCCAAATTCTACATACATACTTATACTCAATGCATGCTCAAAAAAACAGAAAATACCTCACCAACTCTGACTCAAATATTTTTGAATTATTTGCCCAAAAGGAATAGAAGGTAGTAGAAACCAGAAATTTTACATTAACTATAAAATTAGTATCTACTAATAGTTCACTATGATATTAGCAAGTGTTCATTGTAAAAAAAAAAATGCAAACTAGAAAGAAAAAGTCTCCAAAAAATATATGGTTTATGAAGATCTCACAGATGGAAGAGTCAACATTCTCCTTTATATCTCGAGCTATTTACCTTCTGAAAGATAGTGTATGACTAGAGTATTTCTGGAAAATCAGACCATAAACTAATACCTGTAATTTCTTCTTGGAATAAAGAAAAACTTACCTTTCTGAATCTTTTATACCATTTGAATTTATCACTCTGAGCATGCATTGCCTTCTAAAACCAAAAATAAATTAGAAAATTAATCTTTTTGACTAATTTTTTAATTGTTCTTATTAAGACATCAAAATCCAGTCCCTCAAATTAAAGTGCTCTTTTGGTTCGATGATCTGAAAATAGAGGCTTTGATCCCAAACCTCTCCTTAACATATTCCCAACTCATGAACATGAGAATATCTTTCCATGTATTTATTGTCTTGTATTAATTTAATCAATTTTGTAGTTTTCTACATATGGTTCTTGTGCATATCTTGTTAGATTTACACTTAAGGGGCACCTGGGTGGCTCAGTCAGTTAAGCATCTGACTCTTGGTTTCAGTTCAGGTCATAATCTCACAGTTTGTGAGTTCGACCCTACCTGGGCTTCTCTCTCTCTCTCTCTCTCTCTCTCTCTCTCTTTCCCTCTCCCCCTCCCTCCCTCAGAACCTCCCCTGCTTGCTCTCTCACTCTCTCTCAAAATAAACAAACATACAAACAAACAAAAATTTTGAAAAAAGATTTATACTTAACATTTCATTTCAGGGTGTTATTGGAAATGATATTTTTATTCCAAATTTCAATTGTTCACTATTGGTATATAAGAAAGCCTTTGACTTTTGTGTATTAACCTTGTGTCCTATGACCTTGCTATACTCACTTATTAGTTCTAGAAGAGTTTTTTAAATTTATTTTTCAATTATTTGGGACTTCTACGTAAACAATCATGTCATCTGTAAACAAAGACAGTTTTATTTCTTCCTGCCCAATCTTTATAACTTTATTTCCTTTTCTTGTCTTATTGCATTAGTTAAGACTCCATATAATGTTGAATAGGAATGTTGAGACAGATCATCTTTGACTTGTTCTGATCTTAGGGGGAAATTTTTTCACCATAACTATGTTAATTTTATTTTTTGGGGTAAATGTTCTTTATCAAATTATGGAAATTCCCCTTTAATCCAAGTTTGTCAAGAGTTTTATCATGAATTGGTATTGGACTTTGTCAAATGCTTTTTCTGTACCAGTTGATAGGATTATATGATTTTCTTCTTTACCTATTAATGTGGCAGATTACAGTGATTGGTTTTCTAATGCTGAGTGAGCCTTGCATACCTGAAATAAATATTATTTGCTTATGATATATAATTCCTTTTATACAATGTTGGAGTCAGTTAACTAATATTTTGTTGGGGACTTTTGCTTCTATGTTGATATTGCTTTCTTATAATGTCTTTATCTGTTTTGTTATCAGATTAATGCTGGCATCATGAAATGAGTCAAGAAGGGTTCTGTTTCTATTTTTCTGGAAGAAACTGTTGAAAAGTAGTATCATTTCTTTCTTAAATGCATGGTATAATCGACCAGTGAAACCATCTGGAACTGATACTTTCTTTTTGAAAAGTTATTGATTTAATTTCTTTAATATATATAAGGCTATTTATATAATCTATTTATCCTTCGAAGAGTTTGGCAGTTTGTATCTTTTAAGGAATTGAACCATTTAATCTAAGTTATCAATGCTGTGAGCATAGAGTTATACATGGTATGCCTTATTATCCTTTTAATATCCATGAACTCATAAATGAAATGTCCCCCTCTCTTTTCTTCTGATTTTGGAAAGTTTGTGTCTTCCCTCTTTTTCTCCTGGTTAGCCTGATGAGAAGTTCGTCAGTTTTATTAATATTTTCAAAGAACCAATTTTTGATTCATTGATTTTCTCTATTGTATTCCTGTTTTCAATTTCACGGACATCTGCTCTAATTTTTATTATTTCTTTTTTATGCTTGTCTTAGGCTTAAACTGGTCTTCTTTCTCTAATTTCTAATGTGGAAGCTTAGATTAATGATTTAAGATGTTTCTTATTTTCTAATATATGCATTTAAAGCTATAAATTTACCTCTAAGCACTGCCTTCACTGCATTCCACAAATTTTGGTTAATTTTATTTTCATTTTCATTCAGTTCAAAATAATTTTTAATTTCTCTTGAGACTTTTTTCTTCCACTCATATGTTATTTAAAAGTATTTTTATTGAATTTCCAAATATTTGAGTATTTTCCAGTTATCTTTTTGTTATGGATTTCCAATTTAATTTCATTGTGGTCTGAGAACATAGTATGATTTTCTATTATTTTAAATTTGATAAGGTGTGTTTTATGTACCAGAATGTAGTCTATTTTGGTGAATTATCTGTATAAGCTTGAGAAAAATATGTATTCTGTCAGTATGGGATGGAATATTCTATAAATGTCGATTTAGATCAAGCTGATTGATTAGTGTTATTCAGCTTGATTATATCTTTTTCAGCCTGCTTTATCTATCAATTACTGAAAGAGGGGTATTTAAAGTCTTCAACCATAGTAATGGAGTTTTCCACTTCTCCTTGAATTCTGTCAGTTTTGCCTCATGTACTTTGGCACTCTTTGGTTAGTTGCATATACATTAATGATTGTTATGTCTTCTTGAAAAATTGACCCCTTTATCATTATATAATGCACCTCTTTGTTGCTAATAACTTTGCTTGTTCTGAAGTCTGCTTTGTCTGAAATTAATACAGTTAGTAAAGCTGGCTTCTGATTAATGTTAGCATGG
>CM053576.1:115251829-115284531 GCA_028646485.1 Cryptoprocta ferox | reverse complement strand
GAATACTGAAAACAAACTGAGGGGGGAAGGGGAAGGGGGAAAGGTAATGGGGGGTGATGGTCTTGGTGGAGGTCACTTGTGGGGAAGAGCACTGGGTGTTATATGGAAACCAACCTGACAATAAACTATAAAGGTTAATTAAAAAAAAATGTTAGCAGAAAAAAAATAAAAATAAAAATAAATTTTTTTAATTAATTTTTGTCCTAGAATTTGAAAAACACATTTTAAATCAATCTAGGCCCACCTTCAAGCAGTATTTACTGCTTCACATCTACTAAAAGTGCCTTATAACATCCCAAATACTCCTCCCTGTGCCTCATGAGAACGTTGTTATTCATTTCACTTATCTGTAAGTCAAATCATACAATTACCTAGTCACACAAATAAATTATTACTATTATTACTTAAACAGTTATCTTTTAGGTCAATTAATGATAATAAATATAAAGAATTTTATTTTACCTTTGTTCCAGATAAGAATATTTGTGTGGTTTTTTTTTCTGTATTCACTAGTCTCTCAAGATTTTGAAGTGCTGGTTGCTCCACAACATCATTCTTTAATGATCCAAGAAAAGTCATTGATTTTCAGTTTTTTTTTTTCAGCTTTTTTCTTGTTGTAAGGATGGGAGTGATTCCTTCCAAGCTCTTTATGTGTAGGAGCTAAAACTAGAAGTCCCTTGACTTGTATTTCAATAGTCTCTTCTATAAAATGGAGAAGACCCTGCACTAGGGACTTCAAGAGCAGTTAAATCATATAAAGAGAGGGCTTTCAGGAGGATCATGAGCCAAGACCTTCTTTATGACCTATTAGCCTGTCTCTCATTTTATCAAAGTTGATTATTTTTTTCATTCTACCAATTCAGAATCATACAGACTTACGTATCTTTGTCCACAAGGATTTCTGAATTAAGCCATAAAAGTACTAGATTATGTAGTCCTCTTGATCTCTATATCCTTACCGTTTTGCCTACTCTACATTTTCACCATGCAGACTCTACTAAAAATATACTCAGGATCAAATTATGAATAACAGTGGGGGTACTCAGGAATCAGA
Organism: Cryptoprocta ferox; assembly: GCA_028646485.1. Classification (NCBI taxonomy): domain Eukaryota; kingdom Metazoa; phylum Chordata; class Mammalia; order Carnivora; family Eupleridae; genus Cryptoprocta; species Cryptoprocta ferox. The sequence goes on along the minus strand of CM053576.1, from coordinate 115,283,477 downwards.
AGACTTCTAGGTGATGGGATGAAAAGTACAAGTTTTGGAAATAGCTGTTTCTGTAATAGCTGTTTCTGGGGCAACAGAAATGTTAGAATGAAGCAAAGCATGGATGAAGAAAGAAGGGCATCGAAAGGTCTGTGACCTTCACCACATGGGGATAACTCCTCTTTCCTTAGGATTCCAACTTGACCTCTGGTTGTCTGCCTGCCTGATTCCTTCCATTGTTCAAAGATGAACACAACTCTCAGAATTATAAAATACCAAAATGTAAGGAACACGAGAATTCAGGTAGTCTCATCATCCATCCAAGGCAAGAATCTTTTTAAACTGAGTTATATTACTAAGACTGCCCTCGGCCAAACCTCACCTCACAATTTTCAAATCTTATTGTATAGGACTCCATATTCTGAGGGAATTATGAGAGTCCTCCAATTGAGAATCACCTGAAGGCTTCATTAACTTGAATGATTTACTTCCCACCCAACTATGATCTGGATAAACTGCCATCTGCCTCCTCCATTGCCTTGGTCTTCTGGCCACTCTCCATCCAGGTGGCAAGGCCCCATACAGCAACCTACCCCAGGATTGAAATAAATGATGTGATCTCTGGTGCCAAACATGTGAGTAAAGTTCAGAGATTCATGCTATCTTTTAAAATACGGCCAATTCCCGTGCACACACACACACATACACACAAAATCAGTTGTTGAGCCTGCTTTGTTCTTGAAAAATATTCAATCATGGTTCTTGCCAATGATCCCATTACCCTCTGGATGCTGGGGTCCCCTCCTTCAAAGCCCCCATTGCATGTTGACATCAGCTGTATTGAACTGCATTTCCATAAGACCTCTGTCTTGGTTGAAGATTGAAACCACCTTTTATACTCACTACTCTTCTTAGCATCCTTAGGCCCCTATTACTTTTCCCCAAAATAACTGCAAGTGTGTGAACTAATTAGCTAAGGAGCACAGGCTCCCTAAATGCCTTCAGAATCCTGCCATCTCACACTGGTTTTTCTATGTTCTGAGCTGCAAAATAGCCCCTTGCTTGGTTTTGGTTTAATTATTCTTCAAGGTCATCCCTGTGCCACTTGTGTCCATGTTCCTTTTCTTCTCTGCTTCTGTTTTTAAGAGGATTTTTAAATAGGTTTGGCAGCTCAGCCGTTTTTGAGTCATTACTAGCTTCAATCCCCTTTCGCACTTATTACTTGGCCTATTTTTTCTCTAGCCTCTCCTCTTTCTCTGCTATATTTGCAAGAGTGTTTCTGATTCTAACTCCTTTGCCAGGTTGGAATTGTGCTGTGTTTTGGTGGCCTGTATTTTTCCCCTGCAGTTTGAACTAATCTTGCATGGCCTTGATTTGGGAATTGGCCCTTCCCCTCTCCTATTTACGGAACAGACAGGCCTGTAACTTTCAACTTCCAAATGGCTCCTCTAGGAAGCTGGACTTAATGTTCCCGTGATCTTCAGGATGTTGACTGGTCAGGCAAAAGCCCCAAGAAGACAGCTTCCCATTCACAGTTGTTCAACAGCAAGTGATTCCCAACCTTCCAGATTTCCAATCCACCTACTGATTCATTTCTAATGTTCAACTTTGACAGAAACTAGAACTGTGAGGTAAGAATAATAAAACAAATACAACAATTATAATAATAATGCCACCTCCCACTGGAGAGCACTGAAAGCTTTTCAAGCACTTTCCTATAAATTATACAATCCATAAAACACATTGTATATATAAAAGACTATTTTTTGCTTTCTTCCAATTATTATTTTAATTATTTTCTATTTTCTTCCAACCTTCTATTGTAATATTCTTTCCCACTCACTTCGCATTATCAAGCACCACCTCAAAGAGCTTTGGAAGACTCTTCAGAGATGGATATAGACCAAGGGGTTTTGAACTTAAGGCAGCAGTATGCAAAGTTAACCCTGAAGCCAGGACTCATATCTTATAAGGAATATGGAGGGATAATCAGAAAACTGAGGATTAAGACCTCACAACTGAGCATGCCCAACAGAAACTGGAGAAATGCTACAAGTCAGAGGCACACAGAAGACCCAAGCTTTCCTCGGTAATGGCAACAGCAGGCTCTAGGCAACACCTCATTCCAGACATCACACACCATGGAAATAGATTCTTAATTGCGACTGAGCATGGTTTTCAGGTGGGACTAAGTCTGCAGGGTATGAGCCTCTTTGGGCAGAGTGTCTGGGCATGCAAGCAAAGTAGAATGCCAGGTAGAGGGGGAAGAAAAGATACTCAATGATGAAGCAAGGAAGAAGACTCAAAGGCCAGGAAAACAGATCTTCAAAAGCTCACCATTATGGCCTGATTTGGAAGTAGGGCCTTTAAAGAGGTGATTAAGCTGAAATGAAGAGGTCATTTGGGTGGGCCCTAATCCAATCTGACTGGCATTATTATGAGAGGAGGAAATTTGGACACACAATGAGAATGAGATACCAGGGGTGCACATGCATGGAGGAAAGACCATGTAAGGACAGGGTGAGAAGGCAGCAGTTCCACAAGCCAAGGAGAGAGGCCTCAGAAGAAATCAAATGTACTCACACCTGAATCTTGGAACTCTAGCCTAAAAAATTTCTGTTGTTTAAGCCACCCAGGCTGTGTATTTTGTTACAGGAGCCTAAGCAAACTAATATATTCACCCACAGGATGAATTAAACAGAAGATTCTCAAGTCATACATCTTGGGTTTATCTCTCACCTGACCACTTACTAGCTATGTGACCTTCGGTAAGTTAGGTAACCTATCCATTCCTCAGCTTTTTCATGTTTAATGAGGAGGATATGGTTACCTACCTCACAACATTGTCATAAGGATTAAATAAGTTAACCCTTGTAGTACTTGGAAAACTAGCACATGATAACATGCTATTTTAAGTGTTAGTTGCTGCTGCCATCATCATCATTGTCATCATCTAACACACAAGGATTTTTCATGGGTTTCAGGAAAAGTAGAAGAAAATTGATGAGACTAGGGCAAACATGTAAATAGAAATGGATTTTTGAGGCAGAAAGTTTGTGACCAAAAGCTTCTACCAGACAAACATCAATAGCTAATTCTGGGAAATGAAGACAGTCCTAGAAGATGGAGTATTTCTCTCCCCTTTAATTCACACACATTGTCTGAAGTATGGGCTTCCCAGAATTCAAAAGCATTTCAGCAAAAAACATTAAGCACCCACACCTTTAGTAATATGAAGAAAAAGAAAAAAGATAAATGTCATCATTGCATATGTGCTACCGGGAAGACTTTACGCCACCACATCCAAAAACAAAACAAAAAAACAAACAGGAGAAAAAAAATTCTGGGCTCACATCAATTTTTTATGTTAAATTTCCACATGTTCTTCTTTTATGTCATTGCCTATGAGAAAACTACAAATACTCCCTTCCCTTGAAGAGAAGACCCCCAGTGACAGAGATAAAGTAGACAAGAGTTAGTGTTCAAATTGTTGGACAGAGTTAGAGTGAATCCTTTTTTAAGCAATAATATCCATATTTTTAGACAAAAAGATTATTTGTCTAAAAAAGGAAGCATTGGCTCTATGATGTGGTAATAACATGGAGAACTAAATATTTGACGCTTCAACTTCTCCGGTCTTCATTTCAGCCTACCTAGGAAAAAGAAGATTGAAACCGCATTCCCAGAAATGTCATATTTATCGACAGTGATAAATTTCTCAGAGTCTGAAGGACTCATCTGCACTTACTTTTGCAGCAAAGACTCAGAAAATGGGCAATTGCTTCACCAACATGAAAAAAGAATCCTAGAGCTGAGGATTTGATTGGAAAAAATGAGACCAACCTACCAGAGATGAGAACTCTGGGAGATCATTCACATCCAGAAAAGAATCCAAGCGCAGCTAAGAAAGGCAAACTGACTAGTCCAATGAAAGGAACTGAATGGAGTCTGCATATTACAAATACAGGGAGTGTGTCTCATGGTAATGTTATTTTTGTTTCCATCACTTAGAAGAGTGGTATCAAGCCACTTATCTCAAAATTCTACTGGTCTACAAATCCATCTCAGAACTCTTGGTTTTAGCTCTTTTTCTAAGGTTCAGGAAAGACCACTGTTGGTTTGAAAAAGAGATTATTTCAAACTATTTTATTCTGATCCCCTGAGAAATCAGATTTCTGAAAATACTTCAATTAGATTTGTACCTCTGTGACCCTTCAGCCCTAACAACAAAGTCCAGTAGCTGTGAGTGATGGGTCTGCCAAACAAGTTAAGGAAGGCTTTTAATAAGACCAAGAAGGGCAGAGCACTTGGTGAGGCAGCTGGGAACGAAATGTACATGCTGCTCAGTGGCTTCAAGAATTCCTGAGGATGTTTGCCTTCTGCAGTCATAAACTCCCCCATGAGTGGTTCTAGTCTATATCCTGTTTGATAGACTGGCTGATCTATCGTCCACTTCTACTCTACACAAACTGGCTGGGCTATCCGGCTAACCCAAATTCTGCAAACACCGAGGCCTGTTGGCATTCCTTCCCCTCCCCCCCCCCTTGTTTATTATTACGTGTTGACATCCAGACAGATTCTCAGGCAGGTCCTGTAGACTTCAGATTTTCACAATATTACAATTTCAGCAGGCTGAATGTTAAAAAATGGAAATTGGACAGACTGTTATCAACTTTAATCGACCATTAGAGCATCAGAGCCTGAAGGCACAGTATTTAATGGTTGGAATGGGGTGGTCAAGTAAAATGCTGTCTCTTTCATTTGGAATCTGGGAATAAAGCCAACCCAGATAAAAAGGGAAAAAAGCCATTACTCTGACAGCTGTGGCAGAGCACAAGGATCAGTGTTGCAAAGGAGGCCAAGATGCAAATATTACAGTACACTTGGGTAAGGTTTGTCTGTGAGTTCTGGTTTGCAGATTTTGTACACAATGGAGATAAATAAGCCAAGAAATGAGATACTGACCTATCAGAATGAAGGCCATTATCTAATATCAAAAATGGATACTGTGACATCATATTATATTGCCAGACTTGGCCTCAAAATGTCATCACCTTTCTGTGCAGCAATGGCTGTCTTCTTGAAGAGGCAAATAATTTGCTGCTTTGGTTAGGCTTCTCTGCCTCAGCCCCGAGACACAGTATGTGGTGAATGCTTTAGAGCAGGGTTCTGGAATTAAGGTTTTTAATTACACCCGACATTAGTGAGCTTTCACCTGTTGGCAGCCTTCTTGTTAAAACTACCCAGGAGAGAAAAGTTGCTTTACCGGAAGTTCAGTCCCTTTCTCCTTTATGCCTCTGTTGGCCATGCCAGATTCCTTCCCGACACCATTTACTCTGCTAATGTGGTTTTGCACATTATGAACTTTTAGAACGTGAAACTGAGCACAGTTTTCTTTTAAACAAAATATATTGTTTATGTAAAGAGTCTAATGGCCCATAGCAATCCAATTTACATGTAAAGTACAAGATTTCATATTGGATCAGTTTTATTACCTCACATATGAAAGATATTGAGCAGTGGTAGGTATATTGTATTTGTATCAGAAAAATACAAGGGCAGATTTATTAGGCTTGTGCTTAATAATATTAGAATCGATTATCCCAATGAGACGTGAGACATCTGTTCATGATGGGGAGAAGATCATTTCCATGACTGCTGTGGTCCTGGGAACCCTCTCCTCTCTTTACCCAATGAAGTGGCCATACCTAAAGGGTTAATAAAGCCTCCCAAAGTGAGGACATGAACTCTCTATCAGCAACAAGGGAATATTGTTGATACCATTTAAAATTTATTAAGCACATTTAGTTTGCTGGGCACTGTACCAAACCCATAAAACATAAGATATTTTATCACTGGTTGCTTTTGTATGCTAATTATGTTGATTTGCTTGACCTCTCAAAAACTGGATTTAATCTTTCCCGTATTTCCTACATTATGAAACCCCCAACCTATTTTTCTTTATATTTTAGCTTTTCTTTCTGTGAACTCCAATCATTAGACAATCTCTCTGCAGAGTAATCTGTATTCTTATAAGCTATAAACTATTTGAAATATTTTAGGAGAGAGCTCATCTTTTTTTTATCATTATTAATCTGGAAGGTTGTTTTTTAAGCACTGCTGTCGGGAGAGAAATGCTAACCCTTTTGAGTGTTGCCAACAGATTCTCTTGATGCCCTCTCTCCTTTTGCCACAATACATTGTCATTCAATACAACTGAAAGCTCCAATCAATATCACTTAAACCATATGGGGATAAACCATATTCTTGATTTAACAAAAACTAAAATGAGCAGGCAACTTTATAAGGGACATGCAATCATGTGAAATGACACTATTGCAAAGCAAATTTGCTCATGGTATCCTGCTGGAAATTTTGTTATGTTTTTGGATACAAGATTTTGTTTTATGAATTTTCACTTCTAAACATTTTTTTTTCCTTTTTCATCATTTCAAGGATGGAAAGAACTTTCTTTTCCACCCTAAGCTGCTTTTTGGAGTAAAAGATGGTCCCTATGTGTCCATGTCTAAGCTGATGTGATTGTGCTTTTGGGTTTAGTTAGATGCACACATTTTCCACAGCCTTCTAGCCTCTAGTCATACAGGCAAAGTCTGAACACAACACCTCAAATAAACAAAACTAAATTGAACTAAAGCCTTCTTTCAAGGAAAGACGAACAGATCAGTGAAGGCCAGGCCACAGTGTGACTCTTGCCTATGGCCCACAGATCACCCATTCTCATCCTAGAGAGAAAATGTGCGTGTATTGAGTGTGTGTGCACATGAGTCCACACATAGCTTACACTTCCTGTGCTCTGCACAGTGTGGCCTCTGGCATGGAATGGGGATACAATAGTTACACGTGGTGTGGATGTCAGTTACATGAGTCCTGTCTCCCTTGCGCAGAAAAAAAAATGCTTAACTAAAATACTGAGTTTATGTTAAAAAACAAAACAAAACAAAAACAAAAAAAAGGCCCTGTCTTCCACAAGAAATCTTCCTCTCTACACATTCCCAAGTCTAGATTTAGCTGCTAAATCCAACCTTTGTCAGCATCGGTGCTCATCAGGCAGAGAAGGGCTGTAGCAGGTGGGCTGAAGCACCTTTGTCCCAGACAGGAAGTGGGCCTCCCAGGTGGGTCATAACTGCAGGAGGACTGGTCTCCAAAGGTCACCAGTATGCGTCCATCGAATTGAGGAGCCCTCAGATGTTCCTTTCTCTTCAGATTTCAGAGACTAGGAGTCAATGGGAGAAAAACACACATTTAAATCAATTACTAAACTTACTTTCAACAGGCTTGCCCCCGTGTCCTGACAAAAACTTCTATTTTTCATGTTCTGTCATTTCTGTTCTTACTGTATTAGATCCACCCTCTTTCACTGATCACCATCCCTTACCAGGCAAGCATCCATGACACCTTACTCGTCAGGAAACTAAAACATCTCTCTTAGTCTGTCTAGACTGCTGTAACAAAATACCAGACTGGGGGGCTCATAAACAGCAGAAATTTATTTCTCACATTTCTGGAAGCTGGAGTTCCAGGATCATGATGCCACATGTTGGGCAAGGACCGTCAGCAGAGTCCCAGTCTCATTGCATCCCACGTGGTGGAAGGAACTGGGAGCTCTGTGGGACCTCTTTCCTAAAAGCATTAATCCCATTTGTGAGGGCTCCACCCTAGACCTAATCCCCTTCAAAGGCCACACCTTCCTTAAGGGGTTAAGATTTAAACATGAATTTGTAGGGGAGACGGGGGGGACACACAAACATTTGGACCATAACACCAACCAAAGGATTGGTGCTTCTTGGTCAGTCCAGTCCCATTCACAGCTTTTCATGGGTCACTGCTAATGCCCAAGCCAGTGAGCTTGGCTTTGTGGGGAAACTCAACATATAGGGAATATGTTCTTCTTCCCAAGGAATTCATGGACTCTTTGAAGAGTGTCTGGTCTTATTCAGGCTTCTGTAACAAAAATACCATAAACTGGATGGCTGATAAACAAGAGACATTTGCTTCTCACAGTTCTAGAGGCTGGGAAGTCCAAGATCAAGGCAGCAACAGATTCAGTGTCTAGTGAAAGCCTGCTTTCTTATGCCTTCAAGTGGTGGGAGATGAGCTGCTATCTGGGGTGTCTCTTATAAAGGCACTGACCCCCAATCCTGCAGTCTCTGGCCTCAAGGCCTAATCACCACCAAAAATCACTTCCTAATACCATTACCTTGGGAATTAGGATTGCAATATGTGAGTTTAGGGAGGGCACAAACATTCAGACCATTAGAAGGAGGTAATATTCATAGTGATATAATCATTAAATAACACAAGGAGATATGTGATTAAAACATCAAAATGAGAGGCTGTTGAAGTTCATGGAAACAAATATTCCATTATATCCACTATACTCCACCACCAAGGCAGAAAAGCAGATTAACATATTCTTGAAATATTTCCAATGGTAACTGAAATAATAAGAGTTTTCCTTTCCTTGCCTATAAGCAGAAAATTCAAGTAATCAGATCACGGTGGTACCTTGTCATTCCATTTACTTGATGAAACAAAAGGAAAGCATCAATAATGCCACCATTTTTATATGAATCTAAATGTCTTTGGTTTCTACCTTATTTCCTTTCCTAATACAGAATACATTCCCCACCCCACCAAAAAAAAATGAAACAAAACAAAAAACAAAAAAAACAATGTTCTACATGTGGCAATTAGTACCATTTCTACTTCAGCCCTTCAAATGCACCTGACAAGTCCATGTCAGCTGCTAGGAGAAACCATTAAAAAATCACCCTTCCAGAATATTTCTAGGCCCCCTCCAGCCTCTGTAAGAGCCAAAGATAGGAATGTAAAACAGAATGTGCTGGAAGGAATCCCTCTGACTAGAAAACTTTTTTTGAGATGAGAGCAGTATTGCAAAATATCTGTTTACAGTAATTTTGGATTGAGAGTAACTTGTTCTGCGAACATTCCACAAGATGAGCAAAGATTTCTAATAAATTTTAACTTGATAAACAAGAGATGTTTTACAATATTAGTAGAATGTGACACTGAACATCACATGATCACAACTGAGCCAATAGTTCTCTCTCTCTCTCCCTCTCTCTCTCTCCCTTCCAGATTGTGGGTGATCATCTCCCATACTTGGATGTTCCATCTCAGGCCATGGTGTCTTGCAGGAAGAAATGATTTTTCAGAGCATTGGAAGGTGCCCACAACTGGCACTAGTGTATTTTTTGTCACTTTCAAGCACCTATGGACAGTCCTTTGCTTTTCCATACAAAAGTAAGCTTAGGAATGCTTTGCTTCATTCTAGGTCAGGCTGCCTGCAGATATAGACCCTTTCCTCTGTGGTCTTATTGCCAGTTACATTAAATACAGTATATGACAAGAGTTTATTAATACTGTACCATAGTCAACATCCGTACAAGTGTATACAATGGACCCCATGCAGAAAAAGATTCCATTGATTCCATTAATGATAGTGAAAGTTGTCCTACACAATAGCCCCCCTCTCACATTTCCCTCACACCAGCCACAAAGGTTTTCAAAGGTAAGTGAAGTCTAATTTGTTTATTTTTCTTTACATTTTGCATTTTCTTTATTATTTAATATTATATCACAGTATTGTCATCATTTTTATATGAATATTTTTGGGTTTGGAATGAATTATCTGCACTTCCATTATTTTTTATGGGGAAACTCACTTTAACATACAAGTGCTTTGGATTACAAGCCTGTTTCTGGAACGAATTATGCTCGCAAACCAAGGTTTTACTGTCTTTGCATATATTCTCTACTGGTGGGTAAGCTCTTCAAAGTATGGGGCAAGGACTTCACTATCTCCTCATTCTTGCACAATGCCTGGAAAGACAACACACAAATGATTGCTTAATTAATTAATTAATCTATGCTTCAAGGTTAATTAACTCCCCCAAACAAAACTTCTATTTATTCAGTGGTCTCAACTAAAGTTTAGAAGGAAAGCAATCTAATTGAATTAATTCACTCTAAGACATAAATTATTAAAAATACATCAGTCTGAAATAGGACTTGACAATGGTATTTTTTAAAACCTCCTCAGGAGATTTTCATGAGCAGGCCTAGCTTGAAATTTACTGGCATAAAATGTCTTCTGCGCTCTGGCATCTGCCTCTCTCTTCTGCTGCTTCTCCTGTCACGTGCCCATGCATATACTGAAATAGATGTCCTTTTTCATGCACCCTAGACTTTCCCAAACCCCTGATCTCTTTTACCATACTTGTGCAACTCTGAAGTGAGGGATGATGTTGCTATCTCCCTCAAGGTCTTCCCACCACTCTTATTTGCCTCCTATGCTCGGAATGTTGGTGTCCCCCCCAAATTCATGTTGAAATCCTAAACCCCAAAAATGATATTTGGAGATGGGGCCTTTGGAAGTTTCTTCAGTCATGAGGGTGGAATATTTATCAGTGGGATTAGTGCCTTCACGGAGATTCCAGAGAAATCCCCAGCCCCACCCACCATGAGAGGACACAGTGAGGCGGCACCAGCTGTGAACCAGGAAGAGGCCCTTTACGAAATGAGGCCACCCTGGTGCCTTGATCTTGGACTTCCCAGCCCCCAGAATTGGAGGAAACAAATTTATGTGGTTTATAAGCTACCCAGTCTGTGGTATTTTGTCATAGCCGCCCAAACACACTAAGACAGTGTCTCTGAAATCAGATCTTTTTTTCCTGGAAATGGATGTCAGAAATGTTTCATTTTGAATACTGTTAAAACTTATTCATTATGGAAAAGCTGAATAAGAGTATGAAAACCAAATCAAAAGCTACTCTGTAAATTATGAGAAATCTGGTGAATGTAAATGACAAGAAAATACAGAGGTAAAGTCCTTTAGGACTCATTCATCTGCAGGAGCCCATCCCCATGGTGGATAGATGGTGTTGGTGTTGGTTTTCTTCATCTTCAGGGTAAAACTCATTGTTTAACTACAGAAGAGGATTTATTGGAATTGCCAGAGCTTTGAAAGGGGGTCATAATTCCTGACATCTCTTCCCATTTTTTCCTCATCCTCTCGCATAAAATATCCAGACAATTTGGCTATGACTTAGAAGGTACTGTTGGCCAAACTTCGGGTTTCATTTTGACAGATGCCAACCTGCCCCATCCTGCTGGGCTGTGTAATAACAGAGGGGGTCACAGTGGCCAGACTGAGTTCAGGGCAGTTTTCAAGTCCAGAAAAATGGATGTTTCTCACAAAGTCAACAAATTTGTATTCTCTGATGATGGATCTGCTACACTCATTACTCTGTCTCAAGTATTCAGGGCTTATTCTTTGAAGATGATCCTGAACCACCCCCTCAGCCTGTCTTCCACAAACATGCCTTTTTGAGCAATTTAGATGCAGCAGGGGGGAAAAACGAGGTAGGGGGATTTATCAGGATTAATTAATACACAAGAGGAAAGAGATGTATGTGATTAAACTAGCCTCTCAGGTCCTTCGTAAATATTTTATTCATTTATGTGACTGCAATTCTGTCTTTCCCACCTAGGAAATAGCCCTAGATGTGAGACCTGAAGCCTCGTATGAGTGAGAACAGGGTGCAAGCATTCTTATAGCCAGGATCACAGTTGGAGGAACTCAGAGAGAGAAAGAGCAAGTAGGATTTCAGTCCGAAGGGACAGCACTGGGGAGACAGGCAGGGTACACCCTCGCGGCATGCCCTGGACTGACTCTGATTGTCTACAGGCAACAAATTATAGGAAATACAGGAGAAAGTCTTGGTGAATGAAAGATAGCTCCCAGAGAAGCTGATGGGCTGGGCTGGCAGCCCTAAATTCTCCTTTACCTCGGCCTTTCCACTAGCCCCTGGAGATACCCTCAACTTTTCCTCCCCAGCACATTCACTAGTATTTTCCATACACCATCCCCTAGGCCTCCACCATGTGATCCCTTCCCTTTACCCTCTGTCTGCCTGTCTTCTCCCGCCCATCCTTGGAAATCAAGCTCCAGTTCATTTCTACTGTGAGGTCTTCCATGACAATCCTTTATCAGCATTACCTACATTGCTTATAACCAGACGGTTCTGTCTCGGAGTGGGGTTGATTTCATGAAGGAAAATTTCAACTGCCCAAAGTAATTAAAAAGGAATCATTCTCTACTTGTATCTCTCAAAGGGCATTAAAAGGTCTCCCAAAGCATAGTTTGTAGTAATATTTATTAAAACCTTCTTTCATCAATTGCCTTCCCATTCCAAAGCTACTCCAGTAACATGCTCCTTGACCCCTCCCAGAAAGCTGCCCTTCCTCCCCTAGCCCATGAGGTTTTCTTTCTTCCTTTACTGCAAGGGAAGGGGGTAACAAGCATGAGATTCTCTCTGGAGTTCTGGGGGAAGGGTTATGTCTTTGAACATGTAAAACTCATGAATTTGTATCCCATTACCTACTCATCATTTGCCTTGTTTTTTGACATTTTTTTTCCTGTGTATTGATCCTGTCCTCCCAAATAAATTGTAGATTCTTTAAGGCAAGAAGTATGCTTTATTCACTTTTGTATTTTAGCACAATGTAGGTTCTAAATAATAGTTTGTGGAATGAATGAAAGAATTAAATTATATAAAAGTCAAAGATTACATTTTATATTTCATTAATTCCTTCTGCAAATATCACACATTACATACTCTGTTACTATTTGCTGATGATAATAAAATAGGAAGGCAAACCAATCTGAGTGAAGGGCTGCAGGGAAGGGAGAAGTTAATTTTATAAAGACCGGAGGAGGCACAGGTCTGAGGCCCTGTTCACAGACTAGCTATTGGTACTCTCTGTCTATGCTTCCCTCACTCCTTGCTGTGCCTCCAAGCCACAGTCCTGATTTCAGTCATGGAATTGATGACAAGCAACCCAGCCAGCTTCCAGGAGCATTTTCAAATGAAAAGGGAGCACTCTGAGACCAAAGATCCAAAATAATGTGTCTCAGCTGATGAATTTCTACACATGAGGAATATCGTTGACTTTCAAAAATACATTACAACAAGGGTCTCAGGAGTTTTTTAGTCCACCCTAAGACACAGTTAGAAAATTTCCTCCTAAACTATCTCTAGCATGCACTGATGAGTTGCCAATGCCTGTTGTTTGGAAGATGGGACAGAAACTCAAGAGATCCATGGAGAATTAGGTCCCAACATGAATCCTCTTGATTTCCTTGACTTCTTCCCATACACTCAAGTTGTACAACACACAAAACTGAGTGCAACTTTCCAAACATGGCTTGACCAGTGCAGACTACAATAGGTCATCCTTCTAAGGTCTAAGCATATATCTTTAGTAATGCAGCCAACGATCACACTGTTGTTTTGGAGACTTCATGACTTCCACAAGATCTGGAAATCTTTCATCAGAGAAAATCTTGTCATTACTTTGGACCTGTGGACTCATGGTTTGTCACAGGAAGATGATTAGGAAGGAAACGATCATGTCAGGAATCCTATGACCTCAGCATCACTATATTGGCTTCGACAGAGGGGCTCAAGTGGAAAGGAGGGGCCAGAAGCAGTCTTTCATCCATTAATGAGTTTTCGGTCAACCAAACTTCCAGGGCTTTTCACCCTAGAAAAAAAGGTGAAAAGCTTTTCACCCTAGAAAAAAAGACGACCCTTTTCCTCCTACCATGGACTTGCACAATTTGTTATACGAATCTTAAGGCAGAAAAAAAGGAAGAAAAGACTTTGCTTTGTTTTGCCTTTAGCCCTGCTAAAATTGATCTTATCAGATGTAACCTGTCTTTTAAGTTCTTTGCAACGTGTTTGGTCCGTGGATTTGTTATACACCGTGACCCCCACTCTCCAGAAACTCGATGGACGTTGTTCTTTGTATTTTTAGTTGCAAGTAACATCATGAAAGAAACTTGTCTCAACCACAAGGAACTGGAGGTTGCAATCTGAGTGACACATACTTATATACAAATGCATACATATGCATGTCACATATGGGAATGTGCCCACTCCTCCCACATAAAATGGGCACATGGCGTGCACTTCCCCTGACATACACCCACATACACACCTCACTACAACATCACATTGGACCAGAGCACATGGGAGGCAGAAAGAAGTCTATATGAGGTGCCACCTAGTAGGAACCAAGAACACTTGCTGGGGCCAGAAAGAGAGACGTGCAGGCACGCAGTAGGACAGGAAGAGGTGCAACTTCTCAAGGTGGGACTTGAACATCCTGGGCCAGATCTGGCTCTCATGCACCCTCATGGACAAAAAGTTATGAGAAGAGAAAACAGGGTCAATTTGCTGAGTTCCTATCACCTGATAGCACCTTCAGATGAATTTTCTCTTACTGTCACCAAAACACAGTAGTACAGGCCTCACTCCCTTCACTTTGTATATAAGAAAATCAAGGCCCAGATAAGTTAGGCAACGTGTCCACATCACAAGGTTAGGAAGCACCAAAACCAGGGTCTTTACCTTGGGCCATTCTGACCCAGGATCCAAGTGCCTTGAGGATGCTCCTTTGACCCCAGATGACCTACTGGCAAACCCCAATCTGCCACAACCGAGCCATCCGCTGGATTTTCCCCTGACTGGCTGCTGCATGTGTCTTGAAAAGAGCCTATTGCTTATAGAATGACACCTGTATGTGTCCTCTGTCCTCACCTGGACCACAGTGCAAAGCCACTACCTATCCACAGTCAGCTCCCACTTGCCTTCCCCACAGCCACACAGCTAGGTTTCCATCGTCCTCCTCAGGTGAACCCCACCTCATGCAGCCCCATCTCTACCAGATGAAGAACTCAACTTCAAAGTCAAAGTCAAAGTCACTTGGTTTGCTTTTTGCCAACAACTTCGCAAGAGGAGCCAGACTGTCTAAATCTTGACCCTCTACTTTCCAATGGTGTGATTTCAAGCAAGTTATTTAGCCTTGGCTTCCTTAGCTGTAAAATGAAAACATGAGGTGCCTGGGTGGCTCAGTCAGTCAAGCAACTGACTTCTGCTCAGGTCATGATCTCGCAGTTGGTGGGTTTGAGCCCCACCTCGGGCTCTGTGCTGATGGCTTAGAGCCCAAAGCCTGCCTCAGATTCTGTGTCTCTCTCTCTCTTTTCCCCTCCCCCACTTGTGCTCTGTCTCAAAAGTGAATAAATGTTAAAAAAAAAATTTTAAAAAGAAAAGCAGTGTCTCTCCATTGGAAATCCTGGACGACTTGAGTGAATTGATGAATGTACAGATTTAGAGCAGTGCCTGGCACAGTGAGTACAGGAGACACGCTAGTTCTTTTTTTTTTTTAATTTATTTTTAGAGAGAGTGGGGAGAACAGAGAGAGAATCCCAAGCAGGCTCCACACTATAAGCAGGGAGCCCAACATGTGGCTTGAACCCACAAACCATTAGATCATGACCTGAGCTAAAGTTGGATACTTACCAAACTGAGCCACCCAGGTGCCCCAGAGATGTGCTAGCTCTTAAGTGTGCTGCTCTGGGATCCATGAAGACAAGAAAGGTACAGCCTTCGGCTAAACTCAAACACTGAACTAAGTGGATGTTAAGCAAACAACCAGAAAATGGCTAGAGTTGAAAGAAGCACTATGAAGGAAGAGCACAAAGTGCAATGAGAATATCTACCAGGAGGGTCAGGATGAGTAGGAATCAGCTAGATTAGCGATCGTAAACTACGGCTGGGCTCATTTTAGTAAATAAAATTTACTGACACACAGTCTCACTTTTGTCTATGGAATGTCTGTGGCTGCTTTTGCCACACCCTAGAGTTGAGACCAAGCTAAAAATATTTATCATCTGGCCCTTTAAGAAAATGCTTGCTGGCCCCTGAGCTGGATGAGGAGGAGGGAGACAATCTACACAGAGGATTTAGGAAGCCTGGCCTAGGGTTCAAGGAACTGGGGAAATTCACATCCCTTGGGCACAAACTCCCCCCAGTTCCTGAACCCATGAACCCTCATCTAAAATCTTATATACAGCCAGCTTCCCCTGGCCTCTGAGGAAAAGGTGAACTTCCTTGTACTCCGGATGGCAACCCCCTCTGCACTCAAGCTTTCCTCTTGTCTAAGAGCTTTCTCCCTCTCTCTCTCTCTCTCTCTCTCTCTCTCTCTCTCTGTCACTTTCAGTCTCTCACTCTTTACTGGACCCCTGTCCTCACCTACTCTCTCCAATGGAGCCATCATCATTCCCCACACCTACCAGCTCACCCAGGCCAAAAACCCAGGGGTCACCTTTGAGAGCTTCTCCTTCACCTTCAAGAGCTCCACTGATCCCTTTTTGATACAGTCCCTCCCACTACCCGCCTCCTCATTTCCATCGCCACTGCTTGCTCCACCTCCTCAGCTCTGGCCAGAATTGGCTGCCATCCTCCTCCTCCACACCTGCTCACCCTTCCTCTCCCCTCACTCTGCCTTCAGGACCAGCCTTCTGAAATGCAAACCTGACACTGTCACTCCCCTGCCTAAAACCCATGACAGCCTCCCAACTGTTTATGGGAAAGAGTCCAAACCTTTAAACAAGATAATACAAAACTCTACATATCTGTCCCCACCACAGCGACAATTTCATCCCTGGCAAACTAGCACCATCTATGCTACTGTAACAATCATGTATCTTTCTTTTTTACCACCTAAGACTTTTGAACATCCACTACCACCATGTTCCACAAACTCCTCACCTCATGAATTCTTTGAGAGGAGAATACCAACCAGATACTCACTTTCCCAGCATCTCTTGCAGCTAGGGTACAGGATGCCTGAGGTGACCGCAGTTTTCCCGATCAGATGAACCCAAGTCAGATTCTGAACTTATGGCCAGCTGCATGAAGGATGCACAACATGGAATCCATTCCGGTGAGACTGAGGACAGCAAGATCCAGGCTCTAGTGGCAGTGCGCAGTGCCCAGCTCTGCATTCTCAGGAATGAAAGCCACCATGACCATGCCCAGCAAAGGGCCAATGTTCTTCCTCTAGACTACACAGCTCTGCTGTGCAACTTCAAGCATGATCCCCAGATCCCACAGTGTCAAGCTTCATAGTTCTGCACTCCTAGAAAGTCTGTGAGGTCCTAGTTCTTTAACAAAGCCATTTTTCTGGTTTATCAAGAATGAATGTCTGTTGTCTAAAAGTAAGAATTCTTCCTGATATACCTGTGGAGTCTTTTCTCTCATCTTATCCCCACTTAACAGAGAAAATCAACCTCTTTCTCTTTAGTGACCCACTGTGCGCTAATCTCTCTTTCACACACACACCATGAGAACTCAGACATGTATGACAGTTATATTCACGTCTGCCTTCTTCTCTACTACAAACTCATCTGCTCACTCATCAAACATCATTATGTTTCTACTAAATTCCAGATACTGCTCTCGGTTCTGGGAATATAGCAGAGAACAAGACAGAAAAGCTCTCTAATTGGGCTTGTGTTTTAGAAGAAAGAAGCTGTATGTTACTTGTATTTATCTTTAAGTGTCTACCATAGTGCTGGACACAGAGAATGTACTCAACACATGTTTGTTTTTTGAGTCCCAAACCATTCCTGTGTTTCTCTCCAGTTCTACCTACTGGCTTAAGATCTCATGGTACATGACCTTCATCCTGAGCACTGCTTTACCATCAACACCGAGGCTATGGAAATGGGGGTAGACTGTGCCCTGATTGGGTTTGCTTGTAACTAACTCCCCAGAATAAGAACTATCTTGCTCCTTCTACGTAGCATGAAGCTGAAAGAGGGCTGCATGTTCTGTCCATGTGAGTTGCAGGCGACCAAGGGTTATGATTTACTGCCTTGTGTCCTTTTAGCCTAATCCATCCTAAGACTGGGAACACAGTAGGTGTTTAATGAATTTAGGTTGAACCTGGCTGAGTTGTTTTATATATAGATATGGATATCCTCACAAACAGAGCTTGTGAAGCGAGGCACATGGTCTAATTTTTGCAGAAAAATTCAGAACAGCTTCTGATTAGTGAGTTGGTTCCATTTCCCAAGAAATCACCTTAACCTTTAAACACAGAAGGTCAGCATCTCCTCTCTCTGCTCATGCATAATTCCCCCTGCCCTCTGCTCTTCAGTGCCTCAGCAACCCACCCGAGAGGGAGAGACCGAGGGAGAGAGAGAGTCAGCAGGAGGAAGAACACAGCCGCTCAGAGGCCCAGGCTGCCTCCCCAGGATTGACTGAGCCCTCAGAATATGTTGTCTCATTTGCTACATTATTAATAAAATTGCAAGAAGTTTGGGAGAAAACTTTTTTCCCCACCTAGAAAAATTAGCATTTATGCCACACACTGTGCAAACATAGGAAGATGAACATCAATAACGCAGAAAATGTTCCCTTTGAATCTTATTCTGGAGCCAGTGCCAACAGAGCACTTTGAAACAGTGAGGGAGTCGATAGCTCAGGTTCGGTAAGTCAGGGTCGTTTGGGCACTGTGGATGGCTCCACATGGGGGGCAGGGGCGATCTAGCCAGCCCCCCATGTCTGCAGCATTGTCTCAGACAGTGGGGGGCAGGAGGGGGTGGCAGTGTTGGAAGTGATCAGCGACAGAGTGCACTGCAGTGGGGGATGGCTCGCAAGAGCCGAGGAGATGCAGACTTCCTGAAATGAGGCCAAGGTCAGGCAGGCTGGCTTGGTAATTTCCTGAAAGGCCCAGCCGGGCCTGCAGGGCTGAGCCATCAGCTGGAGGAAGTCAGGTGAACTTAGGTAGGTGGAGGCATCCAAGTAGGTCACTCTAATTAGTGGAATTAATTCATCATAGAACCCAGGATTCCAGGAGCTTTTTAGCAGCCATGTCAAATAAGCTAATGGGCCAAACGTGACCTCCTCATAAAGTCTTCCCTGGCTCCCCCATTTAAAACAACACCCCATCACTGCCACTTCCCATTGCTTTTCCTCTTACCATCCATGGCCCGCTCATACCACATAACCTACTTATTCGTCATGCATAGTGTGTGCTGTGTATCACAGTGCATTACAGGACCAGAATGTAAGCTATATAAGGATGATGTCACTTTATTCACTGCTGTGTCCCCAGCTCCTGGACCAGTGCCCGACACCCAATTAATATTTACTGAACTTATAAATACATATATCCTGAACTAAAACTCCTAAGTCTTTTCATTAGAACTGCTCATACGTCAGCTTTACCTCATCTGTGTGTGTGCAACGGTGAGCTTTTAACTAAAAATGCAGCATTGTCTCTTTTAGGATTTGGTCCATTGATCCAGACTTTCAGGTTGAGTAAGTCTTGATTCCAGGACAATCGTGGGTCCTCTCAAACTTGTTTTAATTCCCCCAAACCCTAGCAGGATGCCATTATCCCTCCATCCAAGCCATAAATGAAATAATGGACTTACAAGTCTCCTGGTGTGCCAGTAGATATGTCCTCTCAGGACTAGGTTACTTGTTCTCAGCCTGTCAAAGCCAGGAATTCTTGAAATAGAGGCTCTCCGCCCTGGAAAGGGACTTCAGGATCTTGTTACCAGAGGCTTTGATTTTACAGATGGGGCCACCACGGGGAAGTGAGTGACAATGGCATCTCTTTGACATCATACAAAGGGTACTGATGAGTTCAGAAAGCCTCAGCTTCTCGGTGTTAAGTAGGAGCTTCCATAGCAACAAACTCCCAAGGTAGCCTCAGACCAGCAGCACCGGAATTCTCCACCCGTGCCAGAAAGGTAGGACCCATGCACAAAGGCTAGCTCTTATCTTCTCCCAAATGCAGTCCATGAGCAACTGCTGGAAGCACTGGGATGCCTGCCCAGCGACCTGGGCCTTTCCCTTCCTCACCCTGTCCCTCCTTCTGCCTCCTCCTGAGGCTATAATGCTCTTCCGTTCTCTTCCTTTTCCACCCCACTGAGAAATGTAAACTGATTTACATAGAGTGGAATACACCAATGAGCCAGGCCAACAGACACTCAAAGACAAAGAGAGGTTTCTTGGTGCTCCTAAGAGCATAAAATCCTTTGGCTATCAGTGACTACTACAGTATTTAAGGAAAATGTGCCTGAAACAGCCAGAAATATCAGGGTAAAGGGAAGAGCCACTCACAAGATGTATTTGTTGAATGAATGAATGAATGAATGAATGACTTCACGATATGAAACGAAGTAAATGGACACAGTAATGGAAACTGTTGGTGCTCTCTTAGACTTATCTTGGTCTGAGTGGGGACATCAGAAGACATCATGGCTACTGTCTCCCCACTTACCAAGGAAAAGCTAGGCAAAGGAAGTCCAGCATTGGGGTACAATCTATTTTCCAGAGGTTTCCGTGGGGCCAAAGGGAGCTGGCGGGCAGCTGAGGCCACATCTTTCCTCAGCCTTCTTCCCTTGCCCTATCCTGCTTTCCTTGTACCCCGCTCTTGAGGGCAACCCCTCAATAAATCACATTCTGAAGAATTCTCATCTCAGGCTCCGCTTCAAGGGAACCTGACATGGGCAGCATACTTCTACAACAGGGAATCCAGCGTTTTGTACCGCATCTGGCCCCTTACCACCCATAAAATTTCCTCTGACCCTCCCACCCATTTCCGGTGCCCAGAGCTCAGTGTTACCTGACCTTCACTTCTGCAGACCACTCAGGCTCTACAGCAGCTGTGACTACTCACCCTAATGCAGAGACGCGAGGAAGCAAACTGTCTGGAGCCACAGTTTTAGACACAAGGTGAGCAGCTTAGCTTTCGAAGCCAAGAAAGACACAAGACTTACAAAGCTGCCAAAGGGCGTCTTCCGTTATAGGAACAGAAGCCACTGTCGCAGTCATTAATTACTCATGGAACAGATTTGGGGAGGAGGTAGGGGCAGGTGGTGAAACAAGAAATACAAAAATGGAGACAGAAAGATTCGAATGGGCTTATCTTAAAAACTCACAGGTGGGCCTCCTCCCCACGATTCGCCAGGGCAAAGCAGTAACTCAGGCTGCCCTGAGCCACTGCCACCTCCCTTGTGTCCCCTCTGAGAGGCCGAGAAGGAAGCTCGTGCTCTGGGGTGCAAAGCTCTGACCTTCTCACCCTGCTCAGCTTTCAGTTCTCAAGAACTTCAAATAACAGGCGCAACCAGACCACTCAGTACGGTCTGGAATTATTCGTGGGGCCCGTGGGCAGAGACCCTCCATGCTGCCAGCTCGCCCCTTCTCCTCCAAGCACCGACCACTCACCCACCTGTGCCCACCACCTTCCTCCTCTGCAGAGAAGCATAAGGCAGCAAATGAAGTCCTGTGCCTCCTGTTTACACACACACACACTCCCGACATCTCTACTCACCCTCTCCTCCTGAGAAGGTGGAAGAGACGGCCCTAGTCCTCGCAAACCCCTTTCCGGTGGGTGCCTGCCCTTCCCCGCCCCCACACCTCTAATCCCTCCACCTTCCTCGGCTCTTTCCTGGGAGAATCTTACTGCGCCAGAGTTTTACCTCTTAAAAAAAAATGGGAAGACTATAAGCAACAGATCCCTCACCTGCTGCCTCCGGTGAAAAGAGAAAGCACCAGATGGGCGCCCTCCCCTTCTTCCCGCGTGCACGCACCTGGCCGAGCCCCCCCAGCAGACGGACGCCCGCAAAGGGCACCTCCTGTGCTCCGGGTCTGCAGCCTCCTGCCTCCTAAGCCCGGTCTGTTTTCCCTGGATTAATCCTCTCTGAATATTTAACTTTCTCCTTTGCCAGCTCCTCTTCCTCTCCCCATCTTTAGGTTTGGTTCTCCGGCGTCAGGCCCTCCGCTGGGTCCCTCGCTCCAGGCTTCCCGCACGTGCACCCATAACCGCACCCCCCCCCCCCGCCCCGCCCGACAGGCACCTGCGTCTCCAGCCCAGCCCTCAGGCCTGAGCTCACCACAGGTGTGTCAGCTTCCCAAGGGACAGGGGCCTCCAACAAAGCTTACCCAGAACTAAAATTCTCACAACAACTCCCCCAACCCCCGCCTTGCTCTTTATCTTTAATGTCGCATTTTAATAAATTAGCATTCCCAGCCAGCCTGCTGTGGTCAAAACTAGAGAGACCTGGATATGGATGGTCCTTGTCCCTTGACCTTTAATCTTCTTCTCCCTTAACCAGTAAACCTCCAAGTCTTAGCTTTATGTCTCCTAAGTGTCCCTCAAACCTACCTCTTTCTCCCCATTGAGGCCCCACTGTCACACCCTCTAATATTGGAAGAGCCTCTGTCCTAACACTTGGCCCACCCGGTTCCCACTCAGCTAGATGAGATGGCTCTAAAATACGAATCCGCAGCTTGCTAGCCCCCCTTAAACCCTTTATGAGTATCTGCCCCCACCTCCCAACACACGGTCCTCCTCCGGGGAGAAACAGACTCAGAGAAGAGAAATTGAGCAGAATGCAGCAAATCCGGGGGCAGGAAAATTATTGATTCGTGCATTTGTTCGTTCATTAAATTATACCTTCAGAACTTGGAGTTAGTCCTTCTGGGAGGCTCCAGGCCCAAGCACTTAGTTTCCTTGTTTACTTCCTTCACAGCACTTACCTCCATTTGTTATTGTTTTCCTTGATTTCACTGTTTTTATACTTTTTAAAAAATCTATCTCTCCTTTAAGAATATAAGTTCCTTAAAGAAAAGGTATACTCTGTCTATGTGATAGGGTATCCACAGCCCCTCAAACAAGGCAGGGCATAGGGCATCCCTCAGGAAATGTTTATGGAATAAATAGAGGCCTGAATGAATAACCAAACTGGTATGTGGTATTTTCTGTCCACAGTCAATTCTACCACACTTTGCCATCATCTGTCACCAAGCACACACCAAGTGCCTACCATGTTCAGAGCACAGGTGGCATGGGGTAGCACCCACAGCATAGATACACAAAAGGTAATCTATATGCTCAGGTCTCTCTAGGGAGGGATAAAACCACAGTGCGCAGGGCTAAGCACCAGCCCATGCCCAGGGTCTGGCCTCCCCCAGAACTGTGCCCAACAGAACAGCCAGCCTTAGGGAGGGAACCACTGCAGCCCAAGGGAGCTGGGCCCTGTGGATATTCCCACTCTTCTGCCTTATGTTTGTCCAGACCCCAGATTCTCATTCGTGTGCTCAGCTCCCAACAGCCCTCAGCCTGCTTCTATAAGGAAAAAAGAACAGACGTGAGTTAAAAAGAAATACAGAAATATGACGCCACTCCTCTCCTTAAAACCCTCCTTGGCTTCCCTCACACTGAAAATAAAATCCAAATGCCATGTTTAATCTCAAAAAGCCCTGGATGATTTGGTATCTGACTCTCTAGACTAGATCCAGGAAGCCACACTTCCTGTTTTTTGTACCTGAAAACACCAGGCTTGTTGTAGCCCCAGGTCCGTTGCCCTAGCTCTTCCCTCCACCTGGATGCATCTGCCCCCGATCTCTACCAGGTTGGGTCCTTCTTGTCATTCCACTTAAACACCACCAGGTGATGTCTCTCTGGCTACCCACAGCACCCCCTCCCCATTATATTGCTGGGTTTCAGTCTGCATCTACACAACCATCATCACCATCTGCATGTGGCATGTTCAGTTTTTTTGTATGGCCACAAATATTAGTTTTCTGTTGCTGCATCCCACATCACCACAAACTCAGCTTACAACAACACCATTCATTAGCTCCCTAGTCTGTGCAGCAGAAGGGACTGAGTTCTCTGCTCAGAGTCTCACAAGAGATGTCGGCTGGGCTGTGTTCTCATCCGGAGCTTGGGGCCTTCTTCCAGGCTCCTGTGGTTGTGGTAGGGTTCAGCTCCTTGCAGGTGTGACACTGGGTTGCCATTTCCTTGCTGGTCATCATCCAGGGACTTCGCTTAGCTCCCAGGGCCACCCCCTTTCCTTGTCACATGGCCCTATCATTGTCAAAGGCAGAAACAGAGGATCTTCCTCACATCCAGGCCCTGTCCCACTTTGAATCCCTCTCACCAGGAAGAGCCAAGACCCTTTGGGGTTGCCTGATTATATCAGGTACACCCAGAACAATCACCTTTAAGGGCAACTGTGCCATACAACATGACCTAATCATGAAACCAACTGTCCCTTTATAGTCACAGCCCCCACCCACATTGGAGGGGACAGAATTCCACAGGGCATGTACACCAGGGGTGGGAATCTTAACAGCAGTCTTAGAATGCCACCCACCATGCCCACTAGAGTGGAGCTTTGCCTGCCTTGTTATCTGCGTATCCCAAGGCCCAGGACAGTGCTCCCAACCACAGAGAGTAAGGCGCAAAATGAGAATATTGCACAGCACAGTGTGGAAAACCAAGAGAATTACTCAGCAATTGGAAGTGACCCAGACCCAGGAGCCTGACCAGCCCATGCCACATCTGTCTGGCCCGGGGACCAAGGGAATTGGAATCCCACACTCCAGAACCAGTCATGGTCTAATGGTGTGTTGTGGCACATTATTGACTGGCTCTGGACTGGAATAGTTCCATCACGTAAAGGATGCCCATTAAATATTTTTTCCCTTATGAATGGAATCAAAAGAAGAAGGTAATCTCTTCTAGAAACTAGAGATGGAAAGAGTTGGATGGATTGGAAGGGGTGAGTGGAACAGGAGCCATGAGCCAATCAAGTGCCTCCCAGCTCTCACAGACTTCTCTTACCGAATCCACACCAGACACTCTTGGCCTAGCCAACACCTGCCCCTTGAGGGCCAGCTCCCATCCCACCCCGACCCACCTCCTCCAGGAAGCCTCTCTGACTGCTGGCCTGAGGTCCTCTGTGCTCAACGCCTAAATACCTCTGGTGGCCCCTTTTAAGTAGCCTTCATGCCTAGCATGGAGCCCAACACGGGGTTTGAACTCACAACACTGAGATCAAGACCTGACCTGAAATCAAGAGTTGGACACTTAATTGACTGAACTACCCAGGCACCCCTCATGTGGCCCTTTTCAGAAGGCTTCCTTTTGACATCTGTCTCCTATTGGGAATAGCAGGCCAAATCCCATATGCTGTTTGTGCTTTGCCAGGCCTGTGTCTCAAGTCCCTGCCTCATCCTCACCCTCCTTGAGGAAGGGGCCACCTCACCCTTCTGCATGTCCACCCAGTGCACAGTGAGCACCTTCTGGCTGTGCAAATTCTTTGGGACCTGCTTGGTGACTTGGCTGCCAGCAGGCACTGGGCGTTAGCCTGCCATGGGGTAGGCATGGGCCTAGGAGTGCTGGGTGGGGTGGTAGGGAGCAGTGGAGACCAGAAGGTTGGAGAGGGCACACAGAAGAAAGAAGAAAGCAATCAAACCGAGAACACCTGTTGTTGTTAGAGCAGTGTGAGGACTCACATCCAACCAGCTGGCCGTCTCTGCTCCTTGCTCTTGTCAAAACCTTCCAGAAGAGATACAGACACTCAGAATTGTCCCCATTCTCCCTTCTCCTTGTTTCCAGCTCTGGTAGTGGTCAGTGTTGGTGCAGATAAAATGATGCTGTGATATTGCTGATGGGGGCGATTTATCTTGCCCTTAATATCCAAGAGAGGAAAGGAAAATGCTCTGATAGGCTAGTAGTAGGTTGAAAGGTGACTGTAAGCCTGTGAGTATGAGGGTCACCGACACATAAGCCCCACGTGGGTGCCTGAGCAAGAAGGTAATGTTCATGCCATGGGTTCAAGAAAGACTCTTACGGACCTAAGATGGATTGGAAATGCACTGCACTCCTGAGTCTGGAGGTGCCCCCTGGGCTTCCACAGGGGACGCTGGCACTTAGAGAGAGGTCAGAGGGCAGCCTCGAAGGTGATGAGCAGGCCGGGAGAAAAAGAGGCTGGGATTATTCATCAGGGGAATACAGGCAGGCAGGATTTAACACAATCTTCAGGAATCAGAAGAGCTCTCAGGCAGTGCAGGCTAAGTCTTGGCAGTGGCTACTGAGGATGGAACAAGGAAAGGAACTTAATCCGCAGCATAAGGGATTTAGGATAGAATTTCCTGATGGTGAAGGTTGTTAAAAGTTGCAATGAATGGTCTAGAGAGAGATTCGGGTCTACTCTGGAAGCTTTTACAAGTAAAAGAGATTATCCTCTGGCAGGGCAGCTTATCTCTAATCCTGCCTGAAGGCAGGGGAATGGACACAATGACCTCAGGGTCTCCTTCAGACTTGGAAAGCAGGTCTTCCCATCAGCAGGCCAGCCAACACTGTGATGCAGGTGGTGTACTTTAAGGAAGGCCCAGAGTGTTCCCAGAAATAAAGAGGAGCTGCCTGATGGGAGATCTTCTTTCCTTTTTCTATTTTTTAGCCACAGCTTCCTTGCAGCAATGACCAAGTTCCTCTGTAATCTCAGCTCTGATCAAGGGCAATTTAGACATGAAAGCCAAAAGCAGCCACAGACCACACAGAGATAGATTACTCCCTGCTCGGCAAAGCACCCCAGACAACAGAGCCGTGGCTGTGGTCTTCTCCAAGGAGGGCTCTGCACTTAACAAGCCATATGAAAAACTTGCTGACCCAGCCAGGTAGTAGCAACAGGAAACCTGAGGGCATTCCCAGCCTGCTGCTGCCAGCCATCATGCCCAAGCCAGCTATGCTATAGTCCCACTTCCTGTGAGTCAAGCGACAAGCCTTTTGGGAATACCACCTGCACCCAGCTACTCAGAATGAGGGCCAGGGGAGAAAGGAAATGGTCTTATGCATGACCTGGGAGACAGCCCTGTGAGCCATGACGCACACTGAGAGCATTAACAGGTATGCAGACTGCCCACTGGACACCCTCTGAAGGCTTCTCGGCTTGTCCTGAGCTCAGAGGAAGAGGAAGAGTAGGGTAGAGAGCACCAAAAATCTTCTGAAGTGGTTTTCAAAAGTGCTGCCCAGGTATATGAACATCTCTAAGGGCCATGGCTGAGTCAATGTTTTCTATAAACTGAAAAGAGAAAAAAAGATATCCTTTGGCTTTCTGGAACCTGGGGTCCGGCTTTGAGCAGTGTTAGACCAGACAAAGTGGGAAGTAGGCACATCTTTTATTTTCAAATCTAGTTCCCCAGTAAAAAACCAACTGCTAAGCCCCTAATCCTACATTTTCACAGAGCTTAATTCTTCATCCCTACTGTTTCTTTCTTAAAACTCAGCTGATGTCCTTCTGGTGCCTTTTCTTTGCCCTCCATGTCTCTGCTTCAGCTCTTCTGCGTGATTTCTACCAACCCCACCATTGCTTTCCACCACTCAGCACGTGACGTCCACTACTCCATATCACCCCTGATGAACATTGCCTTGAGGCTGGTGCCCTCTCTTAAGGACACTTTTCCTTCTAGAGGCTTAAACACCCACCTTCTGGACACTTCTGTCAAACTGTACCACCCTCCAGTGACCCTAGGCATGGGACTAGAGTAAATGACCATGGATATGTGGTAGAAAGAAGCACAGAAATGTATTATTCTGCCCATTGCATATGCTAGGAACAGGCAGGGACTTGTTGCAAAAGCATATTAAACATGCAATCAGCTGCATCCTCATGCCCAAATAAAGCTATTTTCATTTCATAAAGCAAGAGAGCAAGTCAAGTCATTAGGGAAATAGAAATGGGGAACTTAACTGCCTAATTGGAAGCTCTATTGCACTTGCAAAGTACCTTTGGTTTTTCTAAAAATTCAAGGGAAACACATTGAGCTTATAATTGCAGATAGATCGATGCCACGTTCCTTCCTGCATTAGCACAGGAGAGTCCCTTCCTGTGGGCTCATCCCAGCCCCTGTTACGCTGTGTAAACAGCAGTGAGGGCCCAGAAGGAAATAGGCTGGATGGTAAAAGCAGGAAAAACTGAGGGAAGAGCAAAAGTCATCTTCTTTCCCACGGAAGACAGAAGAAGCCCACGGCCACAGCGCCTTTCTGGCTGTTTCAGTTTAACTCTTCTTCATCATAGCAAGAACGTTAACATGTTTGGTTTATATTTTAGGCATTTTCTACATGTGTGGTGCAAGGTGAGGCTAAGCTGTCTCTCTGAGCTTTGGCAACTTCATCTGTAAAATGCAACAGTCAAGCATGATCGATGCTTGCAGCCCTGGACTCCACAAAAGTGCGTTGGGAGCCACCGAAGGGCAGAGTCCACATGGGAGATGGCACCAGGGAAGAGACAAAGTTGATGATATTCTAATCCCCACCCCCATGCCCACTTCAGTGAGAATGCCCCACCTTGTGCCTGTTTAGTATTTTGGAATTCCTCATAAGATATTATTTGGTGGGTGGGGCAACTGGGTGGCTCAGTCAGTTGAGCATCTGACTTCGGGTGAGGTCATGATATCACGGTTTGTGAGTTCAAGCCCAACGTCGGGTTCACTGCTCTAAGTGCAGAGCCGGCTTCAGATCCTCTGTCCCCTCTTTCTCTGCCCCTTCTTGTGCTTTCTCTCTCTCTCAAAAATACATAAATCTTAAAAAAAAAAAAAAGATATCAGTTCCTAGGGGCAGGAGGCAAAGTTGCTTAAATACACACACAAATATATACACACACACAGAATCCACTGAGCTTAATAGCCTCTGTGGTGTCTTCTGAGACTGAGCAATTCAAGATCTAGTTGTCTAATCTCACTGAGGAGATGAGGGAAGCCCTCCTTAAACAGCTTGGAAGCCTGGTTCTAGAACTCAGCTGCTGGTGGTGTCTGGAGCACTTGTCCCTGGAGCTCAGAGAGTAAGAAACCAAGGGTTGTGTTTCCTGAGAGGGTCAGGCTTGACCTGCTGATTGATTCTGCAAAAGGGACTGTTTTGAGATAGAACACGGGAATTTCCTGCATCACATATTTTTTCATACAAGACGTCATCTCTTCCCAATGCATTTAACATGTCTCATGTGAAGTAAAGAAATGAGAACATTCAGATTTACCTGGATGCTCGCCAGGGTTACCAGGTCCTCTTACAGTTATTCTTTTTACCTAAGACATCTCTCCAATGAAGAGGAGGAGCACCTGGCATCAGCAGAAAGCACCAGAGGATGCCCCTCTCAGAGCTAACATCATGTCAGTTCTAAAAATTCCCAAACAGCCCCAAAACCCAAAGGACATGGGCTACTCTGAGTGCACATGGAGGGGCATCTAAAGCTTCTGGGCACATGTATCTGCCATGTCCCCTCCAGAAGCCAGCCCTGCAAACATAAAAGGTCTCAGCCTTGACTTTGTCTTCTGATGCCCTGGATGGGCTCACACTGCATGCCCATGGGCACCTCCCCACTCCATGCAATGGCTGTGCCCACTTTTATCTTTGGAGAAGAACAGATAAGAAAATAAAGTTCAAAGGTGCTTTTTACCCTGCTCTCCCAGAATGAGGTCCAGGCCTTGGGCCTGTGGGTGTGGGAACACACATTTCCACAACAGGGAAGGAGGAAATCAGCCTGACATGCATATGACATACCATGACATCCTAAGTGTGATTAGGTCCCCGACTGCATGGGCAATGGAACCACAGGCATTTAACAGAGGACCTACGGCCAGGCCACCCAGACCCTTCTGCAGCACAAGAGCTAGGCACTCGCTTCTCTGTCCTCAGGCGTACCAGATGGGGGCACTAAAGAGCCCTAAGGAGCCCTAAGGAGCACTGGGGAACACTGCAGAATGAGAAACTCAACTGCTCTCCCAGGGAGGATTTGCATGGACAGCAGGCCCTGGTCTGTGACAACCAAAACCCTAAGCTCCCTCAAAGATTCTAACCCTGAACACAGACAACATGTCCCAGAAGAAACGGAAGTATGTGGAGAGAGGAAGAGGAGAAAAACAGAAGTAACAGAGAGACTGATGAATAGCTAGTCCTGTTTGCTGGACTAGTTATTACTGAGCTGTTTGCCATTTGGCCCCATGTATTTTTAAAGCATACAGTTAAGGAGCATTTATTAAAATGTTTTCAAGTTGTCCTTCTAAAGAAGAGACCCTGACAGGCCACTCGGTATACTGCAAAGGTGGGTTAAATACTATTATCCCTGTGGCAACGATGGGGAGACAAGAGTATAATGGATTACCTTAATTTCCCAGAGACACGCGGTGAATTCATTACGGGACGGAAAAAACAGAAAAGAAAAAGACAATCAGATTACAGAGTCCTGAAGCTGGGCCACCTTGCCAAGAAAGCCAACCAGCGTGAGGGAAGGAGAGACAGCCCCAAACCCCCAAGGGTGCTGCTCCAAAACGCAGTCCTTAGAAACACAGCCGCCTTTAGGAAGCTCCAAATTCAAATGTGCAACAGAAACAAATCCACCACACACAAACCGTGAGGGCTCAGCAATCTGCCTCGCACCGCAGATTGGGAGAGGAGGAAAAAATAATCCAGATCCTAATTTAGTGCAGGAGCTTGTTTTCTTACACTGACAAATCCTTCTAAAAATGATTTCCTGATTAGAGTTAAACGGCCAAGGCCAAAACTCTCAGAGACTGTGGTGCCGTCAGCATATTAATGGTGTTCCTTAGCAACTCTCTCTGCCACTTTTAGAAGAAACAACACCTCTGCCAGGACCGCGAAGCCGGAGAAGCCTCAGCACCTCTGATGATTCACGGGCTTGGAGGAAGGTGCGGACCTGCCAGGCAGACATAGGGGGAAAGCCCTGGCCGGTGGCAGGACACGGGCAGCGAATGCTAAGGCAGGTGCGGGGACATGCAGGGAAACGGTGGGAGAGGACAGGCGAAGGGCCACCCCTCTGTGTGTCTCTCCAGGCTTGCAACTGTCATCTGCAATTTACCAACTTGAAATGCAAATCCCGATCCTCACACAGAGCTGATGTCTTTTTCTCACCAGACTTAAAGGTGCAAAAAACACTAAAGAGAGGTCAAGTCGGTGACGGCTAAGGAAAGGGGTTTCCTGAACGGATTGGTTTTTATAATAAACTCTGGAATTTTCAGAATCATCTTGGAAGGAAATGAAAGTCAAGACTTCATTCACCCATTGATTAAATATTTATTATGCATCGACAGTATGCCACGTGTTATCCTTTGTGCGCTATCAGTGAGCACTGAGTACTACCAGTGAACCCAAAAGCTGGAGGGATCATCAACTCCAACAATCTCATTTTCCAGATGAGCAAACTGAGGCCTCGCGGGGTCGATCTCCTTGAGACGTGTGTGATTTATTGACAGATCTAGAGCATGAATCCAAGTATTTCCACCATGACTACTAATTCTCAGACCAGCTGCTTCTAAACTGGACTTGGATAGTCTCACTTTGAGAAGGGGAGAAGTGAAATTCAATTTGCCAATATTCCCATCCTTGGAGGAAGTGATATTCATCATAAGCCAAAACATATTGGTAAATTCTCTAATTTAGTCAGATGATGTCTCACTTTACATGATAAATGTTTCTAAAAAGTTGCATGCAAATCAAATTTTGGTAAATTGAATTACTTTTTTAAAAGCACAAGACAGATTGCTTTGTAAAGGAACCCTGGGCTGAAAATGAGAAATATTTCTGCAATTTAAATAATAACTACCTCCATAATTTATCTCTTCTGTAATTCATAATTTAATATTCTTTGGTTTTGTTTAGCATCGCTTGTTTAAAACAAGAAAGATCTATATTTATGCAGCTAGTGTCACCAAGAACTTTGAAGTACATTAATAATAACTAATACTTCCCTTCTACATATTCTTAAGAACTAATAAGGAAGTGGTATTCCCATTTGGCAGATGGGAAAAGTCAAGGCATGGAGTAAGGAGATATCCAAGATCATGGAAAAAGTCAACAGTGTAGCTAGGATGCCCACATGTTTTTGGTTATAAACCCTACACTTTTATCTACTGGGCCAGGACATTGTGGGCAGCTCTTGTATTAGAATTCTCTG
>CM053576.1:115186326-115251729 GCA_028646485.1 Cryptoprocta ferox | reverse complement strand
AAGAAATTCATGAGCCATCTCAAAAGCATATGTTTCAGAAATTTAAGACAGCCTCTTACTCTCCTCTCTGCCCAATCGCTTGACTCACTCAGGAAACATGGAGATTAAAAGAAGAGAGAGAGAGTCTCAGTCAATCCATGACAATGTATCCCTAATTCCCCATCACAAATTCAACCCTCTGACTGTAAGGAAGAATACAGACCGTGCCCCCAAGGACCCCTTGCCCACTTAAAGAAGCAAGGTTCATACACAAAACTACACTAGAGTCCACACAGGTATTTCCCACTAGACAGTAGAGCCTCAAGGAAAAAGACCTTCCTCCTCTTTGCAACATTAACACCCTGCCTTGGAAAAAGTCAGTACCCCGTGAATTCTGTTGTCATATGAAATTATGAAAACATGGAGAGATTGGGAAGGATGATATCTGCAAATATCTGGAGAGATGATTACAATACATAGAAGAAACATATTATTTGTAGCTCCAGAATGAAATGAGCTCCTCTGCAACGTAGGGAGAGGAATGCCAAGCTCGCAGAGCTGTGTGGCGCTCGAGCAGCACAAGAAAGCTGAAGCACTTAGCACGTCTCCTGCACACTGTGAGAACTTGGTAACTGGTGCCCATCATCTCTATTACCAGGATCACAGACTGTGGTGATGGAAGCATTGGTGACAGAGCAACATGACGAAGAATTTCCCAAAAGTACTGAGGGATGTTCATTCAGGGAAGCTACTGCATGGGCCATAAGGCCGGCCCAGAGGCTGGCTGGTCATCTCTCAGTGAGGAAGGTCAAGGAGAGTCCTGTACCAGGTAATAGTTGGTTGATAGCACCAGTTCATTAAAAAAAATACATGGTTCTGGGCAAATCCAGACTTCTTTTTAACAATTGTGGAAAGGTCCATAAATTTGTGTTTTAATAAGCATTCCAGGTGATTTTTATGTCGTTGATCCAACACGGTTCTAATTACCTAAGTTTGAGAACCAACTGTATAAATAAAGTTTATGGTCCCTTCCAAATTCTGGGACTCTAGGCATCCTTCATCCATCCAGAACAGTGTCATGGAAAATAATACAAGTTGATAAAGTCAGAAAGATTGGGTTCAAATCTCTTCTCTGCCATTTCCAATCTGTATGACTTAAAGCACATTGATTATTCTCCCAAAGTCTCAGCTTTCCTGTCTATAAAATTGAGATAAAGATGACTACCTTGTATGGAGGTTCTGGGAGGGTTTCTGGCTCATAATAAGTGCTCAATAAATATTTTATGAACCTGATAGAAAAGTGCCTCTCATAGTTAACAAATTGACTGGGATTTAACAAATATCAGCTCCCTTTCTTCCTACCATCCCGAACTTATGCATTATGTAGAGGAAAGTGAGTTTGCCTAAACTAAGGAGATGGACAAAAGATGAGAAAGTGAGACAGGAGAATCATGTGTAGATGGAGACACCAGAAGAACAGAAAAAGAGCTTGGGGGGCTCCAAAAGAGACAAGAGGATTCCAAAAAGCTAAAGAATGGGGAGAGAAAAAATACAATGTATTAAATTTCAGTGGGAAAGTAAAGAAGAATGAAAGTACCATAGATCTTTCTGGATTTTGTTGGGTGTTCTCAATCATTAAATCTGCATTTAGAAATATTTATATTTGCTGAAAACCAAGGGCCTTGGTGCACAGGGAGAATGAAAAGAGCAAGGGACAGGGTCTAATTAATCATCAAGAGGCTGTCACATTGACAACCAGAAGAATTGGAAAGTTACAAAGTACCAGCACCAAACAGCATCAATCACCCAACGATGGTAAATAAATTAATCAAAAATCATTGGGTACCAAAAGGTCTGGGGGGAAAATAAAAGGCAGAAGAGAAAAATGATCAGGAGCAGCAAGCAAGCAAAATAGCAGAGCTTGACCCTGTTAAAACCAAAGCCATGTACCCTGGCAGATTGCCAGCCCTCTGCCTTCAATGCTTCACCCACCCCCAAGCAGGGGGCCAAGCACAACTAGGTGCACACATAACTATGGATGCTGTTGTCTTCAAACCTATTACCCCTTCTGTAGGAGATCACCTAGCATCCACACCCTATTCTCCAGTAAAATGAAAATAACATCATCCTTGCCATTTAGGTCAGCTTAAATACTACTTCGCTCAAAACCATTCCCTGACTCATTCTTAAGTTGCCATATTTCTGTACAATATGGATATCGATATGGGTAGTTAAAACTGCCCACCTAGTCTTCTGAGGACCATTTATTACTAGCCCCAGGCCTGCATAGACTACATAAATCTCTCCTCTGTGGTGTTGGGGGCCCTCCCTGATCCAGAATTATAGTACATGGCCCTACCCTCCCCAACCTGGCCTGTATTTCCCCAGTTTATTCACTTTATCTGGCAAAAGACTGGTTGTGGAGGATATTAACCAGATCACCAACTTCATCTTTCTTTTTCCAATCAGGATGCACATATTTGCACCTCCAGGTTCACACAGGATTCATGGGGCATGACTATGATTTGAAAGAACTGAACACCTGGATTTTCTATGGACCAATCAATCATGAAATACTCCAGCACAGTTTAACATTTGCTAGGGCTTGAGCCCCACATTTTTAGAAGATATTTTTGATATGCCAAATCCCACATCCTTTACAATTCACCCACAACTGATAATTTGCCATTTAATTCCACTTAACAGTTAATCAGTAAATACCTGCAGGATTCCCAGGGATGATGTAGAAGTGAGTGGAAGCATATCTCTGTATTCTAGAGCTCATAGACTAGTAAGAGAGACAAAACCATCACAAACGATGTGATCTGGCCACCATGACCATGGTGACCATGCAGAGACCTAACAATGCACTATGGGACTAAGGACAGAAGCAACTCTCATATGAGGCACCAGGAAAGGCTTGCTGGGGGTGGGGGGAGATACAGGAATTTGACATGACTTGGGAGAAAGCCAAGGCTTGGGCAATGGAGATAGAAGGAGGGCATTTAAGACACCGAGACAAACTTGAGAAAAGCCTCCGAGGTGGGCAAATGCTAGATTTTATTAAGAATCATGAAAAGGCTGGCTTTGCTGTACAGAGAAAGGGGTAGATGTACAGAGTGGAAGGCAGATGATAAGGGTTAGGGAAAGTCCTATAAATACAAAAATGTCCCTCTGCCCTGGACAATTCCAACCATCTGAGGGCACAATACTCTCTCTTCTCAATGCATCCAGGGAAGTCACGTGGGTCAAGCTTCCAAAGTTCCAGGAAGCCTTCCCAGGTATCTCCCGGAACTGCTCAGGGCCTCAAGTCTCCAAGTATGACAGCAGCAGCAGGAAGCACCAGAGGCTGCATCAAACCAGTCCCTACAGGGCAGTGCCCACATTTGGGGCCCAGCAAGAGAAACACCATGTAAGTGACATCTGAGCACAAATGGGTTATATACAGATCGTGCACATCCAACCAGGTGATAGACAGGTAGGTATCAAAAAGATAATGCAAATGGATATGCTTCAAAAAGTAAGACACTACACATGTGTGACCGATGAATAAATAAACCAGACTTAAGAGGGCATAAGCAACAAGAACTAACTTCTCTGTCACAGCTGCCCTCTTTCAACCTATTCTGCGGGATCACAACTCCCTGCTCCTGAATGAATAGCCAACAAGTCTCATAACATTTTCTGTTAATGCTCAGATAAAAAGCAAATAACCTCCTTTGCAGAGCACATTAAGGAATCCTGTGTAATATTAAAATTCTAAAATCTCCAATTGACAATTGTACTAGTCAGGCCTGCAGTGGTTCTGGAGGCCTGGGGGAGAAATCAGCTCCTTGGCTCTTTTCTTTTGCCCCCCCACCCCCGTCCACACACACACACACACACACACACACACACACACACACATACACACTCTACAGTGCTCACTTGTGGCCCCTCAGGGGTAATACAAGGGAGAAGGAGGGAAGGAAAGGGCCAGAAAAGGAATTCCTGGAATGGTACAGATATAATCCAGCATCAGTGCTCTTGGAATACAGGAAAGGTCAACCAGAGCTAATCCTTTTCTTCACAGAGTCCTTTCCGAGAGACCCTAATCTTGTAATCTCTTGCAAAAACAATACTTCCTGAGGCCCTCAACACTCCCTCAGTCATCAGCATCTTGCAGTCTGCCCCACCCTTAGGTCCCCTCACCTCTCCCAGAGGTCCCTGTGGGCAGCTGGATCCTGTGCGGACCTCCTCTTCAGATCTTCCTCTGCTCTGCAGGAAATTCACATTGTAGGTCTGGTCATACCCGGAAGGGCAGGCCATTCCCAAGGCAGTTCTGATTCTTTCCTCTCTGCTGTCTCTGCCCAAGCTGGCCAAGAGTCTGGCTGCTGGGTCCACCAAAGGCCAGAAAATACAGGTAAACTTCCTGAGCAGCCCCCTTGATTAGAGGGAAATATAAGTTCGTTTCTCACTCACTCCAAGTTCTACATGAGTTGGTAGTTCTCCTGAGCAACTTCCCTCCAAGCAGTGGTTCCGGGATCCAGGCTGTTTCTCTCCTTTGGTTCTACCTCATGGCAGATTTGAGACTGTCTTTCAAGACTGTCCACAAGCCCACAGGTGGGTGAAAGGGAGACTAGGAAATCACATGATTATTTAACCACCTTAGTCCATATTACTTCTGCCCACATTTCATTGGCTAGAACTCATCATAGACTGAACCTAAATCAAGTGAGGGTAGAAAAATAGAGAAGTCTACAGAAATCCCAGTAGGACCAA
Organism: Cryptoprocta ferox; assembly: GCA_028646485.1. NCBI lineage: Eukaryota > Metazoa > Chordata > Mammalia > Carnivora > Eupleridae > Cryptoprocta > Cryptoprocta ferox. The sequence goes on along the minus strand of CM053576.1, from coordinate 115,246,989 downwards.
GTCTGAATCTACTAACTGTCCATTTCATTGTATGGACAAAGGTATTTCCCCTCACTATTCTGGTACTAAAAGTCCACCTGTTCTTATCTAAAGCCTCATTTCTCTCCACACAGTGATTTAATAAGGAAGAGGAATTTATGTTCTTAATCAGAGGCAATATGGTATTGAGATTAAGAGCACAGGCTCTGGAGTCAGAATGCCAGGGTTTGAATCCAGGTTCTGCCACTTGTTATCTAAGTGACTTGGAATAAGTCACTAAGCTCTCTCATCTGTTAACACAGGTATAACTACCTACCTGGAAGGGTTGTTGCAAAGATTCAATAAGCGAATACGCCTATGGAACTTAGAATAGTGCCTGGCTCATAGCGATCCCTATAAAGATGTTTGCTGTTAACATTATGATTATTATTATCCTCCAAACCAACCTCTCTGTCCTGTTTAATTACAGTTGCTCTTGGCTCTACATAATTCCCCATTAGCAGACAGCACCTTGCTGAAAAATGCCAGAGCACTGTAGCTCATTGCTTTAGGGAAGAGGACAGATCCTACCGTCTGCAAAGCTTCCAGGTCATTTTTCCAAATCAATTTTCTAGGACCAGGCATGGTCAGAATAAAGCCTTCACAGTCACATTCCAGGCTGGTAAAAATGCTCCATGCTTCAATAGCTCAACGGCCTCACACCAGCTTTCAGTAGCCTCCAGCTCTCTGAAGAAGGAACTGTGTCCTAAGGGTGAAAAGTTATTTAGTTTCCCTGCCTGACATTCTAGCTCCTGGCCTTCTAGAAACAGAGAAGCTGTTGTCACAGTGCCAAGACATGACAAATGATGTGGAGGGAGTGTTATGATACAGCCATCCATCCACTGTCAGAGGCCAGGACCACAAGGGGACGGAAATGAACGAGGAAACTGTTAATTGTATAGCTCTAAAGCTTTCCCAGAGAAACTTCAGAGGGAAGTATGTTTTGCCCTCACCCAGAAAGGCAGAATATGCTGAAAGCCGTTAGGGGACATGTCACCAGCTAATCAGAAGACAGGCAGAGCTGGGGGAAGGAAACAGAGACAGTAAAATGAGCAAGACAGGAATATTACAGACAGAATCATTGCAAAAGCAAGTGTCTGTTATACTTGGAGAGAGAGCTAAGGTTACTCTTTACAAGACCCTGGGTAAGTCCCTTAATATTCAGAGTTGTCAGAATATGTAAAGTGAAGATGATGATATCTCACTTTCCTAGAGGCAGGGGTCTATTCTTTAAGACTTTTAGAGTCTATGACTACGTGAATCTTTCAGCCTGTGATGCCCTTCTCTCCAATTCTCTTTGCCTTTGGAGTAGACTTGTTTCTTTGATATACATGAAATGGGGATTTCCTGGTCCTAGATTTAGTCTCGTTCATAGAGATTTAAGTGAGTGGAGAAAAAAATATTCACATAACAAAATTCCTCTGGACAAATCACCTCCTCTTTTCAGAGAATGGGTTCTATCATCACGCACAAATATGCCATGCCATGAAGTTCAAGTGTGTGGGCTGGATCTTTCTGAAAGACCTAATACATGTCACATAGCCTGGATGCGCTCATTCTCTGTGATCATTCTCTATGATCCACAATAGAGACTTTATTGAAAGGATTAGTACTTTGTCTTTCACATACAGACTACAGAATCCACATCAAAACAACAGTATAGAATTTCTTCTTCTGGCCAAAATGGAGTAAGAGGAACCAAATTTACACTCCTACCCAACACAACACAAAACAAAACAAAATGAGCAAAAAGAAAGCAACATATATGAAGCAATGGTTTTTAAGATTCAGTACATCAGTACATCAGGGAATGGTCCCTGAAAGAGGAAGAACAAATGAGAAGAACCTTATAAATGTCCCAGTTACTGCCTTGAGAGATTCTCTAAGTCATGACTCAAAGAAAGAGACCTAGGCAGAGACCAGCACATGCCCTGAGCCAAGCAGGTGGAGTTGAAAGTCCAAGGAACCTGGACTTTACTATTATAAGGATTTTTACCAAATGTGAGATAATATAATATCACTTGAAAGTAGATTATGATAGCCTAAAGATGTTCTATAATTCCAAAAGAAACCATTAGAATAACTAAACAAAGAGTTACAGATATAAGTCAACAAACAAAGGAGAAAAATAGGGGGGCAAAGTGCTCTATTAATTCAAAACAAGGTAGAAAACAAGGGAAAGGAGAACTTAAAAGAGATAGAATAAATAGAAAACAAACAGCAAGATGATAGATTTAAATATACCCATGTTAATAGTCATATTATTTTTTAAATAATTAACTAACATTCAGTGTATACAGTGTAGTCTTAGCTTTGGGAGTAAATTCCCATGATTCATCACTAAAATACAACACCCAATGCTCACCCCAACAAGTGCCCTCCTCAATGCCCCTGTCCCATTTCCCCCCCCCAACCCCCCACCCCCACCAACCCTCAGTTTGTTCTCTGTATTTAAGAGTCTCTTATGGTTTGCCTCCCTCTTGGTTTGTAATTTATTTTGCCTTCCCTACCCCTATGGTCTTCTGTTAAGTTTCTCAAAATCCACATATGAGGAAAACATATGATATGTTTTTTTTTCTGACTGACTTATTTCACTCAGCATAGTACCCTCCAGTTCCATCCACATTCTTGCAAATGGCAAGATTTCATTCTTCTTCATTGCCAAGTAGTATTCCATTGTGTATATATACCAGATCTTCTTTATCTTTATCCATTCATCAATTGATAGACATTTGGGCTCTTTCCATAATTTGGCTACTGTTGGTAGTGCTGCTGTAAACATTGGGGTACATGTGCCTCTATGCATCGGCACCCCTGTATCCTTTGGATAAATTCCTAGTAGTGCTATTGCTGGCCCATAGAGTAATTCTATTTTTAGTTTTTTTGAGAAACCTCCATACTATTTTCCAGAGTGGCTGCACCAGTTTGCATTCCCGCTAGCAGTGCAAGAGGGTTCCCCTTTCTTCACATCCTCACCAACATCTGTTGTTTCTGAGTTGTTAATTTTAGCTACTCTGACTGGTATGAGGTAGTATCTCAATGTAGTTTTGATTAGTATTTCCCTGATGACGAGTGATGTCGAATATCTTTTCATGTGTCTATTGGCCATCTGGATGTCTTCTTTGGAAAAGTGTCCATTCATGTCTTCTTCCCATTTCTTCACTAGATTATGTTTTTATGGTGTTGAGTTTGGTAAGTTCTTTATAGATTTTTGATACTAACCTTTTATCCAATATGTCATTTGCAAATATCTTCTCCAATTCCATTGGTTGCCTTTTAGTTTTGTTGATTGTTTCCTTTGCTATGCAGAAGCTTTTTATCTTGATGAAATCCCAATAGTTCATTTATTATTTCATTTCTCTTGCCTTTGGACACATGACAAAAGACCCCAAATAGCCAAAGTAATATTGAAAAAGAAAACCAAACGTGGAGGTATCACAGTCCTGAACTTTAGCCAGTACTACAAAGCTGTAATCATCAAGACAGTATGGTATTGGCACAAAAAAAGACACATAAACCAATGGAATAGAATAGAGAACCCAGAAATGGACCCTCAAATGTATGGCCAACTAATTTTCAACAAAACAAGAAAGAGTATCCAGTGGAAAAAAGACAGTCTCTTTAGTAAATGGTGTTGTGAGAACTGGACAGCAACATGCAGAAGAATGAAACTGGACCACTTTCTTATACCATATACAAAAATAAATTCAAAATGGATGAAAGACCTAAATGTGAGACAAAACCATCAAAATCCTAGAGGAGAAAATAGACAATAACTTCTTTGACCTCGGACACAGCAACTTGCTACTTGATATGTCTCAATAGTCATATTAAATATAAATGACCTAAACACTCCAACTGAAAGGAAGAGATTACCAAAACCAAAGAAAGTACAAAAAAAAAAAAAACTACATACCAATATTTCACATGAATTTGGAAACAAAAATCCTCAAAAAAGTATTACCAAATCAAATCCAATGATGTATAAAAATAATTATGTTCCATGACTAAGTGGGATTTATTCCAAGTATGCAAGCCTGGCTCAACATTCAAAAATCAATCAGTAACTTATATCAACATAGTAATGAAGAAAAATCATATGATAATTTCAAATGATGTAGAAAAAAATGTTTGACAAAGTCTAACATCCATTCACAATAAAAACTCTCAGCAAATTAAGAATTGATGGGAGTTACTTCAACTTGATAAAGACTATCTACCAAACAATCCACAGCTAACATCATATTTATGGTAAAAGACTGAATGTCAGAAATGGGGGACAGATTGGTGGTTGTTAGGGATTAAAAACAGGAGCAAGGTGGAGCAGAGGAAGGAGGAGCATGAAAGATCTTTGTGTTGGTTGAACTTTCTACATCTTGACTGGGGAACACACACACACACACACACACACACAAGTATAAGCAAAACAGGAAATATGAACAAGTCTGATGGATTGTATTAAGGTCAATATCCTGACTTTGATATTGTACTGTAGTTTGCAAGATGTTATCAAAGGAAACTGAGCAAAGGAGCACAGGATTTCTCTATATTATTTCTTATAACTGCATATGAATCTACAATTATCTCAAAAGTCTTTTTATAAGGCAGAGATTTTCAGATTGGATAAAAAATATAAAACCAAACGTGCTTCCTATAAGAAAAATATTTTAAATATAAAAACACAAATGGTTAAATGTAATTTTAACATTACATTTAAATGTTAATGTAACATTAACATTAATGTAATTACATTAATGTAAAATAATGGAATATACATATGTATATTACATGTACATTTACACATGTATGTGTGTATACATATAAATGCTAATATTAATAAAAAGAAAGATGGGATACCTATATTAATAGTATATGAAGTAGATTTCAGAGCACTGAATATTATCGTGGTTAAAGAAAGTCATGACATAATGATAAAGAGGTCAATTACCAGACTCACAGAATAATCCTACATGTTTATGCAACTTAGAGCTTCAAAATACATGAAACAGTAACTTATAGAACTTCAAGGAAAAACAAACAAGCCCACAATTCTAGTCAGAGTTTTCAACATTCATTTCCCCAAAATTGATAGAACAAATAAACAAATAATTAGGAAGAATATAGAATACTTGAACAATGCTATCATATGTACATGCAAAATCTGTCCACAAATATTTATAACAGCTTTATTTATAAGAGCAAGAACTAGAAAAATCCAAATGTCCATCAATTGGTAAATAGATAAACAAATGATTGTTTATCCATACAACACTACTCGGCAATAAAAGAAAGGAACTAGTTACACACAGGAAACATGGATGAATATCAAAATGATTATTCTGTGTGGGAAAAGCCGGTCAAACAATATTTAGTGTCAGATTTCATTTTTATAAAATACTCGGGCACCTGGGTAGCTCAGTCAGTTAAGCGTCCAACTTCAGCTCAGGTCATGATCTCACAGTTCATGGGTTCAAGCCCCACATCGGGCTCTGTACTGACAGTGTGGAGCCTGGAGCCTGCTTCAGATTCTGTGTCTCCCTCTCTCTCTGCCCCTCCCCTGCTCATGCTCTGTTTCTCTTTCTCAAAAATAAGCATTAAAAAATTTTACATAAAATACTCACAAATGCAAATCTATCACCAGGATCACCGGTTACCAGGGGATGGGGAGCAGACACTCATGGGAGTGAGGGATTACCAAGGGGCTCCAGGGATATTTTGTGGATGATAAATAGTTCATTATCTTGACTATGGGCATAGTTTCATGACTGCACATATCAGTCAAGCCTTATCATATTGTATAAATATGTGAAGTTTATTACATGTCAATTATATATATCCCCAGGAAAGCTGTTAAAAACACAGTGGGACCAGTACCTATCAAAGGTCATCAACCATTGTCCCCAGCAGTGATCCTGAGACCAGGAACCCTGTCCTCCGGACCCTTCCTGTACCAGCATAGGCCTGGGCCCAAGAAGCCTCAGTTAAAACACTATTGTTTCATTGATGAATCTCCCACTGAGAGATCTCCGCATGAGGCGACTCTTCACTCTGTGATGACATGTGATTAATTTTTTAAAAGAAGAGCATCTTCTGTGCCACTGTGTTTCCTATCAGAGCATGCCCCGGGAAAGGTCCTGTGTGCTTGCTCATGTTAGAACTTCTGCAGATGACTGTAGTATAGAGCTCACTACAGAAAACCAGAGACCAGGGGCTGCTTTGGTCCACTCTGTGCTTCACATACCCCCAGGGGTCCAACAGGCTTTGCAGAGAAGTCATGCACTGCCCTGTCATTATCACAGCCTCAGAACACGAGACAAGGTCTAGTGCCCAGTAACGCCTTGCCCCGATGAGTAAACGAAGGCCAGGGGGGTCATATAGGCAGTTCTGGGTCACCAGCTGAACCTGGCTTCTTCATTCTTACTTTTTTGTGTTTTGGGCTTTTCTCCAGTGATGAGAGCATAAGGTAAATAGAAAAGACAGACCTCTTGCCCCCCTGTCCCTTCACTAGACTGGAAAAGAGTCACCTTAAGTTCTGAATGCTCTGTTACAGATGTTCCATGCTCTAATTTCCCATCATTTGGTTAAAAGTAATTTCTTCAGCACCTCACACTCCAATCAGCTGGTTTAAAAAAAAAAAAAGTCAATAGGCTGACAGGCTCAGAAGTGGATAAAGATATTAGCAGGAGGCCTGCTGGTTCCAACAAGCAGCAGACAAATAATGATCGATAGTTTTTATCTCCTAATGACTGGATGGCGATTGGGTAGCCTCCAGCTAAGAACTTCATTGACAAGTCCAGTGTTGCTTCAAGAAGGGAGGAGAAACCAATTTTTATGAGACCTGAGGAGAAGTATACCCTTCAGAAACACCTGGATCCCACTCATTATGATCCTAGCAGTTGATGTGATCTGAATTCTCTCAGAACTTTGTAATCACCAAGTTCTTCTCCCAAATTGCCCCCACCCTCCATCCCTATAGCCTCCACTAAGGCCAGGAATCACCTCCAATATGTCTGAGAGCAGACAAAGGGGCCCTGGTCCATGAAAATTATTTATATCCTGTCATGCCCTCCCTGGAAGTCTTTAAAGGAGTCTCAAACACAACTCACATCTATTTCAAACTCTACAGTGAGGACTGAGTGTCTTTCATTAGCTGTCCTCCAAATGTATCCCTCTATGGCAATGTTCTTTCTTCTTAGTCAACACATCTCCCTCGTGCATCAGCCAAGACATGGAACATGCTTGCTCTCCACTCATCTCCCATTCATTACTTTTTTTTTCCTCCTTGACATTGCCAAATTGGCTGCCCACTTCCCCCCAACCACCACCACTACCAAACTTTTTACATAATACTAGAGGGCATTATGATGAATTCTACCTCATTATGATATCTTCGCTCTCTGCCATTCCCCATCTGCTGACACAAACTGCTCAATGCCATCTCACTCAGGGACCACACCTCCGTGGGGCTGGCAGTCTCCCCTGTAGGATGAATTGTCCCACCACTTCCCCAACAGGAGGTAGGAAATGTCTTTGGGCAGCAGAGGCACGGGGTTGGCCTGCTTGCGAGTGAGGGCACGGAGCACACGTGTGTGCTACATGGCTCAGCAAGACATTTCCCAGAGGGTGTCCAATGGAATCCTGATTTTTCCAAAATGGTATTGGGTACTACAGTTTTCTCTTCGAGGATCTTCATGGCCAAATAAGCATGGTCAGTGTGGAATTAAAGAAAATTAAAAATATTACTTTGCTACTGAAAACCTCACAGGCTTCCATATGGTCAGACTGAAAGTTCTCCCCAAGAAGGAGGCGTATTATACATTACTTGCAAATAATATGATCATGGGACCCTTTACTGACACAGTCTTTCACAGGGTTACAGCATTCATGATTGTGTAACATTTCCCTAAAAGAGTCAGCATCCAGGTTCACTTAGGTCCCTGAATGAGAAACTATTCTTTGTATATCTCCAGTTTAGCAAATCACATCACATATTTTCTTTGCCCTAAATATCACGTGTTCCCAGTGCACCATGTCAGTCTGTGCTTTAAAAAAAATAAAAATAGGGGCACCTGGGTGGCTCAGTTGGTTGAGCGCCGACTTCGGTTCAGGTCATGATCTCACAGTTCATGGGTTCAAGCCCCGTGTGGAGCTCTGTGCTGACAGCTCAGAGCTTGGAGCCTGCTTTGGCTTCTGTGTCTTCCTCTGTCTCTCTCTGTCTCTCTCTCTCTCTCTCTCTCTCTCTCTCTCTGCTCCTCCCCTGCTTGTGCTCTGTCTCAGTCTCTCAAATATAAATAAACATTAAAATAAATAAATAAATAAAAATAAAATAAATAAAAGTGAAAACTACTGGCAAGCATTGAAATCAAAATTATCCCACAAGATCACCACATAAACACCTCCCAGCAACAAGCCAAAAGGCACAAAACAGAATTATATCTAAAAATCAAACTACACCCCTACCACCTGTTCAGCAATCAATACACCATTACCTTGTCTGCAGAAGTGGTTTGCAAGTAACCATTCAGGCTGCAATAGGAGCCAGACAAGATTGCAGAATGGCTTGAATTGCTTAACGGTCCAGAGTAGAAGCTCGGGAAGGGGGACACATGCCTGAGGGAAGCGTGAATTACACCGCCCAGGCTATAAGCAAATGTAATCACACCATCCAATGAGCCCTTGAAGCCAGCCACGGAGACACATGAATCCTCTTCACAGGTGAGGGGAGCTGGGAACAAGACACCAAAGGGGACCCTCCATTCTCATCCTTTACAAATTATAGCGTTGACTATTCCTTTGTAGGAGCAGTCTAGCCAAACAAATGGCCAAGAAACACACAGCACCTATCAAAAAGGTGGCAACAGACGAACAAGGCATCTGAACTATAGTGGACAGCGCTAAAGGAAATAGGGGAACTTCACCCAAAGGAGAAAACTCTGAATGTAAAACTGGATATCTTCCTAAGTCTGAACAGCTCCTACACCGGGAGTACCATCGTGGTAGCAGTTACAAGAAGGTCAATTTGGACTTGACAGTAAGAAAACTTTCTAACTCTGCAGATGTCAGCAAGGGTCATATTGCTCTTTAGGATCTATAAAGATTGCCTTGGGCAACCATTCCATGGGTTTTGAAAAATCCAATTGCCTTCCTTAGGATCACTAACATGCATGCCGCTATGGGGAGGGATGCTAGGTTTATACATCTCTGAGTTTCCTTCTAAAACTAAGAATACACGTGTCAAGTGTGCCCTTTATGCTCCACCAAGAGCGGGAAATAAACTGGAGGTTTTTAGACATGTAAACCACAATGAAAGGCATCTATAGGAAGCAACTTGCCATGGACAATTCCCGGCGCTGAGAGATAGGCAAGGTCCAATTTAGCAGTGCGTTTTGGAAATCTGCTACTCAGTAAAGGATGGGGATAAATCCTCTCAAGGCTCTGATCTGAGACTATGTGCCAGCAGCTTCTCAGAAGTTAAAAAGTATCCTACTGGAATGTTGCTTCTGCTTAATGGAAGTAAAACTTTCTATCCAAATAGCTCAGAATATTCACACTTTGACATTACCACTCGGGCTCCAAACATCTAACAATGATCTATTTAAAACAACCAAAACAAAACAAAACAAAACAAAATACCCAGCCCGGCTCAGAAACAAGTATCTTAATGGATCAGAAATAGATCAGCAATTCCAAAACATAAACAGCTCTGAAATAGGCAGAGACCAAGCCTGCGGTAACCTGGAGTTCAAAGTTCCTATTGTCCTCTGGGACAACAGTAGGTTAGAAGCAGGCTCACTGCTTAAAGCTAGGGGTAGGTTCTGCTCCCCACCCCCCTTCACACACACACAGACTACTTGAGAAAAGAAGTAGAAAAGAACTACTCCCGTGTACTCCAGGAGGCACAGAAATGCAAATCCAGCCCACGATCAGGAACTCAGCAAGGCATCTACTAGTTCAGGAACAGGGTTAATAATTTCTCTGATTATATAAGTGGGCTGGAAACAATCACCACCCCGGAGGATCCGCTGAGGATCAGGGATTAGGATTATGTCATGGCAACCACATAACCACTCAGAGAGGAGTGAGCCTTGTAGGAGAAAAGCGAGAGAACAACAAAGAACAAATACCCCCCTCAAAATGAAGCCATAAATCAAAATTCCAAACCATGTAAATATTATACTAAGAAAGCAAGCCAACAAAATGAGCAATTGAAACACAAAATCACTCTAGATCCCTTTATCGAAGTGTGGAAATAAGCATGTTTAGGTGGATTAGTGAAAGAATTACATCCTTTAAGAGAGCAAAAAATCTATGATGACAAGGCAAAAGGGAAACGGGAAAATGACATGAAAATGAATCAGTACGAAGTGTTAGACATGAAAAATTCTAGGAATGGATAGAAACAGGGTTTTTAAATGGATAAATGATAGCAACTCTGGCTCCAGAAAAGAAGTGAAAGCAAACTAGCAAAGGAGAAGATGGTGTGGGGAAGGGCACCGGAGGCTGGCCAGGGAGAAGATAAAAGACATGAAAGGTCCCTATGAAAGATGGAGGAACGGGAGAGGCGACATGGGTGGAATGAGTGCTCTGGAAGAAGGATATAGAAGTGGTAGCATAGACTCAATATTTGGACACTGAGAATTTTCCAGAATTAGAGAAAGAATAAAGTGCCTTCCATTTATCAGGAGGGCAAGAATAAAATTAAGTCTATACCTAGACAAAGTGGCATGAAACTATAGACCATTATGGGTAATGCAAAAAATCTAAAAGTCCATCTTTGAAAAGAAAGCTCTCACATTTAGATTGAAAACAGGCTTCCCAAAGTCAAAACTAGATCCCAGAAGAGAAAGGAGTAACATACTCAAAATGCGGAAGGAGAAACACTTTACAGTGTTTATGGCCAGTTTAACTCTTATTCCAGGAAAAATAAAAGACAAAATAAAGTCACTTATCAGACATGGAAAAGTGAAACCAGATGGAAGACATGATACATGAGAAACAATATTGAGCACAGAAAAGAAAATTGATAAGATATACCATTAAAAATAAATGCTTCTTAATATATATTATTCTAAAAATAAACAGCCTGTGGGTTTGCAAGCTGGCCCCCCTCCTGGGAGGGCAAGGAGGGAGAGGAGAAAGAGGCAAGCCATTCCAGACTGGGAAGTGGCAGGTTTAATACTGGAGGGAACTTACCTCAGAGGCTTATCTTGGGCACCAGGCGAGGAGGTGATCTCCAGGCCTGCAGGCCAGGATCTTAAAAGTTTATACCTGAACCCAGGCCTTAACTGGGTTCATCGTTATACCGTCCAGATAGTCCCAACAACCTGATGCTTTCTCAAGTTTGCGTCTTTGAAAATGGCTCTGACTGTGCGAACAGTGAGTGGAAGGTACATTCCAAGGACTGGGGAGGGCGGAGGAGCCTCCAATTTCGGGGATTGGGCTCATGGGTCAACCAGAGGTCATGTCCTCTGGATGACCTCCTCCAGCACTGCCCCATTATTCTGAAATAAAATTTACAGGTAATAGACATTTTCTTTTCCACATAGCTTCAAAGGTATCAGTGTAGGCAAACCCCCAGGTGGCAGCAACCAGGGCTAGAGGAGAAATCTCTCAGCGTGTGAGGAGCAGTGGGAGTTTGCAGTGTTTGGCCAAAGAGATGGCTCCTGTGGTCAAGAGATTAGTCACAGGCAAGACGACTGCGAAAATACGTACATAAGTTAAGACATGCAAACCAGGTTTTTCTCTATTGAGAATAGAGGTACAAATGTGGAAAGGAGAATGTTAGAATAATCCACAGGGTGTTGGGTTGAATTGAGGGATACAGATGTGAACTCATGGTTCCCAACAGACAGATAAATATGCATGTACAATGAAACAGATATAGATGTGGAGCTAGCTGGCTACATCTTCTAGCTCTTTCCAAGAGGCCTGGAAGCAAGAGAAACCAATACCAATGAGCACATCCAGTATCAGACCTTGGTTTCTAAAGGAAATCAGGAATTCTTGAAAAAAAAAAAAAAAGGCTGATGCCAGGGCTTGGGAGGAGAATACACAAGGCTGGACCATCTTGTACGTACACAGAATGATAGGAACATATCCAAAAGCTACAGATCCAGCTTGACAGCTGTCCCACTGGCCAAATGGAGGACAGCTTGAACACCAAAATAAATGATGACAGCGAGGATTGTAACCCACTGAATAAACTAGAATCCCTTGAGTACATACATACATACATACATAGATCTACGTTAGAGTAGCCTGCCAACTCATATGTGTAGAAGGAATGATGGAATTAGGAAACTGCCATTTGAGAACTGATTGAGGCAAGATTCACCAACAGATGCTCAGGTTCTAGGCTGAAGTTTTGATTCAGAAGAGCCTATGTATATAATCTCAAAGAACATCCTCTTTAAAATGCTTACTAGGGTGCCCAGGGGGCTCAGTTGATTAAGGCTCCGATTCTGGATTTCAACTCAGGTCATGATCTCATGGTTCGTGAGTCTGAGGCCCGCGTCTGGCTCTGGGCTGGCAGTGCAGAGCCTGCGTGGGATTCTCTCTCTTCCTCTCTCTCTCTCTCTCTCTCTGCCCCTCCTATGCTCACTCTCTCTCTCAAAAAATTAATTAATTAATTAATTAATTAAAAATACCTACTAATTCTCTCTACAGTAGAGAGACCGTCACCATCTTAACTGAGCAACAAAAGTTCAGTGTTTATTCCGTATCAGTAATGGGGCACCGACGTCCTGTGCCTTCTGACACTGCACTAAGAAGAGCCCCACATCACTTCCGTGATGCTGCTGCCCCAAAACGCGCAATCTGAGCACGTTGCTGAGGAAACATCATCACACACCGCCCTTCTGTGGAGCAGTCTTCCAAGTAACTGATCTATCCTCTTAAAAGATGTCAAGTTCATGGAGACAAGGAAAACTGAGGAACTGAAACAGGTTGAATGAGACTGAACCTAGGAAGGCTTTGAGCAGATGAACTGGTGCTTTCTGCACACCAAGGAGCGCCTAAACCAAGGCTTTCCCTCAGTGCTTCCCATCAGAGCCCTGTCAAAACCAATGTTCTCCCTTATATATATATATATATATATATATATATATATATATATTTATTTATTTATTTATTTTTGACAGAGAGAGAAACAGAGTACAAGAAGGGGAGGAGCAGAGAGAGGTAGACACAGAATCTGAAGCAGGCTCCAGGCTCTGTCAGCACAGAGCCCAAAATGGGGCTCGAACTCACAGACTGTGAGATCATGACCTCAGCAGAAGTCTGACACTTAACTGACTGAGCCCCCCAGGTGCCCTCCCCTCAAATTTCCCTTTTTATAACAGACTTTTAGCCCTGCCCCTTTACTATCCTGAAACGAAAGTCACGGATAATATATCCTACTAACATAATTTTTAAAAACAGAACTATATCATCCTAACTATAAGTAAGTGGAGAGATTAAAGGAAATAATTTACAGTAAAATACTATCTCAATATGTAAGCAATCGTGACTACACCAGAAGACATAAAGTCATCAGATGTCCACCCCTATACCTGAAAGAATCGTCATGAATGTGACACCTAAAAATGCAGGCAGATTCAAGTGTCTTGTAATTATGACCGACATTATCACAGACTGTTTCTATCAGTGAACTCATTTTTCAAAACAGTGAAAAACTCTTGGTGAAGTTCTGAGCCAAACAAAGTATAGCCTTACCCCATTTCACAATAGAACTGCATTCTTAGGGAGAAAGACATGCAAAGACAACTGCCAAGATAATGCACTCACTACAATGCAGTGGAGAAATAGATGGAAAAGAATGTATAAAATAACACGGTTTGCAACCAGCAAATGCACAGGAGGTTGCCTCGTTAGGAGAAATAAAGGAGAGGACAGATGCTCATGTCTTTACATAGACTCACCAGGACCAGACGTCTACGAGCACAGACAGCTCCAACCGTGTTATAGGGGGACTCTGATACCATGAGAGGTGTTGCCATTGGCAATAATGATTTTCCACGATCGGAATGACGTGAACAGTTCTAGGTAAATTTCTGAAATTAATAAAATGCAATCTTTTCTCAATTTGCACAGTGGAAATAGTCCCTGAGAAACTCAGTGCAGATCAGAATTGTGCACGAAACACTTCGTGTTATATGTAGAACAGTTAAGATCTATGCTCTGCTAATTATCAAGAGTTTTTTACGTACATCAACATCCATTAAAACTTTGGAGCTTCATGCAAAATGCAGGACAATTCTTCCTATTCAGGACCCATACCTACCCCTCCCGGCTACCTCATGGGGTCAACCAAAGGCCCTTACGCATTTCCAAATGCCCCCTCAGAGGTGGAATGTCTCCAGAGATCAAGGGTGCTCTGTAAACAACTGATTCAAATGGGAACAGAATCATGATCATGTCGTCCACAGCTATGGGCACCCTAGACAGACAGCATTCAATCCTGCTCCAGAAGACACCAATGCTGAAGAAATTTGGACATTTCTGCTCAGAAATGGGCTTTAAGCCCTTCTGCAATGATGTACCCACCACAGGCAACTGATAAAACTCTGTGAATGAATGAACAGGTCATTTTTCTGATTTGTTGTAACAAACAATACAGATGTTGTCTGGAAAGAGGTCATCGAGATCAAGTAACACCAACTGTAAATAAAAAAGGGTACATGCCCTTCGATGCACAGTTCAAAACAGTCAAGAGTCACAGATGGGGAACAGAGCCGAGGTTCAAAGGCATCCTTGAGGCAGCTGCTGCGGTCACTTCTCTGCTATTAGGCAGCTCTGACTTCCTTGGGTTTGAGGAGCTCATGCTCATTCTGTTAGCTTATTGGAAAGAGGTTCCCAGAACCTCTCCTCTTCAGTTCCCTCCTGAGGGGAGGCCATGATTAAAAATGGAAAGGCATTGCAGGGCTTTCCTTGGAAGCAGGAGGTGGGAGGGGGCAGGATCATTCTGGAACTTTCCCTAGCTTGACTGGATGGGCTCACAGAGTGCTGGGAGTGGTCATAAAGGTTAAGAAAGACCTAGAAGTCACAGAGGTGCTGGGGGCAAAAACACAGAATCTGTCACTTTGTCCGTTGAATGTGATACAAAATCCTGAGTGCTTAACATATCAGGCTGTTCAAAAATTTGTAACAATGATTGTTATTATTTCCATTACTTGCTATTTGTGGACAAGTGAAAAATCAACAGCTTCTCAGCTATTTCCTGGGCCTCCAAATTCAGTATTCACAAGATGAAGCTGGGTCCGTAAATCCGTGAAGATTTTCACCTGATAAACATTTTACTGTCAATCTTTCCACATGTCTTTTACCGAATTTTTTAAAATGCAGCAAACCCACAGCAATTTAAGCAATTAAGAGCACTAAATAGAAGTAATTTCCCAAAGACAGAGCCAAACAGATTGTGTGCATGAATAAAAGATCACAAACTGGATACTCTAGAGATCCACCTCCCAGTTGGGGAAGGGGGAGACACTCATCTTTCTTTTCCAGAACACTTGGATCCATCAAAAACCGCAGCCTGTGCCATTGGCCTCTCTGCCTTCCTATTTTCCAAGAATCCTCCCACCCTCTGGGGGTGCATGAGGGCCCGGGGAAAGGGCCCCTGGCCAAGGCTTCTATTGCCTGATCACCTGGTACAGATTTACTCTGTCCTCTGAGTAAATCTCTCTCTCCCCCACAGCCTTCCACCTGTTCATATCCCTGCTAGGCACAGCTGTGGGTGAAGTCGGGGTCTCTTTCAGATCCCTTTAAGGGCTGGAGTCACTCAGCACTGAGTAAACACATCTACTGCTTTTATTTCAGACAAGAATGCTTGTTTGCAGGAAACGCATCTTTTTCTGGGCCCGAGCCCCAGAAACTCTCGGATCCATTCAAAAGGCATTCAACAGAGGCATGTCTGAGTCTTGCAGCACTGATGCAAAATTGCTTCCTCCATCCAGGCTCCTGGTATTCAACATAAACACAAATATTCCTTTTCCTTCCTTGTGCTGATTGTACTCGCAGCTACACTAGTTAGGCCTGTGGATGAATGTAGGCCTGCAAACTGATCATGGCAAGATCCAGGGGACCGCTCTCAAAATGACCCCCCGTCACACCATCTAATGAGCAGCGGGGGCTGCTTCCCCTCATTCAGGTCACTTTTGAGGGGTGTGTATGTGTGGTCTCCCCAGACTCGAGGGCAGAGATGTCTGATAAAAATCTGTCTTCCCTACCCCCTATAGTTCTCAAAACAAGGAATGACACACATTAGTAACCTAAATCATGTTGAACAAAGGAATGAGTGAAATAAAGTACTTCTGGCTCTACTCCCAACTCTGGAAAAATAACTCCAAGCATATGCCCTCCCAGCATATTTGCTGAAATGTCTCCATAAGACTCAGATGTTCACTGCTGAGCGCACAACCCTTGTGCCTCTCCCTCTGTGCTGAACAGGAAGAAACCAGGTGTCCTCACCAATCTCCTCTAGTGCTAGGACACAAGGGGCAATGGTCTCCGCAGATGTGCCAGCTGACCCTGAGAGAGGGAGGGGAAATCACTGAAATAAATGCCAATTTTGGAAAACATCCCACAAATGCAAAATGCTCTCATGCTACCTTCTGAGCTGTAGCAGGAAGCATACACCATAGTTAATGCAGACCATACACATATATACACACATGTATAACGTCAGGGCAAAGGAAGAGTATGGGTGTACTTAATCAGCCCAAAATCTTGAGTCATGAATAGACTGGGAGACTGTTTCTGGAACATGTCTTACTGCACATGTTAGCTACTACAAAGTAATCTAAACGGTTTATTGGGACTATTTCAGAAGACTCTATTATAAAGGAGACAAATCTATGCCCTACTTAGTATAAAACTTCCCATCATAAGGGAAGGCACCTCATGGCATGATCAACAATCAGACCAAAGCCGAAGAAATACTCATGGGAAACCCTTTCCAAGTTCTGAGCTCATGAACACTTGGTTTTTCTGACCATGAAGAGGAAAGTCCTGTAAGTGCTCAGAGATCCCAAAGGAGGGTTATGACTTCAAGAAATAAGAGATAAGAAAAAGAGATAAACAAATCTGGAGAAGAAGACAAGCCAAGAAGCATTTAAGCCAGTTAGCCAGCAGAGAGCCAGCCAGTAAACCAAGAAGTACTTCTTTTTTTTTTTTTAATTTTTTTATATTTATTTATTTTTTGAGAGATAGAGTGAGACAGAGCATGAGCGGGGAGGGTCAGAGAGAGAAGGAGACACAGAATCTAAAGCAGGCTCCACGCTCTGAGCAAGCATTCAGCACACAGCCTGATGCGGGGCTCAAACCCACCAACTGTGAGATCATGACCTGAGCTGAAGTGGGACGCTCAACCAACTGAGGCACTCAGGCGCCCCCAAGAAGTACTTCTGTCTGGCACACCCCATCAGTCTACCAAATCACACAACATGTTGGAATCCCACTGGTGAACGCCAATAGGACTCAACTATGATCCCACTGCATACCATAGTGTAATGCTCACTACTGGGCACAGATTCAGTGTCCTCAAGAATCAGGCATTCAGTATGTACAGAACCCAGGTGTAAGCCAAGGTAAGACATTGTAACAGGCACTATTGACTTTATAAGGTGCCTTAGTCACTGTTAACGATGAGCCTGTCAAGCCAAGCCTCCTATTGAGTTTATGCCAAATGACTGATTAGGAGTAAGATTTAAATGGTTTGTAGGTAAGCCTGGAAAGGAAGTACAGTGGACAGTCTGGAGTTTTTGTATCTGTGAGAAGATACTCAGTGTTCAGCAGTAGCACAATACAATCAAGCTTGTTTGATTTTTGTTTTGGTTTGTTTTCTGCAAACCAAAGCAAGGCTTCTCAGAAAACAGGCACCAAAGAATAGATGTGTCCCAAAGCAAAATTGCTAAGTGCAGCCCATAAAGACAAGATGTGTTCTGGAGAGAAACTAAGCAGAGAAGATACTCAAGAAAACCCTGGAAAAGCAGACTTTGTAGAATGCTTGGAATTTGTCACAAACTCTACCATCATATTTAAAAACAAGTGAAATAGAAGCATTCCATTGAAACTGCAAACAACCTGAAGTTGCCCAGAGTTGATCAGGTTGAAAGAATTATCATAATTAGAACAACCCGTCTGCAGGAAGGGTGTACTTGAGTGAAGATGAAATTACTTACATGCACAGTGTCTATGTGCATGTGTCTGAACTGTGCCTGAGAAATAAACTTAAGAATAAAGGTATCTGTTGAAAATAGGAATTCCATTCTTGAGCTCTAAGTGTTACTCTCTACTACAATTAGAACCATCCAATGTCCAGAAGGATTTGACAACCCCTCACGTGTGAACCTATTGGGATAGTGAGCCTAGAATGTAAATGAAGACTAGTGTGTATTCAAGGAAGTGTGAACTACAGTGTCATCACTAAAAGACATTTGTCTTAGGCATCCAGGCCCTGAACACATGTATCTTCCAGACTTTTGCATGAAAATGCCTCCCCATTGCCTCCTAATGTTAGTTCTAGATGTTTGGTCTGAAATGTTTACTTCCTTCTGTGATTTCTGACTCCCATGACTTCAAAAATTAAGTGCTCTCCCAAGAGGTGGATGTGTACTTCAGAGAAAGAGGCTTCTTGTGATGCCTCTCATCAGTTGACCAATCACACCTGATGAATTTGAATGCTGTTAAGGAGCTCAAACTGGATTCAATCCATGGCCCCTCACACAATATTCACTACTTCTTGCTGAGTTCAGATTCTGGGGACAGGGCGAGGAAGCAGATGAATGTGTCCTGAAGAAAATTCGCTAAGTACAACTCATAGAAGCCAGATATGTTCTGGAGAGATAAGTACAACAGAAGGAGGGAAGGGGTTGAGGAGATGGGGCAGGGCCTCTGTATAATAGGAAATGTGCAGAGCACTTAGGGGAAAGATGACTCATGAGACAAAAACAATTCAATGTGGAGTGTAAGATGTAAACTAAGGGTTCTTTACCTTGACCCTACTGGAGAGCTTTTAGAAAACACAGTTACCCTGGCCCCATCACAAGAGATCTTCATTCAATTGTTCTGGGGCGAGATGCAGGCAATAATGTGATTTAAAAGCTGTCTGGGTATTTCTAATGTGCAGCCATGGTTGGGACCCATTTATTCCAACTGCAGAATCTGTAAAGCTCAGATGAGAGGGAGATTCCTGAGGGTAGGAGCAATCGGGAAGTCTTCCCAGGTGGATAGATAGGGAAGGGAAAGAGAACCAGAGTTGTAGGGAGGAGAGATCTGAAACATGTTCGAAGATGAAGACTTGAACACCAAGCCCAATAGTGCAAATCTGAACTGATAGACCACAGGAAGAAATGGAGGTAGCAGGATGTGATGGGAAGGCACACCCTTATCTCCACAACACTTTCCAATTTACAGCACACTTTTGCAACCATGGTCTTAATTGATCCTTTTAGCCATGATATGAAGAAGGCAAGCAAGGAAAACATAAACATATCCATGTCACCAATGAGGAAAGGGAGACTCAGAGAATTTGACTGACTCAGTAAGAGTAGTGTTTTCAGAAAATTAGTCCAGTGATAGCATGCAGTGTGAATTACAGTGTGGGAAAGAGAATTCCAGGAGGTCCCCGAGAAGACTAGTGCCTTCCCATAAATGGGAGATAATACCAGTCCATGGCATGATGGGAGCCTTGGGAAACACAGTAGAGAGGGGAGCTAAGAACCGCCTTACTGCTAGGTCCCTGTATTTGCGTTTGGTGCATAGCACTACTCTTTAACACAGTAGGTTAAAGATGGAGCAGCTGTGTCTGTGTTAATGATTTGGGAGGCTGTAGAACAGAGAAGACAGAGTACACTTGAGAAGACATGCCTGAGAATTCGGCCTGCCAGCCAGGGAGAGTTTCTGTACAATCTGATGTTAAAGGTAAGAGGGAACTTCTTCTCATCCTGACGTTTCCTTGCACGTGGAGGGATCCCCGTTGTAGACAGACTTTGGTCTCTCCTCATCACCCACCACATCATTCATCTATTGTTGAATTTGAGAAACATAACTGAGGGTGTTCAGCTGAACTCTAACTTTGCTACTTGTGGGAGCCAGCCAGTCCATGGAGGACGGGAGTTTCCCCAAAGCTCTGGCCTGGGCAACCCTCCCTCTGTGGAAAGCCCTGTCCTGTTCAGTGCTACATGGGCTAGATCAATGTGCCTGCCTCGATCTGGGGCTTATAATTAACAAGCCCACAAGCTAACAGAACTATACCCGTGACCTCCAACTTAGCTGCTGTCAGTGATGCACTTGGAACCCATCCTTACTTTTCAGTTCATTACTTCTTCAGAGCTAGGAAGACCAAAGGATTCCTACTCAGAGGGGACTTCCTTAGAGACCCCAACAGGTGACAACATTATAGAGCAAGGACTCTTGGCATGAACCCCATGGCACTGGCAGCCTCCAGGTGGGTCTTCGCCCCTCAAGAATAGTGCGAAGGAAGAGACTGGGGATGATCCTCCAGAGAAGCCCAGCAGACTAATTAGTGCAGGCCCCATGCCCTTTGGGGGAGCTGCCTCTACCTTGCCTCTGGGACCCACCCCCGGAAACACTATCGGCCACAAGAACCCAAATTTTGCAGATGCCTTGTTTAGTTACAGACTGTTGCATCCATCAAGCTCCTACAGCCAAGAAGCCAAATAAATGATTGGCAGGCTCTATTCTGTGATTTTTATAGCAATGAGATAGTGTAAAAGCCAAGACAAATATTTTAATATTCTTTACCTTGTTAAACAGCCTAACAAGCCAGCTGATTACACGGTTTTCTTTTAAAAGGCAAAGATGTAAAGGATCATTTTTTTTTTTTCTGAGTTGAGATAATTTTGAATCCTAGTTCCTTCTATAAGGAACATCTATACCTTTTAGGGAGCAAGGGCTGATATTTGTTCTCTATTTGATACAGGTCTTGAAATTAAATGATTAAGTTTTAATTATATATATAGTCTTTGAGGGACTTTTCACAAAGTCTTAGATCATCTAGAGGCTGCAGGTACCTTCTGGTACCAGGAAATGTGTCTTTTTCACATCGGTTCATATGCTCATTTGTCAACACCATCTTCTTTTACCCAAAACTGTCAGATCACTCTCTGCCCTAAGGAAGATGTGGAATAAATGCACATCTTCAACCCTAAATACAGTTAAGTGATATGATGGGTAGAGAAAACAGAAATTCAAATTTTGTGTGACCATGGCTTTTGCCTTTTTCTTTTACAACTTTCATTTTAAACAATGTATTTCAGTAATTTGCGTTCTACTTATCCCACTTACATTTCCAAGCCCACTTTGGTTGCATATCTAAATAAACTCAGCAGTGGTTCAACTTTACACCAATTTGTCAGTTTTATATCCTTTTCTCCATTTCTATTCCTTGAGGCCGGAGAGGAGGAGGGTGAGGTGGGTGAAGGCAGGGTTTTGGAGACTGGGAAGATCACTGTAATTCCCAGAAGTGTGGTGCCAGGAATGAGGTGGCTGTGCATAAAGTAAGAGAGCTTTCATGAAGGTCAGTGCTAAGTAGGAGGGATGTGCTGTCCTAGTTCCCTCTTTCTTACATATAATGAGGCCCTAGAGAGAGAATTTTCTTCCATAGCAGGAGACTTAGGAGGGAGTTGCCACTACTCGCAGGGTTCAGAGCCATTTGCTGGCACTGTGGCACTTAAACTTCCTCCTTTCCTCTCTTTCCAAGTTTATCCATCTGTCAATGTCCAGTTCAAGCCTTGCCTCCTCCAGAAACACTCTGCAACCACACCGGCTAGAAGCAATCCCCCCTTCAGGAATAAAGTCCAACCTGCCAAGAAGGGTGTATCACTTAGCCCTATAGGTGACACCAACATATGATTTAGCTATTTGAAGGATTTTTCCAGACACATACAAGATAGCGTAGAAAAATTACAATTAAAAAAAAAAAGAACAGAGAGCAACAGGAGTTTAGACTATGGTACTTTCAGATAAAAATGAGACACTAGAAATAACTGAGAATCGTAGAGGGACATCATGATTCATCTAGCTCTGAAATAAATAAATTCTTCTTTAAAAAAAAGAAAAAAAGAAACATATCTAGCAAGCCCTCCATGCTGGTCCTACTTGAATCCTTGTAGAGACAAAGAAAGCATTTCCTCTCCCCAACTCAATTCTAGAACATCTCTGAAAGTTAATATCAATTCCATAGGTTGGCTTATAGTCTAGTTCCTTGTGTGATAATGGAAAGATATTATTAAGCTGACCTCTTCCATTCATTTTTTCATGCCATACCTCCCTACAATGTCAGAACAGAAGGCCAGTTCACTGATTCTATCAGTCATCTATCTATTTTGATCTGTCTAACCACTAGCACCTACTTAATACAAATGTTGAACCAGATGGATGAAGTTTCAACCAGCCAAGTGCTTCTAAGCACCTGTAGTCTACAGCCTTACAACCAGACCCTGAAGTTACTTGCACCTTCAATACTGTATCTGGAAATATCTACCAGGTATTGTCCCTGAAACTAGGGCCACCACAGAAAACAAAAGAAGCAAAGTTCCTGCCCTTTCAAAGAGTCTGTGTTCTAATAAGACAGACTAACAAGAAATCATAGCTATACATGTGTAATAACGTAGTGATAAATGCTAGAGAGGAAAATAAAGTAGTATCAATGGATGGACAGTGACTTGAGGATGTTATTTCAGGTGATAAAAGAGAAGCTGAGAGGGTGACATTTGGAGACAGACCAGACTAAGTGAAGAAATGAACTATATTAATATCTGAAAGGAGCAGCTTGCAGCGAGAAGGAGCACCTAGTGCCCAGGCTAAGGTAGGAAGCGTGTTAGATGAATAACACCAAAGTCTGTGCATCTGGAAAACAGCGAGCAAGAATGAGGCATAAGGGGAGAGATGACGTCAGGGGTAAGACAAGGTTTGATCAAAGATAGTAAGTGTGTTGAGTCCATTGCTGGTGTGACAGGAAGCCACTGAAGGGTTTTAAGAAAAGTCATAGTCTGCAGTCTCACAGTGCTCACACTGGCTGCTCCGTGGTGAACAGGACAGACTGTTCAGGAACCAGAGTGGAGGCTGGGAGCCCAGGGAGGAGTCTCTCTTGCCTGTTCCTGCTGCTTCCTTTGTATCATCTTTCAAGCTCACTTGCAATCTGTTCCAGGGCATACTGTTCTGGTCTCTCTGGAAACCCCATGGCTTGCCTCCAGGGAAACTTCTAGGGCCCAAAGAGCTCCCTACATTCCCCTCACCATGTTTTCCTTTCCTTTGTAACACAAGCAAATATGCCCACACCACTGTTTCCTGGACATCATACCCTTCCTGCAAATGCTCAGTCTACCCTTACCCACAGTCATATCCTGTTCAGATGGTGTAGGCAGACTAACCAACTAACCCCACACACTGATTCTCTCTAAGGTGGCTAGTCTAATCTTAATGCCTCTCCAAAGGGCATTTCTTCAGTCTTTATTCCAAAGGAATGAATCTCTAGCAATGTCATTTCAGAAACCACAATAGACCTTGTACAAATGCAAAGACTTTAACAGGAGGCTAAGCCCTTCATATAAGTATAAGGAAAAAAAAGTGATACCAACTACTTCAAATTTGAAATTTTCTCAAATTAGATGAAGAACATGGAATTCATCCAATGCCCGGGATGGCAAAGCTGTGAGAGGCTATTTAATGGAGCCAACCCATTTTAGAGACGAGAGAATCGAAGTGTCCAAATTGGAAGGCATCAGCAGAAAACCTACAGGACTGGTTTGTCCTCACCTCTGAAGATTGCAAAAATACTTTGGGAATGGATAAAATGCCACGGATAACTTTTGCCATCATTGTTATTTTGCTAATTTTGTTCCAGGGAGCCTATCTCCATCTTCTCCAACCTCTTCCTTTCTGTGGAAACTGCATTTGATGGCCCAAAACTCACTTGGCTTCTAGAGTCGGGTCCTTAGAGCATGAGTAGATATAATCCTGCAGATTTGTATTTTGACTCACCTCCTGCAGCCAACCCAGCCCCTGAAAGGAAAGGGGACATGGCTTGGGAAAACACAGATAGGTCTAAGCACTGGTCCCTCACACCAGTCACTGAGCAGATCATCCATACTGTGTCACCTGGGACATATAAGAAAACATACACTTGCTCAAAAGCATCAGAAAAAGAGGGAAAGGCTCTTGCCTTTCACTGGAGCTCAGGTTCCGTTTGGGTGCTGGGATTTCAGAGGACTGTGGTCACCTCAGAGAATTTTGTTCCTCCAAACAAAGAAGGAAGGATCTCCTGTTCTAGAGTCTGAGTGATGGTGACACCACTGAAGCAGCAGATTAAATATTTTTGTGATTCCATAAGCAGAAAACAAACTGCTCGATGAATGACAGGCGCTGCACAGATGCCACCTATTAAATAATTAAAATAAAGTAGAAATTAAAAATAAACAGTGGGGAATGATTTGAAACACACACAACCAAAGGAAGCAGAAAGAGTAACTTGGGAATGAAGAAGTGAGTAAAATTAGATTTGAGTTATTTCTAAATTCAATTGCATCTAGATTAACTGGCTGTCTTTCTCCCATTGTCAGCATGAAATAAACAATACTTGAAACTGAGAAATCCTAGAGGCAAGTGCAATACTAATGCAGCAGCCATGGTGCCTCTCTTGATGGACAAGGAAGGGCCCAGATTTTGCTGATCAGGACGAGATAGGCAAACATAGAGTAAGATACGATGAAAGGAAAAGGAAAACAGAATGCGTAATGGTCAGCAAATGCTGTGTAATGAATGATCACAGAATCTTAGCATCACAACAATAAACATTTACCTTTGTCACATCTGTGGGTCGGTTGTAAATTTGCCGATCTATCCCGGGCTTGTCTAGGTGGCTCTGCTTCAAGCTACAGATCAGGTTAGGATTGGTGCATCTCAACGGAAATTTGTGCTCTGGTCTATTCCAGCTGTTCTTATTCTGGGAGATAGGATAAAACAGAAATAGCTACCCAGAGGAAGCTTCTTTCATGGTAATGATGGCAGTCTCATGCAGATCGGTGGAAACACAAAACCTCTGAAGCCTCAAGCTGGAACTGGCACACTGCCACTTTTACATTCATCCCACTAGCCAGTGCAAGTGCCATGGTCCAGTGGGTGCTGCACCCACTCTACTCACTGGTATTGCAAAGTCACATGGGATAGGTTGTGATAAGGAATCCCAAGGCAGGAGATCAGGAAGAACTGCAAAGAGTAATTCATTCCATGGGTTTGATTTAGTAAACTTTTCAAAGCAATTTGTTTCTCAGGTCCTTCGAAATGATTTGGCAAACAATGGTCTACATGCCACGTTTAGCCTGTCACCCGTTTTTTACATTCTGCAAACTAAGCATGGTTTTTATATTTTAAATGATGGGGGGAGGGAACGGTCAAAAGAATAATGATTTGGGGAACATATTAAAATCATATGGCTTTCAAATATCAGTGCCTATAAATAAAGTTTTATGGAAACATAGCCACACTTGTTTATGGATTAGCTGTGCTGCTTTTATAGTACAATGACTGACTTGTCATTCATATCATGACTGACATGATACCATGTGGCCTGCAAGGTCTAAAATATTTACTAGCTGACCCTTTAAAAAAAAGAATGAGATCTTGCCATTAAACATAGATGGACCTACAGGGTATGATGTTAAGTGAAATAAGTCAGTCAGAGAAAGATAAATACCACATGATTTCACTCGTATGTGAAATAAAAAAAAAACAAATGAATAAACAAAAAAAGAGATGAAAAAACAGACTCCTAAATACAGAGAACAAATTGGTAGTTGCCAGAGGGGAGGGGATGGGGGGATGGGTGAAGTAGATAAAGGGGATTAAGAGTACACTTATTTTGATGAGCATTGAGTAATGTTTGTTAAATCATTATATTGTACACTTGAAACTAATATAACACTGTATGTTAAGTACACTTCAAAAAAAAAAAAAAGTCTGCTGATGACCCTGGTCTAGACCACTGCTGCCCAATAGGAAAATAATGTGAGCCACATATGTAACTTTACATTTTCTAGTATGAACATTGTGATACTGTGATTTAAAATAAGAAATATATATTTGGTCTTCATCATGTTTCTGGAATAGAGCTTTTATAACTCTTGGAATTTTCACTGGGTGTTGTATGGAAGTGTTAGCACTATATTATATACCTGAAGCTAATATTATATTGTATGTTAACTAACTGGAATATAAATAAAAACTTTAAAAGAATAATAAACTAAAACTCTTGGAATAGGAAGTAATAAGAGCAATGAAGGTGTCTTGATATTCATAACAAACCCCTTTCAATCACGCTTGAGTTTATGTTAATGAGGAGACTTTTGAAATGCACCTAAAGATGGAGGCTGGTTACCAGGGGAACTAACCCCGTGTGATTGGAGAGTTGGAATTTTCAATCTCATTCCCCTGACCTCCATGGGTTTGACTGAATCAACAGGCCAAGGGCCAATGATCTGATCAACCTGCCTATGTAATGAAGCCTCCATTAAAACCCAAAGGATGGGTTCAGAGAATTTCTAGGTTGGTGAACACATGGAGATTTGGGAAGAGTGGTGTTCTCGGAGGCCAGGGAAGCTCCATGCTCCTTCCCATAGACCTCGCCTTATGTGTCTTTTCCATTTGGCTGTTCCTGACTTATAGCCTTTTGTAATAAATTGTCAATCTAGTAAGGAAAATGTTTCTCTGAGTTCTGTGAGCCACTCTGGAAAATAAACAAAACCCAAGAAGGGAGTGGTGGGAACCTCCGATCTACAGCCAGTCAGGCAGAAGCACAGGTTACAAGCTGGATTTCTGTTGGCATCTGAAGTGGAGGCAGTCTGGTGGGACTGAACCTTGACCTGTGTGGGCTCTGACGCTATCTCTAGGGACACAGTGTCAGAATTGAGTTAAATATGTGGAACACCCAGCTGGTGTCAGAGAATTGTTTGGTGGTGTGGAAAAAACCACACACACTGATGCTGATGGGGAGTTGCACACATTAAAAAAGTCAAGAAACAGGTTAAATTAATTGAAATAATTTATCTAATCAAACATATCCAAAATAGCACATTAGAAAAAAAAATAATGAGATATTTTACATTCTTTTTCCACACCGAGTCTATAAAATCTGATGTGTATTTTATTCTTCAAGCACATCTCATTTCAGACTAATCACATTTCAAGTGATCAATAGCCATCTGATGATGGAAACTGTACAAGGAAGCAAATATGGAGACCACTTTCATCTCTCCTTTGAGAAGCCAAATCCTGTTTTTTTCCCCAATTCTCTTCTTAAATCAACATTTTCCAAATAATCTCTTAGCTTGAATGACTCTAGAATCTATAGCCAACATCATGCTATTTTGTGGCTTTAGAAGACCCCTACCTATAGCAGGTGCTTGCAGTTGGTTTTTTTTTGGATAAGTAAATACATGAATGAATGAGGCACTAGTTCATACCCTTATTTCTAGACTCATTCTTTGGTTTCTCCTTGTATTTGATCTCTGTCCCTCTAATTACACAGTTTGCTCCTTAAGTATGAAGACCAGGTATTAATCCAATCCTCCTTCAGATAACAACTATAAACTGAAAAAATATTTTCCAAACAGATGTATGAAGGTATCAAGAACAAGAAGAAACTTAAAGGAAAACTATGGTTGGGAGAAAGGAATGGTACTAGGTTAACTCCGTCCACTTTTATATTTTTTCACCTGAAGGCAGACTTCAGTCAAAAGCAAGTGGGGCAGCTAAAACTTGGTCAGAGTCCCACAATCTTACGGACTTGAAGAAGCAGAGGGCAGAGTTCAGGGTGCCCATAGCCACTGGAAAAGAGGGGGAAGTAACCCTAAAGGAAATGAACTGAGGAGGGGGAACCCTACGTACGGTCTATAAATTCTGCCCAAATCTCTGGCTGTCTCCTAAACAGCACAAGTGTGGGACAGACATGAAGAAGGCCAGCTGAGATTGGAAGAAAGGACAGGCATTCTGCGGCCTACACAAGTGGAGACAGAGTTTAGACTTTTAGTCCAGTGAAATTAAACTTCCTACTTAAAAAAAATCTGAGGAAATCAATGGAATAATCCAGAGTGTCTACAATGTATCATTTAAAAAATCCTGGATATAATCCAAAAAGACTAGACACTTCACTCCTCTATAACTTCCTAGAGAATTCCTTCAAGATCAGATAAAACATTGGTTTTATTAAATGATTCCTGCCCTCATACTTAATCACTCCCTCCTTTGCCCAATCCATGAACCCAGGGCATTCCTCCCTGTCATGGTACATATCACAATTTGGAATAATTTATTTCTTCATTAATTCTCTCCCTCATTACACTATGAGCTGTATGAAGGCACAGTCCTGACCAAGTGCCTTTTGGTATCCCCAATGCCGAGCCCCATAGTAAGTGTCCAATATATGTGTACCTTGCATGAAGGGAGAGAGGGAAGAAAAGAGATATTTTCTGAAAATTAAAGGTCTAAACAATTTTGTAAAACCTTTTGATTCCGATGTAAGCTTTCTAGGTAACATGAAGAGCTCTTCACGTTTCTGCAACATTTATAATTTACACAGCACTGAACATAATTTTACTTAACCCTTTTGACAGCTCACCCCAATATTACAGATGAGAAATCTAATGATCGAAAATGTTGACTTATCCAAGGTCTCTGGCATATGACTAAAAATGAACTGAAATTTGACCCGAACCTAGGTATTTGGATTTAAGGTTTGTTTTTGTTTCTTTATTTTTACAACATGTAGCATTATCTGGTGATAGATTTAGCTCACCGCCTCCTAACGTGGGCAGGGCCTCCGTGCTTCACTTCCACGGAGGCCAGCCATCATCAGCACTGAACACTCCAGCATGGCCTACTAGGTGTGCAGGGTGTGGAAGCTTCAAGAGGCCCAGAAACCCCCGGATCTTGGCCTAAATGCAGGATCGCAGTCTAAGACCTGACTCCTTCATTTCACGGGGCCAGTACTGTCCTCAGGCCTAACTGTGCAGAGGTGACTGTTAATTTCCCTCTGATTCTTCCCGCCCCTCACCTGATGTGCTTGCAGAAAGAGGCTTCATGGAGGATGGAATATGAGATAAGTCTTCATGGCTGGCTAAGTGGATATGCCAAGGGGAATGTGCAAAACGTTCGATGCAGAAGATTTTGTGAAACAAAAACAGTGAAGGTAGGAAAGTCCATAGTTTACTCCAGAGTTTAAAGAAGCCCCCACTACCACCACCACCACCTCCTTTGAGGCCTCATTCCTTCCAACCATGTCTTCCATTCACCTTGGATGTGAACCTGAACATGGCTTTACATCAGACAAATAGCTTTGGGGGACAAGGGCAATGTCTCCAGCTGCTGATGCGAAGTCAGAGGAAGCCCCTGAGTCCACCCCTAGCAAGGCACTGCCTGCTGCACCAGTACGTGTGTCTGCTCCACGGGGCTCTATCCCAAAAGGGAGCCCCCCAACTTCACGGAGCATCTTGAAATGGCCAGCTGTTTTTGAAAAATGCCTTTCTGGGCACTGGAAGCTGCTTGCATTAGAATCACTATAGACAATTTAAAAAACAATTTTTTTCCTCCAGTGGTAATTCTGATTCCCTAGGTATAGAATAGGCCTTTACAAGAAGACAGAGCTCCCAGGCTCTATACCAGGTTCAAGCTCAATAGCAATTACCTAGGGAGGGGTGCGGGAACTGGTCCTTTTAAAAAATCATCCCAAGCGGTTCTACAGCGAGGCTGGTTGGGAATCCCAAAACTGGAGTATTCTATCTGCCAGCCGAAACCTCCATCTGGCCCCTCTGCCTGTCTCCCCCAGCTCTGCCCCCACCAACAGCCACTGAAGTTTGCAGGGTTTCCTCCCCAACACACCTGCTCAATGTTTGAAAAATAAAAGCCTTCATCTTCCCTAAGTCTTTTCTTTTTAAGACTAAAAGGAACATCACAGCAAGAAAAAGAATGATTTGCCCGCTAGGAGCCTCCAGAAATTAGTCTCAAAATAGTATTTGCTGCAGGGATTTTTTTTATTATTATTCAGAAACAAAGTGTTGAAAGTGTAGGGAAAACTCAAACTGATTTGTTTCACCTATGTATCAATGCATTCAAAATGCTGAGGAATTTTTTTTTTCTCTCAGAGTCAGTTTTGTTTTGGCAGGTGACCCTGTGGCAAACAAAAGAAGGAAGTGGTTCAGGCAGATCCCTGAATTGTCCCCAAGCGAGGCGTCATGTGAGGGGTTTGGGCTCCTGGCTTTTCTGAGCAGGGAAGTGAAGGGGCGCATCCTTCAGAGGTGGCCTTCAGGGCAGAGCCACGGCAGGGCAAGGGGACATGTCCACCTTCATCAGGGCTGGGCTCTGGATATGGGAGAAGGGATCATCTGTAGGTTCATGTCCTGGGAAGCTAACTGAACTGGAAAACTGAGAAGGATAGCCAGAGGCTGCCATGTACAAGCCTCACCCCTCCATCGGAGCCCCAGCATGTGAGAATTAAGCAAGGTAGGGAAGGAAGACTCAAAAGGCACGGCTAGCTGGAGGCAACAGAACAACATCAAATGCAGGAGCTTATATCTCAGACTCGATTTATCTTTCCACCCGTCAAGTGTTGGTCCATTTGGTCCCAACAGGGTAACAGGGACGGCGGGTTCCTGACCACATGTCTTTACAACAAGCTTGCGCTGACCACATGTCTTTACAGAGAGCCTGATGTTTAGCAGGGACTTAATACTAGATGCTGGAAAAATAAAGAAGGGTGTTAAGATAAAGCATCAGACATAACTAATGTGCATTTACCTTTGGTGGAGACAGTCAATCCCAAACTCCTGGGGTCTCAAAATTGTGTTACTGCCTAAGAGAGGAGGGGAACGGGATAGGTCAAGAATTCCTGCCCTGGGGGCACCTAGGTGGCTCAGTCGGTTGGGGGTACAACTTCGGCTCAGGTCGTGATATTGTGGTTTGTGGGTTTAAGCCCCATGTCAGGTTCTGTGCTGACAGCTCAGAGCCTAGAGCCTGGAGCCTGCTTCGGATTCTGTGTCTCCCCCTCCCGTGCTCATGCTCTCTCTGTCTTTCAATAATAAATAAACGTGAAAAAAAATTTTAAGAATTCCTGCCATGAATATGGATACTTTCCACCTAATATTTTCACAGTTCTCAAAATTCTTTTTCATGCTTTCTTCCAACTTAGTCTCAGAAAATATAACAGACAAGTTAACCAGTTAGTGTCAGAAAATTCTAATAGACAAGATAACCACTATTACAGTAGCCCCCCCTTATCTCTGGGAGACATGTTTCAAGAACCCCAGTGGATGCCTGAAATCACGGATAGTACTGAACCCTATATATACTATATTTTTCATATATATATATACATATCATAAAGTTTAGTTTATTAATTAGTCATAGCAAGAGATTAACAATAATAAAATCTAAAAATTATAATAATATATTTTAATAAAAAGTTATGTGAATGTGGCCTCCCTATCTTTCAAAATATCTTGTACTGTACTCACCCTTTCTTTTTGTGATGATGTGAGATGACAGAATGCCTACGTAATGAGACGAAATGGGGGGAAATGATATAAGCCCTGTAAGGTAGCATTAGGCTACGGTTGACTTTATGATGACATGTCAGAAGGAGGATCATCTGTTTCCAGACTGCAGTGGACTGTGGGTAACTGAAACTGTGTGGAAAGCAAACTTGCAGATAAGGGGCCACTGCTGCATTCCATTCTACAGATAAGTTGAGGTCCCAAATTTATCACACTATCAAGAGTGGCAGAGGTAGAAAGTAACAGAGCTGGGACTCAGGTTCTAGCTCCCTACCTCTCAGCCCATGCTTTTTCCAAAAGATGATCTTCTTCACACAGGCTACAGGGACAACAAACCAGGGTACCTCGGGACCTAGGAGCCTCATGCCCTCCACACTCTAGAGTGCCCATTCTAGAAGGATTACCTTTCCTGTGGTTAGCATGGCTTTGTTTCTGAGAACTGCCTGGGCTCATAGCCTAGATGGAAGAGCAAAATCCTAAGGAGAGGGAAGCTGGCACTACTCTTGCCATTGGCAAATCTCATCCAAGGCATCTTTCTTTGTAGGCTCAACAAGAGGACTTACACATTAAGAGGGGCTCCCTCTCTGCAGTCAGGGGCTTGAAGGACTGTACTGCATACAAAGATGGGGAGAAGAGACAAAGGCCCTTCAATCCCAGGAATATTTAACAAGCAAGACTGGATGGGCAGGAAGGAGTCCCAGCTTAGGAAACCAGATAAAGGAGGCATCAGAAATGAAAACAATCAAGTAAGGGGTTCAGCCCCATCCCACCTCCCCCCCAACTCAGGGGAAAACAGAGATGGGCATGCTTTAAAGGCTCTCTAGCTGTATGCCTTCCCCATGGCTGTTAATGTTGAGCTGATACCTGCAATTACTAAGTACAAATCTCAGGGTTAAACCAAGCATGGGGGTGAGGGAGGAGGAAGGGTGTTGTGGCACAGGACCTCAAAGGGGGACACAGGGAGGGCTGGAGAACAGATGGAGGCAGCCAAAGAGATCCCGAATCACAAACCCCTTACTAGCCAATATGGTGACCTTGTATAAATTATAAAGGAAGAAATGGACCTTGCTTTCTCAAGACACTTTATGGCCATCTGCTGGAAAATTGTCATAATGGTGATATAAACTCGGGATGACTAAGAATGTGAAAGGTGCTTCCTGCATCGTTCCGGCACAGTACACAGCCGCGTGGGCCCCCTATCTCCATGCCAGTCAGGGACAGCTGTGTCCATCAGGGGTCACCTGCAACCTGGGGAAGCTCAGCCTCCCCCTTTAGGGTGTCCTCCAGTCCTCACTCAGACAAGGATATCTTGCCCCACAACAAAAGAGAACAATAAGCCAGAGAATCCTGAGGTCCTTGTCTTTCTGCTTGTATTTGTTCTGGCCAACCGCTTCTTCTCTCCAGCCTGGTCTGCTGAATCAGACACTCGCCTCTAGGTTCACCCTGACGTTCCAGCCTCCAACGCGAAGGCAGAGCAAGAGATGTTCAGGGGACGGGACACGTCATCTGGATATGATTCCCTAGGGCATACACCATTCATTCTCTTCTACAAGCATATCTTTCCCTTCTAGAAGAATGGAAAAGACTCTCTGGGGACCTGGGGCTGAAGAAAGTGCAGAAAGAAGAGACCAGAGATGCTATAAGAACTCAAAGCAAGAAACCAAGATGTGGCATTGCTGGGGGCAACTGGGGCTCATCTGGTCCAGCTCCCTGATTTAAAAAATGGTGCACTAAGGCATGTGGAGGGGCAAAGCCAGGCCCCAGGCACCATTTTCTGCTGGTGAGGGGGATGCCACTTGTGTCTTAACTCCCTGACCGAGCTCATCCCTGAAAACTACTTTTGGGGCTTCAAGCTACACCAAGCAGCTGAGGTCCAGGAGAGACATAAGCTGTGCTTGAAGGCTCACAGGAGCCATAAACGGGACCCAAACAGTATGCCTCGGGCATCCAGCCCACCGGCACCTGCCAACAGACACATGTGTTGTCCCACAAACGCATACAAAAGGGAAAGAAACACGCCACCTGGACACCAACAGCACACAGGCAGATGCATACAACACATGTTCGCACAGGCGAGCTAAAATAACACAGGCTACATTCACCAAACTTCTTTAATGTGTCAGCCTCTGTACTGGGTAATTTCTAGTCATTGTCTCATTATCCTCCCAATGATCCCACTGCTTGGCCCCACTTCACAGATAGGAAAATGAAGCCCGAAGAGACGACGTAACTCACCAAAAATCACACACATGCTAATTGTCAGAGTGAGGTCTCAAATGGCATGTCCCAAAGCCCATGTTCTCTCAATTAGACCATGGTTTCATATGTAAATATATATGTACACACATGACATATATATTATAACATATGTATCTTATAATAATGATAATATGGTGATATATAATGATAATGATGAGGGTGGTAATAATAACAGCTAATTTTCTAAGGTACTATTCCAAGTCCCTTCAATGAATTAATTAATAGAACATTTAATCTTCACAGAACACTCTTAATTAAGCAGCATTTTATAGAGGAGAAAACTACAGCCCAGAGAGGCTGAGTAAGTTTCCCAAGTTCCCCCAGCTGGTAACTGGGAGAGCGCAGATGTGAACTCATTCATAGGGCCTCATGTGCATGAGGAAGAGCAGCTATGGCCAGCCCCCCACCCAGGGCTCTGGATTCAGGCCTGAGGGTGACCCCCTCCTTCCCTCTGGGTGGGCTCTCCTGGAAGGAATCACTCCTGGAAGCCCTCTGTCCCTGGCACCAGCTCACCATCGCTGAATCTGCAGCTCCAGCTGGCCAGCTCAGAAGGAGAGCTCGCTAGGGCTCTCCTGGGAAGGGAGCAGCAAGGGCAGGCAGCAAAGCCCCCCCGGGGGGTCCCACATCCCCAGGGAAGGGGTCAGACTGCTTGTTCAACAGCTAAGGGCTTCGGCAGTCCAGAGCACAAAGCCACGAGGCCATTTTCCAGGCAGCTGAGGGCTGCCCCCGTGCTGCACCCAGTGCCTTGCCCGCATCCCCTCCCCCCTGTCCCTGCACCTGCCCCCCCAGGCTGTTTGTCCCTGTGTGCTCCCTTCCTCCCTGACAGCCCTTCTCCCAGCCCCTGTATTTCAGCAGATCAATCCATTTTGCATGAGCACAAGAGTGAGGAAGAGATCAACTTACAGAGACTGAATGCACAGCCCGATAAGAGAAGCAAGAACCACCATCTGCGGCACAAGGGGGTGTGGAGGGATAATAGCGCGGACCTGTGTTCTGTTCGGCCGCACAATGGGCCGCATTGAGCAGGCGGCCTCCTGGTCTCTAATCCAGCGGGCAGGGCACATGTGCAGTCTATTAGCATTTATTTTCCCTTTCTGCATTGTACTGATAACCCAGTTTCTGACCCAACCTCTCGCTTTTCTTTTCACTCCACATTATAATTCTGCTTTCTTAAAATCCTATTCAGCTATATTAAAAAAAAAAAAAAACTCTAACTCTCTCTACCTTTTCAAAGCACATCAGTAATTTTTTTTTTTCCAGCCAAGCCAAGGTGACTCCTACAAAGGATTTACCATTCTGGATCGTAATGATGGTTCAAGCGCTAAGGGACAGGTAGCATTCTTCAGGCAGTATTTATAAATTCACTAAGAGAAATCAACATAAAGGATGAACCTGGGCAGCAAAACACAGCTGTCACAGAAACCGGATACCCAGGACAGGCGAAAGGTTCCCAGCCAGCCCTGCCTTCCAAGGAGCCTGAAACTGAACACATCCCAGGCAGACGTGGGCTGCGCTGTCCTGTGAGTGCCCAGTGGTCATCACTGTCCTTCACCCTTTCTTCGTTTTCAACAGAATTTTCCCAAAGCAAAGCAAAGACTTTAATCAATGGTTAATGATTCTGAAAGCAGACATTTCGTGAAACCCTCTTAAGCTCTTCTGAGAAAAACAGCAAATTGGTTGTAATCATAGAACGTGGCCTCCTCTGCAGACAGTGCCTTTTGTTCATCACTGGAGTCTCCCAGACAGGAGTTAAGCATATTGATCACTGGAATGTTCTAAAACAACAACTGGATAAATAAGGAGATGGCTGGGCTGGGACACAGTGAGGGATGTAAAAGGTTGCCGTCTGAGCCCGAGTTTTATGCCATGCATATGCGAGTTGTGTTGTCTATTTGTATTCCTTCTGTGACTTAAAAATAACCCACCAACATAACAAAATGAATAGGCATTTCTAACCCAGGGGAAATCTCCTGGACTCCACAGCTGTGCTGTATGGTGGTGGAAACATTAAGAGAAATTCTGATTCACAACTTCATCTTAGGGAGTAATTTCTCACAGAAGTCTGACCTCTTGCCACCCTTGAGAAATACAAAAATCTCCAGGAAATTGGCCGCATATACGAGAGAACAAGAACATGGGATGAGTGACACCTTGATTCTGACCCAGGCTGGCTATTTCTTTTCCTGCAAGGGCCCCAGCTTCCTAAGCACAAAGGTATTAAGAAGATGAAGAACTGGACTTCAAAGACCTTCCTGTCTAACACCAGTTTCCTTTGGTCAAGGGAAGTGGAGGAGAAAATGTTCTGGTTGTGGTTGACTAGGAAGAGCTTGACATTCAGACCATAACTTCTTCCAGTCAGTACAGCTCTGGGCAGATGACCCTAAAGGCCAAATCATCAGGACTTTCAAGTTAAGTCATTTCCTCAGGCGTGAAGGCTGTGGTTGCCGGTAGCATGTACCCTCTCTCCACCATGCATTTGTGAACACATCTGGGAAGTAACCAGAGAACAAGGAAGATACTGGGTTGTGGTATGACATGACCAAGCCCAAACAGGGACCAGGCCCAGACGGGCACCAGGCACTGGCCCTCAAATCTCCACAGGCCTATTTAGACCTGGGGACTGATCCTAGGCTAGTGATAAAGATGCAGGGGAAGCATCCCCGCTACACTCCTGCTCATAAGGACCGTCTGTAGAAATCCAACCCAGCCTAGGTCTCAAACTCGGAGGCCTACGGAGGCCAGGCAGGTAATGCGGATGAGTGAAATGGGCTGAGAAAGAGCCTTCTGTGGCCAACCAGACAGCGGGGTCCTGGCTGGAGGGCAGCCGCTGCTCAGTGCTCGTACCACTGTGTCGCTAGACAGGAAAACAAGTCCTGTGTCGCCAGACAACCCAGGCTTTTAAGGGACTCAGAACATCTATTTTGTTTTATGTTGTCAAGTAATTCAAAAATTTTTAAACATTGTGCAGGCCAGAACTGGACGTCAGACTCTTGGCCGACAATCTTGTTCCAAAGAACATTGAACCCATGATCTTTATCATTACCAGGTACCTCCCCAGGATCTGTTTGGGCCAAGAACTTGTTTCTCCTGTGAAATTAGGTAAATGATTCTGCCTCTCTGGAGTTTGGTGCCCTCTGGGTAGAAAATATTTAATTCCCAATTATAATTCCAGATGTTTTTTTTTTCCACAGGACTTATTCAGGTATTCAGAGTGTCCTAAGCACCAGGGGTACAAAGCTGGTAGTCGAGGGACTTACTCCTATGCAGCTCACAGGCTAGTTGGGAGGGTAGGAAGAGAGGCATAAAATGTATATCCCTACATGCATATATGCGTACATATGCGTACATAAGCACGCACGTATACACACATGCACATGCCTATCACATACATGTACATATGTACTGACATTATAGATGGATTGGAGTATGTGTTGTAAGAAAAGGCAATAGGATTTGCAAATGTTTTGGATATGGAGAATAAAAGAAAAAAATAACATTGAAGATGATACTTAGACCTGTGACTTTAAAGTGAGTGGATGAGGAGGATTGAGGCACAAGGAGTTTTAGGGAAGAATCAAGAGTTCTATATTGAACTTGCTTGTGTATTAGATGCCCGGTGGCAACATCATGCACAGCTCTGCAGACTATTCTCATGAAAACAGAACCATGCTGGATGGCTTCCTCGGCGCTACCTAAAACGTCAGTGGAAGTAGATCAAAGACCTACAAGGCAACTTGTAATAACATTGACAGTCACCATATCTAGTGTCAAACGGACCCAGGTCTGGGTTCATGCTCTATATCACCAGCATCTCGATCATGTTGTCCCGACAGCTCTAGGACAATTATTTCTATGATTTTATGATGCGGTTGTTGGAAATATGCCTCTTTAAGCTCTTATAGGTCTGTTTAGACATATTCCTAAAGAAAGTGTTCTTATCTTTCGCTAGAAATCAGCCTTGGAATTATTCCTCGCTTCATCATCTCAGGCCAAACCCAAGTCACAGAGGGTGACCTTGACACCATGAGCTATGGAACAGGAAAGTGGAATGAAGCAGCCTCTCCCGCCTCTAGATGCACACCTCCTGTGTACGTTGAGGGGCATGATCGCCTGTGAGCATGAAGAGCTGCACACTGATCTTCATTAATTAAAATGATTATTACTACACTATGAAAAGTGCCTCATTAGCTCTGGCACTGTAACCATGCCTATGGTGCTCCTGCCTAACGGAGCCCAGGGATTTACGGTAACTGCACTGCTCCTTGCAAGAGCTGTGATTTTTGACAAAGCACACACTCACCACCTCCTCCTGATTTCCTGACCCCTTCTCCCCTCCAAGGTAACTTGTCAGTGTCTAGTGATGCCTCAGTACATCTCCCAAAGGACATTGTGAGATGTCAAGTTACCACGATCAGGAGTAGAAAGTCCTAAACCCAAACAAAGGCAAATTGAGCCTCCAGAAGTGAAACCCCAGACAGAGTAGAAGGCATTCTTATGTGAAATGGGTGGTGAATGTTGGAGATCATTCAGACTTCCTGAAACTCATCTCCCTCCCCTGACTGTAGGTCTAGTTCTAACAGAAAAGTACAGGGGATGTCCTGGTCTCCATCGTGCTGCAGACCTAGTTTGAACCATTACTTAAAGGCAGAGAGAAAATATTTGCTTTATTAACCCCCCCCAACCCAAATCAGCCCTATTCAGAGTAATATTGCCTCCTGGTATTGCTTTCAAAGTACTAGGAGCAATGACCTGAAAAAAGTGAAAAGCTTTATTTGAGAGTGTTGGTGTCTGCATCTATACGGATGGATCTTTGGACATAAGAAGAACAAAACAGCTATTGGTTGGAGTTTAATAATATTTCACTATCCAGATATGAAACCTGCTATTTCCCACAGTGAAGACTTCTAGAAAGCCACACTATAAAATGTGGATGCTAGGTTTAGAATGTAGAAAATCAGAGGAGGGTCAACCCCATGCTAACAGTAGAAGAGGTCAGATAGACTGTAAAATCATAGTGTTTAAATTCATCAGAGAGCTGAGAATGTCAATTAACCAAAATGAATTAAATTCCAGAAAGCAGCGAGCCTTTCCTTGGAGAGTAGAGATCCACAGTTGCTCTCATCCTTGGCAGAGTGGTAGAAGAAGGAATTCAAAATAGACAAAGGTAAGGAGAAACCAGCCAAACATTTCATAAATCTCTCATGGCCATGTGTGAGCTAATGAGATAGGAAGCCCATGGCATCCCTTCCACAAAATAACTGCACTCATTCCCTGTTTCTTTCTCATAGGCCTTCACCAAGTGGACGGGAATAGTATATTTAAGACTAGGGGCAGAGCAGAGACCTGAAAAAGATCTCCCCTCCCAAAGCATATGGGACGTTCCTAAAGTGCAAGACAGGGACCCATGGCAGGGTGAAGGCAGAGCAAGAGAGCTGAGAACATCTCTCTGAGATATCCTGGACTTCCATCCAGTGCTCAGGTGTGGGCCACCGATGGCCGGGACTGGGGCAGGCAGGGGAGCAAAGAGAAATCACTACAAAGGCTCTCAAGTTCTTCAAGTTAACTCACTGGACTAGACCTCTGAAAGCTGAGAGCAAGGGAGCAGGATGGAATGACCCTCCCCCACGGAACAGAAAATCAGCTGCAGGATAGGAGAAAATAGGGAGTGCTCAAATGACGGGAAAAGGTGGACTATAAAATGGACAGCATCTCCCATTGTTCAGACAGCTGTCAAGTTTAAAGAGATCTCTTGAATCTCACCTCTGTTCCCAGCCCTGCTGAAGGGAGAGTCTTGATCACACCCTCAACACACCTAATGCCAGAAGTGAAGTACATCTAACCAAAGCTTCAATAAGGCTGGCCCCCACTCAACTATATAGCAGATTTTCTCCTCATTCCACTCTACCAGCCAGACAGAAGAAGGGGCTTTTCCTTTTCTACATGTACAGTTTACTTACTTTTGCCTCTTCTGTCCTTTTATACATACATTCTGGTACAGAGTTGAAAAACTAGGAAATATACAAAGAAGCAAGAAAATGTGGTCCATGGTCTAAAGAAGAAAAGAGCAAAGGAATCCAACTGAAAGAAGGTCCAGATGTTGGAGTTATTAAACAGGGAATCTGCAAGAAAGAAAATCTATGCTAACTATGTTAAAGGAGCTAAAAGAAATCATCAACAATATGTGTCAAAAGATGAGGAATTTGATCAGAGAAATGAAAGAGGAAAGAGGACCACACAAGTACACAGAATCGTCTCACCTCATCAAATCAAGTCCTTAACATCTATGCATTTTATCTTCTGTGAATTAAATATCAGCAAGATATGAATGGAGGAAACTATGGATAGATCTTATCCAACACAGTGACTGGCATCTGTAGATGGCACATACTTTACTACAAGATGGGAATAAAAACAGTTTCAAAGTAGATATAGATATATAGAGATAAAGATAGATACAGATATAGACAGATATAGATAGATATCAATATAGAGATATATAGAAACATATAAAGAGATCTAGAGAGACAGAGATAGAGACAGAGACAAAGATAGAGAGAAAGATAGAGATAGATAGATTCATTGCCTTTATAGAGCTTACATTCCTTAAACGAGTGAGTTAGCACCTTTCTGTTCAGGAGAAAATTCGGAGCATTGTTTTCTCATATAAAATTTTAAAAAACAAAATTTAAAACTCCTATGAGGGTGTGAGTTGATGTGAGCAACACAGGGGAGAATATAGGGCGTAGCTTATATGTCTGCAATGGTTCACCTGGCCCTG
Organism: Cryptoprocta ferox; assembly: GCA_028646485.1. Taxonomy (NCBI): domain Eukaryota; kingdom Metazoa; phylum Chordata; class Mammalia; order Carnivora; family Eupleridae; genus Cryptoprocta; species Cryptoprocta ferox. Next base: position 115,206,372 of record CM053576.1, on the reverse strand, counting down.
CGTATCCCCCAGACCTCAGCTATGGAGCGCATGCAGAGCCTTGGCCACCATTTCCCCTGTGCCCTAAACACTTGGTGGAGATGGATGCATTGGTAAGTCTTCCTGTTCATTTCCCCGGGGAAGGAAGCTCCAAAGTTCTGACAGTCAGGTCGGCCCCAACCAGGTGCACAGAGGCTCTGATCTCCCCTGCAGCTGCCAGGAGGGGCTGAATAACACAGTCCAGAAATTCCAGGGACTCAAGGCCCCATGGAGGAGTGAATTTTGCCCAGAGACAGGAGTTAGGGAAAGCCAATAGATAAGTTTCTTTCCCTTCCTCCTCCCCCTTCCCCCTCACCTCTCCCTGGACTAGTCTGAGATGCAACATTCCATCTAGCCCCTTTGGAGAAACTTCTTGTGACAGAGACACAGGCTGTGTTTCCATGAAGCTGGAGAAAACTGGAAACCCCACAAAGGCCCCACCATCATGTGCTCTCCTTCCCTCCCTTCCTTCCCTCCCCCTTTCCCCTCACTCTTACTACTCGGTTAACCCTGCCCCTTCTCAAAAAACCACTAATACAGGAGTTTGGCCTCGGGCTCTGTGTCCTAGGTACCCAGGCTCAAACGAACACTAAACTGTCTCTGAAAAATAATACTAGTAGTTTTTAATAATTGTTGAGTTGTTATCATGTGTATTTTTCTTTCTTTTTAAGGTTTATTTATTTTTGAGAAAGAAAGAAAGAGAGGGGGAGAGAGAGAGAGAGAGAGAGAGAGAATCCAAAGCAAGCTCCAGGCTCTGAGCTGTCAGCACAGAGCCCAGTGCAGGGCTCGAACCCATGAATCACAAGATCATGACCTGAGCCGAAGTCAGACGCTTAACTAAATGAGTCACCCATGTGTGGGTGTGGCCCCCATGTGTATTTTTCTAAGGGCTTCCCCTAAGTTAACCCTCTCCCATCCTCACAATAGTCCTAAGCAGTAAACAGTAATTATCCCTACTTTACAGATGAGAAAAAAGAGGCATAGGAAGGTTAGTAACTTAGAAGCCTACAGAGTAAATGGCAGAATGACTACGCTAATCCAAGCCTGGTTCACAAGCCTACTGCTTTGGGTTTTTTTTTTTTTTCTTGAGAGAGAGAGAGAGAGAGAGAGAGAGAGAGTGAGTGCTGTGGGGGTAGGGGGGTGGGGGGGGAGAGAGAGAGAATGTTAAGCAGGCTCCACATTAAGCATGGAGCCCGATGCGGGGTTCAATCCCAAGACCCTGGGATCATGATCTGAGCCGAAATCAAGAGTCAGACACTCAACCAACTGAGCCACCCAGGAGCCCCCACGAACCCACTTTTCTCAATCACCATGTTTTATTTCCTACTTAGTATTAAGTAGAACACTGAACACACTTGGCATGATGCCTACAGCATGTGTGAGCCCATTAAAGAATCGAAACGTCCAAAAGGAAGCTAGAAATACAAACTTGAAGCTCAAACTGGACCTGCGTCCTGCAGCCATGGGCCTGGAAGTATTTCACCTTATTTCCTGAGAGCAGCTTCACTTGACCCTGTGCAGAGCGAGTGTGTGCACAGCACACACACTCTCACGTGTGTGAGAGCCCAGGGAAGCCCAGCCACCATGCTGGATGTGGGAACACAGGACAGTTCTCTTCTCTCTCTATCCTTCCCCATCCCCGCAGTCCTTGCAAAAGCACTAAGAGACTTGTCACACGATAATGAAAAACTGAAATGTGACGGATTCAATTACAATTTATATTTTCACTTAACAATCAATTACCTTCCCCTTATTGGAGGAACATCATTAAGCTATGATACCGGCTCTGGAAAGATACTGTCTCGGGGAGGGGAGCAGCTGGGAGAGCTCAACAGGGATGTTCGTGTCCCAGGAACCTGGGCAGCAAGAGAGGGAGAGGGAGGGCGTTGAGCAGGAAGAGTGGGTGAGGAAGGGCTGGCTTCCTGGGACTGCACAGGGGAGAGCAGGGCGATACTTTCTGCCTGTCAATGCCAAGGGAGGGGAACAAGGGGATCCCCTCCTTCCTCCTGCCCCTGTGCATGTATCTGTGGGAGCTTCCTCACATTCTAACACGAAAAAGAAAAGTGAAGGTCCCCTAGGAACATCTGATCTCCAAAGTTGCCCATCTGTGAAGGAGGGATGAAGGATGTTGAAAGCAGCACCAAGCAAAACAGACCTGCTGGGGACGGGGCAGCAGTGCACGGGGCAGAGGCAACTTCCCAGGCACAGCCTCTGCGGAGGTCCTTCAAGAGGTCTGGGGTGACCTGTGTGCAGCTGCTCCCCAGGCGGGCTCTGTAGAATTCAAGAGGCTCTGGGGCTGGGCATCTTGGAAGCAGCAGTGATGAGCCCTGCAGACTGAAGCGGCCTCCAAACAGCAGCTGCACAGGGACATGAAAACTGAAATCCCAGTTTTCCTTCAGGAGGGCGGAAAGGAGAGTGGGAATCCCAATGCAGCACCCCACCCCCTCTCTCTCTCTCTCTCTCTCTCTCTCTCTGTGGTGGAGCCCAGACTGGACAAGCCTCCCTGCTTCCAGCATCTCACCTTCCAAACCTCTCCCCACACTGCAGCCACAATGTGTTTTCAAGCACACAAATCTGACCATGTCACCTAGGGCTTAAAACCTCTCATCCTATAAAATAAAGCCCAACTTTTCCCAGCATGGCATTTGAAGGGGATCAGGAGACACCACCCCAGAATGTGCCACATTGGCATAAGGACTATTTCAACTTTAAGGCAACTAAGAATGATGTAGGAAGACTTCTCTGCCCTTCGCTTATCCACCTTTAGAAAGAGCATAAATTTCCCTTTGTGAAGGGGTCTAACAGCCCGCATCCACCCCCACCAGGAAAGGAAGAGGGACTCCTGTCACCTGAGATAGAGAGTCAAGACTGAGATGAGTTTGCATAAACAGACCTTACTAAAATAACTTTTATCTTCTATTAGTTCCTTTAATATGTTCTGGTTACTTCTCCACAACTTATTGTTCTTGAAGTTCAAACCCTCTTTCCTTTGTTAAAATGGCACATGAGCATCCAAATCTAACCACTTCTGTGAGTTTCACTTCCTTTCTGTGAACTTCTTATGCCCATAAATATTGATAAAAATTGTGTGCCTTTTCCCCTGTCTTTTCTTAATTTAATATGCAGGCCCCAGGTACAGAATCTAAGAGGGTAGAGGAAACATTTTGCCTCCTAACATCTTCAAAGTCCTTCCCAATTTTGCTTCTATCGCACACACACCTCCCAACCCTGCCCTAAATATGACCCAGTCCCCTAACCAATTTCACCTCTTAAGTGTCCTCTAGAATTTACACATACTCTCACATTTCCCCAACTTCTCCATTTGACCCAACTCCTATTAAACCTTTGAAATTCCTTCAAATATCTCCTTCTCCTGAAGGCTTCTTTCAACACCTCCAGACAAGTGGCTCCTTTGCCTTGCCCCCAAAGCACTTTACTCACACTCTTTGCTCATGCACTACTGTAATAATTATGGTGTAATGTAGTGTACAGTGAGGAAAGAAAGCATGAGAGGTCTAGGGGCAAAATGCTTAGATTCAAATCCTAGTTTTGCCTTTTCCTAGCTATGTGGTTTCAGGCAAACCGCTATCCATTCGGTACCTCTGGTTACCACTGGTTAATAGTTACTTGATATTGTTCACTAAGAGTTTTATGAAAGCGTCAGTTAAATCTTAATGATCTTTGTACCTAATGTCAAAAAAGGTTTCCTCATCTGTAAAATGGGATTGAGAGAAGCTACCGTATATCCATAAGGTGGGTTGCAAGGATTAAGGAGTTGCTGCATGAAGACCACTTGGGCCAATGAATGACACACAGTAAGTTTTCAATACACACTGGTTAATAGTTACTTGATATTGTTCACTAAGAGTTTTACTGAAAGTGTCAGTTAAATCTTAATGATCTTTGTACCTAATGTCAAAAAGAGCCTATCACAAAGCCTGGTGTTTCGTACGTTTTCAAAAGAAAAAGGAGAAAAAAAGCGTGCTGAATAAATAAGCAGTCGCTATGCGGAGATACTGTGAACATGCTACCTGCTGGTATTCGAAACTCTGAATGCATAGTTTGTGGAACATTTCAATGGCTGATCCTGTCAAATGTGCTTACATGTAAGTATTGTGAAAACATTTGAAGGGCTGATACTGTCAAATGTATTGAGGAACGGCTGTAAATGCTGACATTGTCAAATGGGGTGTCAAATATGGTTATATGAAAACAATGTTACAGCAAAGTATGTGACATACAGATCTATATTAAAGATATTGTACCAAGAACAAGGTTACAGCATAGTCCAAATAAAATACAAAGTCCTATCTTTTGGCTCATTATCCTAAAACTGTATGAATCCAGAAATTCGCCACATACTAATTCTTTTAAAGACACAATGGTGTCGTGGGTGGGAGAGTGATCCCTTAAGGATGGAATCTTGAAGGAGAAGCAAAAGCATGGACTCCACCCACAGTAAGGAAGGTATGTCCTAAGTGAGGTCTCTGCACACCTCTCGACCTGATTTCCTGGAAGCTGGGGGCAGTGTGAGCAATGAGCCAGGTGTGGCCAAGGTGTGCAGATAAAAGGTGGGTCTTTGGTCATAAATATTGGAGGCTTCCATTACTCTAGCCAGCCCTAAAGAGGATCGGAGATGGGATACCCGCTGTCCCCGTGGGGTCCTGACCTGGCAGTGACAGTGGGGCCTCTGTATAATGGTCTGGATGATACAACCCAATCCCATATTCACCACTGCACTGCACTGCCTTCAAAAGTCTGGGACAATGGGATTGCGTCTTACATTTTATATTGGATCTGTGTCTGAAAGGTAGCCATTACTTCCTAGCTTAAAATCAAATCAAACACAAAAAGATAAAAACACCCTGGTGTCAATACAGAGTTAACTTGTCTGTTGTGTCCAGGAGAGAGAAATCATAGTTTTGCTTTATATCTGCTGGCTGCATTCGATCTGAAGTCCAGTGTCCAGGTTAGGAAAGGAAATAACAGCGTTACCTAAAATGTTTGGCAATGGGTATCAAAAGTGTTTACATCCCCTGCTCCACTAACTCCAAATCTGGGAATTATGCATAGTCTCTCACATTTTAACATTTGTGAAATTTGTATACACCCCTGCAATTGATATATACATGGAATGAAGTGGAATTGATAGTATTTCTTAAGTCGATTGTATTGGTGTGCTTGGCTGCCATAACAAAATATCAGATGGAGTTGGTTTAAACAATAGAAATTTATTTTCTCACAGCTCTGGAGGCTGGAAGTCCAAGATCAAAGTGTGGGCAAATTTAGTTTGAGGCCTCTCTCCTTGGCTTGTAGATGGAATCTACCTTCTTGCTGTGTCCTCACATGGTCTTTCCTCTGTGTGTTCTTACAGTGTTGCTGACTTTTCCTCTTCCTACAAGGACACCAGTCATACTGGGTTCAGGACCACTCTCACTCAAGCCCTTATTTATCATTCATTACCTCTTTAAAGGTTCTATCTCCAAATATAGTCACATTGGGAGATTAGGCTTTCACATATAAATTTGGAAGGCAAACAATTCAGTCCATAACATCAAAGGTGACTTAGAATCAAAGAAATACAATGTAACCTTCATAATCAAATAAAAGAAGTTAACTGTTCATTGAAGAAATCAAGATGCATCATCGCACCTTCTCGGACAGCCTGTCTCACCCATTACTGACCACCTCCGAGGCCCAGCTCCAGCCACCAGTGGGACCCAGCTAGAGACCCAGCTTTATCTTCCCCCACATTCCATCCCCAGCTCAGAAATGGCTCCTACCATGTTCCCTCCCCTTCAACAATGATTTGACCTTTATTTGACAACTCCCCCAGAGAGCCCGGGCCCACACTTTACCCCTAACCTTGAGTCATGTATTATGAGTTAGTCTTTTCTGAGTAAATGTTTTCTTTCCTTACCTACAGGGTATCCTTCTCCTATCTAACTCCTATTCCTACTTAACAATTTAGCTGTCATCTGCTCCTGTGGAAATTCTGACCATACTCCCCCAATTCAGTATGGGGTAGGTGTCCCCTTCTGAGAGCTGTCAGTGCCACTGGAAGGTCTGTTCTGCCTACTTACTGGTGTATCTCACACACACACACACACACACACACACACACACACACACACACACACACATAGTGACCTCCTTAGTGCTGGAGACTGAGTCTTAGTCAACTTTCCACCTCATGGTCCAGTATAACCAATTGTTAGCTATCTGCTCTCTGTGCTTTAATTTCCTTCTCTGTAAAGAAGGACAATCACATAGCCTAGATCAGAGGATGGCTGTGCACATGAAATGAGATGGTCAGGTGTATACAGTGCTTGGCTCAGAATCAGTGTTCCCATGTGCCTGATGATTATCATTACCATGAAGCAGCACTCAGAGAATGTCAACAGGGTGAAAGGAAGCTTCGTCTAAGCAAGGGTCATGTGTTCTTCACCTTTGCCCTCCCATGAGACCTAGCCACACCAATCTGGGTACAAGAACCATTTCTTAAACAAGACTTAAAGTGAATAAATTACTTGTGTGCCATCCTACTTGAAGGGCAGTAGGGTTTACAGTGACAGACAGAAAGAAGGCTCTTAAGAGTTTAACCATAATTGGGTGGGGGAGAGGGGAAAATGGGTGATGGGCATGGAGGAAGGCACTCGCTGGGATGAGCACTGGGTGTTATATGGAAACCAACTTGACAATAAACTATAATTTAAAAAAAGAGTTTAACCATAATTGATCATGGGGAGGTATAAAAGATGAATAAATACGCTTTATGCATAAGATTTAGAAAGCCAACTCAATTCCTTCAAAACTCTTTATCCTGGTGAACAAGTTGCCTGCAAATAGTCCAGCACTCCCTTCTCCTGTGCTGTGTGGCTCTGCCTGGGAGCTGTTCTCGTGGGGCAACCCACCCACCCCCCCCGGGAAGATCCCTGTCACACAGTGTATGCTTTGCAAGTCGGGGCCACCGACAGGAAAACACAGCCATGGGCAACAATAGCCACTCAATCTGACTCCGGAAATCCAACTTTTAGCAATATTTCTGCAGAACTTTATCTAAAAGAAGAAAACAACATAGATGAAGATGTTCTCTACAGTCGTACATAGGATCTTAAAAATAAAAATAACCAGATGCGGACAATTTGAGGTGTCCTGGCATTTACAACAAAGTATTCTGGAACTATGAAAAGCAGTAACTGGGAGTCATGCTTACTTAAAGGAGAGACCCAAGCTGTATCTCCACTGTGATGTTAGCTGTGTAAAAATACAGATGCTGTGGCCAAAACACAAACTATGACAAGAAAAAGTGAGTGATCCTGCTGGAAAGAAAGGGAATTGGGGGATTAGGAACGTGTTTTCCATCTTTAAGAAAAGTCCTCCATGCTTCTATAAGAAGGTTTACACACAAAGAAGATGCCCTTTGTCAGCCAGTTCCCCAACTGCTGACATGTTGGGGAACATGTTCCTCCATGACTCGTGAGGATTAAGGGTTCGGGCAGCCCCTGTGGCTGTCGTTGTTCCAAAGATCCCACAAAACTCACCATCACAAAGAGTTGGCCAAGAACATTCTCCAGTGTGGATGAGGCTCCTACCAGATGGTGGCTGCCTGCTGCCTCTTTGGGATTTTCCCAATTGTAAGATGCTTGGGAAAGTCTTCCTTTTATTTCCTCCTTGTTTTGTACACCTGAATTATTAATTTAATCAGTTAGTGCTCACGAAACATTTCTGAAGAGCTTTTCCACTTCTTTCTGTGACTGGGGTGAGCTTTGATTCTGCACTTTGGCCTGAGGAACTGCAAGAGCTCAACGCAGCACCCCCTCCTCAGTGAGAGGGTCCAGGCCGTGCCATGGTGCCACTCACCGACCAGCTAGCTTGGTGCAGGGCTGGCTTGAATAACTGATGGTTGTTGGGTTTTTTCTGAAATCAGTTGTGCTTCAATAATATAAATACATGTAACTCGTTTATTGAGCAGTCTCAACATGTAAACGTGAGTTTTCTCCATTCACTGTCTTTGGTTAAACCTCACTCGATTTCCCATTCTCATTCTTTACCACTTTCCTCAAACTTCATGACTTCCTGATCACTTCTGGTTATGAAAAGTCAGATAAGTGTTAAACTTTCATCTCATGCGTAATTTAAATGTCATCCACTTCCCTCCCTCTAGGCTCAGCTGCAGGGCCTGCCTGCTGGAAGTAGGGAACCCTGGCCCCTTGGACCTCCCACCCCAGGTCTGCTAGGCCCGGCTACTCCAGAATGAGAATGCAAGTATGGCTACTTAACCCTGTGTCGATGGTCATCGCAGGGCACAGGTAGGTTTCTTTGGGGCCACCTACTCTCTCCTGAAATGGGAGAATGGGAGGTCTAATTCCATCCCGTGTCTCTTATGGTGTGGATAATTGAATATCTGTGTTCCTCCCAAAACTCCATGTGAATTGAAATCGTACCTCCTAATGGGGCCTTGGGGGGTGATCAGGCCTTGAAGGTGGAGGGTGTCCTTACAAAAGAGGCCCCAGAAAGCTCGTCCAGCCCTTCCACCATGCAGGGTCACAGCAAGAAGACCACCATCTATGAACCAGGAAGCATATCCTCATCAGATGCCTGACCTGATGGCAACTTGACCTTGGACTTCCCAGCATCCAGAACTGTGAGAAATAAACGTTTGTCATCTAAGCCCCCCAAGTATATGGTGATTTTGTTAGAGAAGCTCATACTGAGTGATGCCGTGCCCCTGTACACTCCAGTCTATAGGTGCCATGGTCCACCACCCATCAGGCAACAGGCAGAACGGGCATCTCCACATTGTGTGTTAGACCCACATGCCCCCTTGAAACACCAAATTACAGACATACAGACTCACCTTTGTTCACCTCTGCGTCCACACTGCTTCTCTCCCTGTTTTTCTCTTCTCCTGCTCTTCCAGGTATAAGGCCAGACCAGAAAGCTGTCAGTCTAAGCAGACACTGAATCTGGAATTAGTATATGAACTTCATCTTCTTGTTGTAAGCAACCCCAATTCTCTTGATCCCCTTCACTTGACTTGGAAGGTGAGGTAGAAGGTGAGTGATGTGCCTCTCACAATGACCATGTGCAATGGTGACTTCAGCTCAGATTCTCTCCCCTCTCACATAGAAACTGAGGAAGGACTCGGGGAAGCCAATGGCAGCGAGACTGGTGTTGGACCCAGATGTTAGCAGCTGCCTCTAGCATGCACAGAACTTAGCATCTCGGGGCACCTGGATGGCTCAGTTGGTTAAACATCTGACTTGCAACTCAGGTCATGATCTCATAGTTCGTGGGTTCAAGCTCCATGACGGGCTCTGTGCTGACAGCTCAGAGCCTGGAGCCTGCTTTGGATTCCGTGTCTCCCTCCCTCTCTGCCCCTCCCCTGCTCATGCTCTTTCTCTCTCTGTCTCTCAGCAATAAATAAATGTCAAAAAAAAAAAGGGAACTTATTATCTCTATCCTCAGTTCCAGCCCCACTTATCAATACTGGGCCAACAGGAAAATCCACTTAACTTCCTGTGACATGTGCAAGTTTAGATTTGGGTCCAAATTGCCCTTCTATCTTTGAGACTTAGTTCACATTTTAGAAAAGAGTAGAATCTGATCTTATTTGGACATGGCTTTGATTAAAGAGTGAAGTCAAGGCCAGCTAAAACTAGAGCAGAGAAAGAGAAGCCTGCTTGGGACATAGCATGGGCTGGGTGGGGAGTGCAGGAAGGACCAGGGGAGCTGCCATCCCCCTAATCTGTGGAACCACCTGACACAGGGACACACAGAGACTTCCTGAGCTCCATAAAGCCTCTGTCCTTCAGACTCTGACGGCCGAGTCACAGCTGACCTCACTCAGGCAGTACATTAGCTTCTTCCACTGGAATCAGAAGCTACCAAACTTTTTTCAATTTGGAGGAGGTAGGGAGTTTAGTAGCAATGAGGTACCCCCTTCTGTCCTTCATAAGCTCTGTGGGCCAGTTGTTTATCTCTTTAGTCATCAACTTCTTCTGCAAAATGGGGGAAACCTTATCTACCTCAGCTGGATGCCAGGGGATTAAATGAGATCACACTGCCTGTGACGTTCATGGGCTAGCGCATGGCACAGGGTGGGCAGAGTAAATCCCCCAACTGCCCTGTCCCCCAGAGAGACCACAGTGACCAGGACATGAATTGTTCCTCTGCTTTTCAGTCTGTCCATAATCCAGCCACTTCTCACCATGGCTACCACACCACTCAGGTCCAAGTCACTTTCACCTCTTAACCTGGCCACTGCAATAAGCCTCCAAAGTGAACCCCGGCTTCCACCCCTACTCCCCCACAGTCTACCAGAGTGAACTTAATAAAAGGTAAGCAGATCTCGATACTGCTCAAAACCCTGAGATGGCCCCTGTCCTCATCAGAGTGAATGCCAAAGTCCCCACAATCACCTGCGAGGCCCTCTGTGGTCTGTCCCCGGTTGCTTTCCTGCCCTATTGCTTCCCCCTTCCCTGTCACCATCCCACTGGCCTACTCTCTGTTTCTCAGACACGGCAGACCTGTTCTAGCCTTGGGGCCTTTGCACTGAACAGCTCTCCTGCCTGGAATGTTCTTGCCCCTGATATCTACATTACTATCCCTCACTGCTTTCAGTTCCTACATCAAATGTCCTTCTCAGTGGTCTCCCTGACCACTCTATTTAACATCATGTCATTTCCCCACCTGCTGCACTGGCCATCCTATCCCAATCCCCATAGCATCTGGTCTGTCTCCTCCTAACACACCACGTAATTTACTGATTTATTCTCTTCTCAGTCCCCCTTTCCCCACCAACACGCTAGAATATAAGTTCTACGGAGGCAGGATTTGGTGTCTGTGGTCACTGCTGTGCCCCCAGCATCCCAGGAGAGCGCCTGGTACCCAAGAATTCCGTAAGCAAGCCTTGAACGGATGCCTCAGTGTATACAAGGACATGAGGGCTTGTGGGCAGGCAGGGGTGAAACCCAGCTAACTGCTCAGAGCACTGGCTCCAGTCAGTCCTCAGCATCGGGTGGCACTGAGAATGAGTCAGGAAGGATGAGGTCAGCTTCAAAGAGTCTCCGGGCTGAGTAACTGGTCCCAACCCCTGCCTCCTCCCAGTTTGGACCCAACACTGGAAATCCATTGGAAAGCAATGAGTTCTTCTTGTGAGTTCCAACCACTTGTTTCCTCTGAACTCAACTTGTCTGGGGACCAAAGTGCAAAGCTCTCAGAAACAGAAGCTGCATTGAACGCAAGGGAAGTTCAATGACACTTTACCTATTTTGACTTCAGATAGCAAACTCGCGAGGACTCACAGGGACCTGCTGTCTCAGACTCTCCCTGCCTCAAACCTTGATTCACATCTTGAATTGAAGAGACACAAGTCTTTCAAGGGCGGGGGGGGAGGCTTTTCTTGTCACATGAACTGCAAGCAAAGCAACAGACAACTGTGATTAGCCAGCAAGCGCTTGCTCCAACCAATCATGGAGGCATAAACAAAAAACAAATGAATAAGTAAATAGCACCAGTCAAGTCAAACAAAATCCCCTGAGACCTGCAAACTGCAGGTTTGTAGGTCCAGTATTTTTTTTTAAGTTTATTTATTTATTTGAGAGGGGTGGGGGGTAGGGGTAGAGAGAGAGGGAGAGAGAGAATCCCAAGCAGGCTCCTCACTGTCAGTGCAGAGCTGGGGCTTGAACTCATGAAACTGTGAGATCATGACCTGAGCTGATACCAAGAATCAGACACTTAACCAACTGAGCCACTCAGGCGCCCCTGTAGGTCCAGTCTTGACTGCAAGCTTAGCCCTACAGCAAGTGGAAATAAGGTAGCTACTTAATAAACACTTGTTGGCTGGTGACTGACTGTGGTATAAAGTGCCAAGTACCAGGTCATAGAAAGGAGTTGAGGCCAATGTGAAAGGGTCCTATTTCAGGGAGTGAGTCTCCCTTTTGCAGACATGGTGTGTGGAGCGTGGCTTCTCACCCCTCTCTCCCACGGTCTCATGTGGAATATTTGTGGGCATACTGGGCACCAGGGAGGTGCTCACATTCTCTGTACGGAGGCAACAGCGAGCAAAGCGGTACAGAGCAGAGAGCTAAAGGCGGGCAGGGAAGGGGCTGGGGCTCTCGCGCTAGCAGAGCCTCTGTTTTTAAATGCTGCTCAAAGCGCTTCCATCAAGTCTGTCCAGTCCATGCTCCCCAGTCACACGTATGGGTACCTGTGAGTGTACGTACATGCACACACACACCCCAGCAACCTCTCTGACCAGCCTTCCTCCTTCCTTTGCTGACACCCACTTGTGCTTAACCTATCCAGTAGCCTTTAGAAATCTCAGGACATTTGCAGCCTTGAAACAAGTGTATCTCCACTTTATTGCACCTGTATTTCCTGTAAAGAGCAATTTCATTTTGTGTCTCCATTGTATTCGATCTGGCTTTTGTACTCAGAAACTTCTTCGAACAACGCTTCAAACAAAGCAGGAAACAGCTGACAGCCTCCTGCTCTCCCGGTATTTTGGAGGGTTGAGAAAAAAAATGCACAGGGCTCGGGCTGGAGCTTACCAGTCCCATAGCTGCTTCACCCCAGTGAAGGGAAGGGAGAGCGCCCCTGCCAGCGGCAAGCAGGGAGCCCCCCTGCTGGAGCGGTGGCCCCTCCAAACCAACCTACTCCCTGTAAACACAGAGAGGAGGGCCGAGCAGGGAGTGGGCGAACATGTACATTATGGCAAGAGCCCCTCACATGTCTTCTGATGGTTATGTTACCTGTGTCGGAATCATGCCCCACACCTCCAGAGTGGTCGCTCAGGCCTCTCGTGGGTAGAAGAGCCCAGTGCCCTCCGGAAACATCTAGGCTTAGTGTGGATTTCACTGACATGAGGGCATCATGCCGAGATCCCTGCTCTCACGCTCACTCCTCTTCTCTCCCCCTCCAGACAGATCCACCTTCTCTCACGTCAGGCACGTGCTGCATTCTCATCCCCTTTGGCCCTTTGTCTCTAGGCCCAGAACACTCTCCCCTTCCCCATCCACCCCCCTCCAGCCAGTCTTGTCTTTAGTGAGTGAAGAAAGGGGTGAATAAATAAATGGTCAAGTCTGGGAGAAATATGTGGGTCATGGATTGAGTTTGGGGAGTCACCATGAAGCCCCTAAGACTTTTAGTTCATGATCAAAAAAGCAGCATCAGCAGGGGGACTGGTGGGTAGGGGAGACACAGAGGGTCCTCCAGGACCTACCGGCTACACCCCTGAGAGAACACTGCTGAGAACCCCAGGATCAGCATCTGAAGGTTACATGGCTTCTGACCCCTCCCCAGCCCCCACTGCTCCTGCAGCCCGTCCAGGTCCTCAGCTCTCAGTCAAGCCTCACCATCCCTCCCCCTTGCAGCCACATCCATCACACCCAAGTTTGTGAGAGAGCACTTATTCCGTCTGCGGGATCACACACTTGGCATGAAGCTTCTAATGGCCCAATCAGCAGTGGCCACTAGCTTGGCCAGAGTCAGCCAGAGCATTTCATCAGGCCTGCGTGTCCCACCTGCAAGGCCCAGAACATTCACATTAGAATAAAAAATAAAGCCCATTAAAATAAAGCCCATTAGAGGAGAAAACTCTGGGGTCTGGGAGTGAAACAGTTCAGACAGTGAGGGGGTGGGGGAGGAGACTCTGACCTTATGTGTGGTTTCACCACATCCAAGGGTCAGATGACATCCTTAGGGGCCAAGGAAGACACCCCCATATGGCCTAGGGAGTTGCTCTAAGTATGGTTAGGAGAAGGGATCAGTGCAGGAGAGAGAGCACATGCCTACTTCATTTGATCAGGAGTTTCAGCACAGAAAAAATTTTATGACAAGAAATGGAAAGAACAAAGATTTTCCTTAAATAGTTTTTCTCAGCTTGAGGGCTAGTATGAACAAACTTGTTACGGGTTGAATGGTGCCTCCCCAAAATGCTGAAGTAGCCCTAACCCCCCTTAGAGCACCGCAGCAGAATGTGACCTTACCTGGAAATGGGGTCACTAAAGATATACGTAGTTAAGACAAGGTCATCAGGGTGGGCTGTGATCCAATATGACCACGTCCTCACAAAAGGGAGAAACGTGGACACAGGGACAGACGTGCACACAGGGAGGAGGCCACGTGTGGATGAAGGCAAAGATCTGGGTGACGCTGTACAAGCCGAGGACACCACAGATGGCCAGTAAACCAGAAGCTGGAAGTGAAGACTGGATCCGATTCTCCCTCACCAGAAGGGCCCCACCCCAGACCGCCTGGGTGGCTCAGTCGATTAAGCATCCAACTTCCACTCAGGTCATGATCTCACGGTTCCTGAACTCAAGCCCCGCTTTGGGTGAGCTTGAGCCCCGCATTGGGCTCTGCACTAACAGTGTGGAGCCTATGTGGGATCCTCTCTCTCTCCCTCTCTCTCTGCCCTTCATGGGATTCTCTCTCCCTCACTCACATCCTCTCCCATAGATAGATAGATAGATAGGGAAAAAAAGAAGGGTCCAGCCCTGCTGACGCCTCAGTCTCAGGTTCTGCAGGACAATGAATGTCAGTTGTTGGAACCACCCGGCCTGTGGAGCCCTGGCAAACCAATATAAAAAGCAAGCAGTGTATCTGGAAGGTATTTTCCTCCTCAATGTCCATCCCGAACACAGCAAACCGGCTCCGAGAACTGTGCCAGCACGACGACACCACTGGTCACCGAAGGTGTCCAAAACCTGCAGGTGCTACCCAGGTCCAAGATGACACCTCACTCCCAACCATCACAGCATGTTCCTGACTGTCGCTGGGACAGAAGGACAGTGAAATAGTCATTGTGAGTGGGAACTTTGAAGCCAACGACCTGCCTTTGGGTCCCTCTCCTGCCCCTTAGTAACTGCACAGCAGGTGCGATAGGCACAGCTGGCCACCGGCCCTTGTCGGTGACACATCCAGGCAGCAGTGCCACTGAGATAGTACGGGCTGCATCATAGCTCCTGGCATACGGTGAGCACCCACAAATTGGAGCTGCCTTAAGAAGACTGTCATCCCTTAGGTGAGCTGAGCCCTGAAAGGTACAAGAAAAGAAGATCCGAGATGCGTCCAGTGTGAGTCTCTGCAGCGTCTGCTGGCCCAGCGGAGGGTCCACCCTGAGAGCGAGAAGGAGAAAGGAGCAGATGGTGGCAATCGGTCAAGGGGCCTGGGAAGACGGAGGAACAAGAGAAGCCGGAGGTCAGAGCAGCTCGACTCATGCGTCTGACAGGCAGTGCCACGAGGAATCCGTGTCACCTCAAGGTTGACCAGCCCCTCCCCTAGCAGAGGGGACACAGGATTCCAACCCAGCAGGAGAGACCTGCAGCCTGCCACACACCTGCCAGAGCAGAGAGATGAAGAGACCTTCAGGCATGCACATCAGGAGAGAGGTTGCCTGGAAGTCACCAAGAGGAAATATGTAAGTCGTAGCAAAATCTGGCCATGTCTAGCATGAGACAAGGAACCCCCCCCCCCCATCGGGGAGCCCTCTAGGGGGATATGTTGGTTAATATTTAACAACTGGGTGGGAATATTGCCAACTTTTATGGTGTTAATAAAACTGGTCCCCAATGGCCAGTTAGAAACTATCAAGAGGGTATCAGTCCGTTCACCAAATTGCCAAAAATTTAACAATTGGCTCTTGTGAGCCCAGATGCTGACTGTGGCACACTGAACCCTATGTGACATTACCATAGCCCTTAACCCTCGCTAATCAAGATGCCACTGGCAGCCTGCCTTCCATGCCAGTGCTCTCTAGCCACAGGGCCATAGCTGTGTCTTCTGCCAGGCCCTTGACCTGCTTGGGCACCTGTGTGTGCCGCCAGTCAGCTCCCCTCTCTTTCCTCCAAGAAGGTGACTTGGAAGCTTGGGATAAGGGACGGAGCCATCACAGGTACAAAACTGGGTCCCAGCCCTCGTTCTGTGAGTGAGGAGCCACTCCTAGACATGTCCACTGTCAACGCCTGCTCGGTGCAGGAACGTGCTGGCTCTCCAGAAATGGGATGTCTGCAGGATTGGCCAAAAGAACCCTGCAGGGATCTTTAGGCCTGTGCCCTGTGTTCTTTAGGTCAGTTATGAGGACATGACGTGTGCTTTGGTTCCCTTTCATGCCGCCATTTTGCCCAGGAGTGGGGCAGTGACCTCCAGCTGACTCTGGTCCATCACCAAGGGCAGACATGAACAAACACCCACCACACTAACCACAGGCTGGAAGGTGCTTCTTTCTGGATTGATGAGAACGCTGAAGAGCCCATATCCTAGACCCATCGAGCCAGCGGTAGGTCAGCTGCATAGTATATCCACATCTGGATTTTTCCCACCAGGGCAAGACCATCTTCAGCTTACACCTGCCTGCAGATTGTTTAAAGGGTAGTTCAAGGAATTGACAGGGAGATGTTCTTTTCTTCTTGGGTAATTAGGTCTAGAGGCAAATTCGATCCCCCGCCAGCCTGCCCAGCCAGCAGCTGATGTAAGCCTCGAGCTCTGACAATGTTCCCGAACTTGTGGCTGCCTGCAGCCCCCCCCACTGGTTAGTGCTCATCAGATGTGCAAGGGCATAGAGCCAGGTCAGGAGCGCTTCCGAGCCCTGAGTTAAGTGAGAGACTGGAGACTATGCCAAGCAAGGGCAAAGGCCTGGGATTCTATCCACCCCACACTAATTCACCGTAACCTTACGCAGGTCACCTGAATCCTCTGGGCTTCCGTGTCTTCACTGCCACAGAGACCCTTTTCTCGCCTCCGGTATAAAATTATCAGGAAGCACACATGGCATGAGGGGTGTAGAGGTGCACTGGAGATGATTTACAATCAGCATTCCTTAAGATGTTGTTTACAAAGGCAAAGTAACGCTGGGAATTTGCTGGAGGCAAAAATGGAGTTTTATCTGAAATGCTTTATTGATCCTCCACCCATTGCTGACCTCAGTAAATCCCTGGCCTGTACAGATGCGGCCAAAATGTTGAGGTAGTGAACGCTTCCCCGAGTGCATCTCCTGGCTCGATAATACTGTTAGGACTACTACAAATACCCCTAGAGCACCCAACATATCCAAATAGAAAGACGGCGGTGAGGAAAAACAGGTTGTGATGCAAAGTCTACGTGAATTCCTCCTGCCCAGCACCCAGTCATCACCACCCCCAGCTCCACCAACAAAACAAAAATGGCCTATGTTTGTGCAAATGGGGAAAAGGCTTGGCTAAGCAAAAACAAGGGCTATTTAAGGTGAAGCAGGGGCTGCTTTACTCCTTTGGTTTTAGGAGGGTTTGTAAGGACCAGCAGCCTGGATGGTGAAGGCACCATGCTGCAAGGTGAAAATGCCAGGGGAAGGCCACGACGTGACTTCCATGGACACCGCCTAGTTGCAGAGTCCCACTCTCATATCACCAAGGCCAGCCATCCACCCAGTGCCTTGCTTTGGCGTGGCCTGACTGTCAGATATTTGTATAGTGAGGACACCGCATATGTCCGTGGCCAGATTCAACTCTCAAGCCTGTGGATAGCTAGGACCACAGGGGACCATCATCAGTCCCAGTCCCACTGCCCACCTGAATTTTCCTTAAGCCAGAATACACAAGAGCTTTGCCTTGTAGCTGGATCCCAGATGGATCCCAGCAAGTCTCCATAAATCAGAAGGGGAAATTATTCTGAAGCAAAAAGTCTTTTCCACACAACAGAGTTCAGGCAGATGGCAATTATTTATTCCAATTAGCAATAAGAATAGATAAGCTTTGTGAGCATGTTCTATGAGCCAGTCCTATGTGCTTTATTTGGATTGATCTCATTTATCCATCATTATGATCCTATAAGACAATGAGATCATGACTTTCAGGATACCCAGTATATCGATAAAGAAACTGAGGCAAGAAAGGTTAATTTTCCCAACATTATATGGTTTAAAAATAATTATATTCATTAAGCAATGCTAGCTGCTATAATATATAAACCCTGAAAGCTTACAGGTTTGACATGATAGAAATTTATCTCACTCATGGAAAGGTTTGTTAGTGAGAAAATCAGGTGCTCAGTCCTACACAGTCACTCAGTACCCCACCGACAGGTGTAGCCTGCCATCCTTACCATGTGATGTACAGTGTTCCTCTGGGCACATACTTTCACCCAGCGTGTGGGGATGGGGGGACGCAAAGAGTCACAAGGGAGGTGCTTATGAACCACCCCCAGCAGGGGCATATTACTTCCATGCACATTCCAGGGCTCCACACTCAGTCACATAGACCTGCTTGGATACAAGTAAAGGCTGAGAAATTTTCACCCAGGCTCAATGGCCACTTCTGGTCACCATTCTACACTGTGAAATGGAAATACAAAGCTCAGATGGTCAGCAAGCCCCTTCTGGCATGGTGTTGCACCTGGATCTAAACCCAAGCAGCCTGGCTCCAGAAACTGTCCTCTTTACCCTTGTGCTATCTGATCTGGGCTCAAAAGCTGCTGGGGAGGCAGTCCCTGGACTCAGGTGGAGCTGGGAATCTAGACAGAGCTGAGATTGGAAGGGAGGTGGCAGTCATGTCTCCAGGGCCCAGCACTAAACAGCCTTTCTCAATCTCCTCCACACACACAACTGTCATTGGATCTGAAATCCTACCCTGAGCAGGGCTTTCTTGGTCAAGGTCCAACAAACTTTAGGAGTTCCTATAAAGTGGCAGCTACTTCTGGGAAGGGCCGAACTCCAAACCTTCTTTATTTTACAACCTCCCTGAATGAGCTTATCAGATGGTTTTCCAAGGGGGAGCCCTAGGTGGGAATCGGGGAGTCTGGAAGACAGTGTAGAGGTACTGTAGGTAGGAGAAGTAGGGGTGTTCAAAATCTAGGAATAAGCTTCATGCCTGCAGCTGACAAGTAGCCCAGTGTATCTAAGCAGACAAAGCTTTGTGCTGGGGATGCACTGGTTTTAAAATATGTCCCCAAATTCCTTGATACTCCTCCTTTCAAGAGGTGGAGGCCAATTCTCCTTCCCTTGAACATGGGCTAAACTTAGTGACTTGCTTCTAATGAAAGGAAAAAAGCAGAAGTCAGAAGTGGTGGTGTGTGACCTCAGAGACCAGGTAATAACGGACACTGAGGCTTCCTCCCAGTTTTCTCTCGCTCTCTTGGGCTACTTGCTCTCAGGAAGTTAGATGCCATGTTGTGAGGATGCTCAAGCAGCTACAGAGAACCTACATGGTGAGGAACTTCCAACAACCATGTGAGGAGCCATCTTAGAAACAAACCCCCCAGCCCCCACTTAAACTTTCAGATGACTACCCCCTGCCAACATCCTGACTGCAACCACATGAGAGACCCTCAACTAGACTTGCCTAATAAAACTACTCTTGAATTCCTGGCCCACATGAACTATAATATAATCAATCATTTCTTGAAGCCACTACATTTTGGGGTGATTGGTTTTGCAGCTATACATAACTAATAGGTATGGGAAAAGAAAGGAAGCCAGTAGAAGCAACACATTCCCACCCATAAGGAGCACTGAA
This sequence comes from Cryptoprocta ferox, assembly GCA_028646485.1. NCBI lineage: Eukaryota > Metazoa > Chordata > Mammalia > Carnivora > Eupleridae > Cryptoprocta > Cryptoprocta ferox. The sequence goes on along the minus strand of CM053576.1, from coordinate 115,186,861 downwards.
CGCCAAAAAGCTAGCTTTGGTCTTTTTTTAATGTTTATTTATTTGTTTTTAGAGAGAGAAAGAAAGAGTGTGCACAAGTGGAAAAGGGGCAGAGAGAGAAAGAGAGAGAGAATCCCAAGCACATCTCCACATCCACAGTGTAGAGCCCGATGTGGGGCTCAGTCCCATGAACGATGACATCATGGCTGGAGCTGAAATCCAGAGTTGGTTCCTCAACCAACTGAGCCAGCCAGGCACCCCCAGTCCTAAGTATTATTAGGAAGCAAGCTATGTTTCAACCTGTGACATAAGTAGAGAAACCAGGAAAGCATTCCTTTGGCCACATACTAGAAGAAAACTCATGCTCCCAAAGTCTTGTGCTAGGGATTTGCCTTTCTCCAGCCCAATGGTTCTCAACTAGGGATGACTTTGTCCCTCAAAGGACATTTAGCAATGTTGTGAGATTTTTTGATTGCTGCAACTATGGGGGTGCACTTACTAGTATCTAGTACAGAGAAGCCAGGATGCTAAGTATCCTACAATGCACAGGTCAGCC